>JAHREE010000143.1:6976476-7270143 GCA_033628505.1 Tringa tobata | reverse complement strand
GACACAACAGAGTTATGAGTCCTGCTTAAATGCTGTTTAGCACTTCAGGTTTTTTACCAGTGCTATGCCTCTTATGGTATTATGCAAATACACACATAGATAACACAACACTTACATCATACCCTCACATATACTCAACGATAGGAGGTTCTTGAACTTCTGAAGATGATCTTAGGACTTCAGAGGTTTATTTCATGTGTGGAAGATCAAAAGAAAATACCTCAAAGACAACAGCAGCTTCATTGTATCTGAATAACCAAGAAGGTATGAAATGCTTATGATAAATTTGTGTGCCACAAACATCATGCATGACAATGACTCAAACAAATCTCAGAGGGCTATGGTATAGGAGATTTAGAGCTGTTATAAGTGCTGGAAAACTCCAAATAGAAAATAAACACCTTTGTAAATATAATTCCAGAGGTAGTCAGTACTACAGTAATGTACACATCCTCAGGATTTGTCTTGCATTGGTTTTCTCTATAGCAGAGTTATTCCTGGTTTCCTGGTATAGCAGCCTTCTTACAAACAAGATAGGTGCCAAAATAATTAGCACTTTAAGAGTGATACACAGCACATCAAACTCCAATGCAACTTTCTGGATCCCTGGGCCATTGAATATTCTGCCAGCAAATATTAGATGCTGAGGTGGATGTGTTGTGGAAGTACCAGTAAGGGTCTGTTTTTCCACAGTGACTTGATCTGCTTAACCACAGTGCAGACAATTCTTTGCATTGTATCATCCAAACCTTCCCATTAAACATATGGAACTTTTAAGTCAACACATGACACGTAAGCACCTTCTGATGTGGCAGTTAAGGAACTAATTTTTAATCCTGCTAAAGCGGAGCCTACCCTACGTTGACATGCACAGCTAATCTCAGCTCTATCCAAAAAATTCCCTGAAGCTGTGGAAATCTTTTACATGACATAGAGATGATGAACTGTATTGTAGCTGTGCTAGACTCCAGACCTTTGCTGTTAATGACTGCATAGCACATGTTTATGCAGTGACATAAAAGCAATTCATCAGCCCTCCCCAGACTTGACTGAACGGCTCAGTAAGCTTGGTGTGAATTTTATAATCTGTTGTTGCTTTTAAAATGCCTTTCTTGAGATAGAGAGACAAAGCAAGAGATTGAGGACCTCTGAGAAGCATTTCTCTGCTCCACAGAGAGACAGTTTCCTACTGCACCCAAGGCCCGGGTAGTCATTGGTGTCTACACATTTCTTACTGAAGCACAAATCCTGTTATCATAGATCAACACCTAAAACAGGTTCCACTGTCCAGAGTGACACATGAATTATTGCTGAGCTTAGAACAACTCCTGCATTTGTTTATACAGCTGCTCCATTTGCCACTAGTATCTCAGCTATATTTCTCTCGAGTTATTTCAGATATGAAAGTTGCCATGCAAAATCAATCCTTTTTATTTTACAGTCCTGCAAGTGAAGATTATATATCCATTAACTTTGACATGAATCTGACCTACTGTCCAAACAAAAAGGCCATCTCTCATTCTGAAACTAAAGAGTTTTTTCTAAGTACTTGTGATTTGAGCATCTTGAATTTGATTTATAGTTACCATTACATATAATTCCATTCCCACAGTGTGAAGAAGAAATCCTTATACAACCAAAGCTCCTTCATTATGTTAAAATATGTACCTTCCATTATTTTAACACTGTTAAACACCAAGGTGAATCAAGAACGAACTGCAAAACTATATTAATATAGTTAGATTTAACCTGAAATAGCCTGAATCTGATACCCTATCAACAAAGAAACCGCTTGGTTACAGCACTCCATTATTTTTCATGTAGGTAAGACTGCAGAAATGTATTCATTATGTACACAATCATATCTGATAAGACTTAGAAAGGGAATGTACAGAGCTGGGAGAATTCACATCCAACAAAATATATAAGCAGCTGAATAAATGTTCTTCTATCACCTTAATGGTACAAATCACTTGGCTCTTTCACTGCTGATCACTGTATCTCAGATGTAACCTGAAATATATTTAGGCCAAAATGTCTGCTTCCCTTCAGTTAATTAATTTTCACTTTTTGCCTTCTAAAAATATATTTTTGGCAGAGTGTAAAGCACAACCTTCTGTCAAAGTCTTTATTAATCCAAGTAGTATCAGCGGTTTTTTTAAAAGCTATGATAGTCTCAATAAATGGGAGTTGAGATCTGCAGTGACTTTTACTAAACCAAGCACAAGAACCAGACTGAGGAGATCTCTAGCCTAAGAACTTGTCCTTTTTCTTTTTTTTTTTTTCCAGGTCTATTAGTTGATCTTAAAAAAATCTAGGAAGTCCTCAAGGCTGTATCTCCAGTATGTCCTTAGACTACCATGGTAACAACAACCCTGTGACTACCATGCGGATTAATGATGCATTTAACTTTTTTCATTTCAAATATCCAGAAGTGCTTTCTCCATTGACCACTTATAACAATTCCTTTAACAGTTAAACCATTCAATGACTGGAACTGGACAAAACACATGGAAGTATTTCATTAGTGTGAGGAGTCCTGTTGGGTACAATTTTAATGAATGTGGCTTTCACAGTTTGCCCTGCTGACCTGTTTCTCCTGTTATTCAGCAGAAACCAGGGCCTGCGGACAGCACAAACACAAGCTTCACTCTGGTTTGAAGTCAGGACACAGCCTGAGGTGCACAGCCATGCTTCAGGATACATTTCCCAGCTCTTGAGGTTATGCATCCTTGAGAACCTCAACTAGTTAAATCAGCTCCAGTTAAGGAGAGATGCTGTCTTTCACTGTCTCACGATTTCACCTATGTTTGTTTCCAAGTTCTAATTCTTACGGCTTTGACCCTGAGCATCTCAGCAGGTCTCAGTGTTGGTACCTCTTCAGGACTAAGTCTTTTACGAATGTGAATAAAGTTACACAAAGAACCTCAGAAATCCCAGCAAGTTAAGTTCTTAGGCATGAACTGATAATAATTAGAAATAATAAAAAAAGAAAATCAGTAAAAAAAAGAAAAAAAGTAAATTCCGTCAGTATATTACAAGTTAGTAATTCATTATTCTTAATACTGAGAATAATGTAATCACAATAAAAAGGCATTTGTCTAGCCCTGTGAGCACTCACCACTAGCAAAATTACTTAAATGAAAAGGAAAAAAAAGATAAATGTGTACACAAAATTAGCACAGGAATTAGCAATCAACTATAGTTCATACAAGGTTCTTAACAGATAACATCATCTTTATTAATAAATGATGAACTGCTTAGTGGAGTTTTTGCTTAGTGATATCACCATAATAACAGACACATGTTTTATTTATGTTTCAAGTTACATCCAAAATAAGCAAGCCATTCACTGTCAGATTCTCTGTAACATCTGAAGATTCTTTACCCCAAATTTAAACTTTCATTGATCTAGATGAGATAGCACTCCATCAAAACCAAGGGGAATAATATGATGACTTCAGTTGTTGTCCTCATCTTTGGGGATTTTGTTTCTGTGATACAACAAAGCAAAAAACTCCATTTCTTAAAGCCGTCTGCACTTTTCTCATAAGGATGGTATTTTTTTCTCTGTGGGATACAGTGCTATTTGTGCAGCAGATTGTATTTTGACAGATGCAACTGTATCATAAAAAGGCCCTTAGCACTATCAGACTGGTAGCTCACAAACATTCACGAGCTCCAGGATTTCTTAAAAGACCTCAACAATTAAAATGTTTTTGAGAGCGTAAAATGCCCCCAAGACACTTACCTCCCCCACACCAGTCTGCAGAATTTTCAGTCCACTTGTTTTTTCAAGCTTCTCTTTGTTTATGGCTGTAAGGAAAATTAAGATTGAAAGAGTTACAGGAAAGCTGGAATATGCATGATTTTGCAGCATTTACAATATAACCAACCTTCTTTCCTCCATCAACAAATTCATGACAGTTCCTACCGATGCCATCTATAGAATACCTTTCCCTTATAGGACCTCTGCTAGTCGGTTTTTTGAATGCATAGGTATGCTATTAATTATTCATTATTATGTGAAAAAGAAAGCCAAACTAATTCTAGTTCTCTTGTACACACAGTATCACACACATTTTACACATATACACAATATGTTTTGAATGTTCTCTTCAGTGGAAACTTCCCACTGTCTTCCTTGCACTGAAGGGTAGGGCAGCACCTTACCATTACAGCAGCACTGCCACTTTGTGGGACATTTCACAACAAAGATAGGCACCTCTTACCCAGCAGGTAAGATAAATACATTATTTCACAACATTGGGATCCAATGCACAATGTTTTCTTTTTTGAAATTTAGTTTTTTCCTATTTACCAGCTTCTATATCAGTAGAAGCATTCAAAACACAAATAAAGTAATCCAGTATAAAACAGCTAAATGCAAAATAGAGGTAGTAATCACTAAGACTACATCTATATTTGCAACCCAAACATGCCCAGGCCATGAACTTGAGCACTGTCTTACCATTGCCCATACTTTTAAATCATTACTATGGTCTTCACATGATTTTGGCCTTTGGCCAAGAGTATTCTCACAAAAAAAATGCCTAACCACAATTCTGGGGACAGGGCAAGGATGGGACTATTCCCAATTGGGGGTACGGGTAAGGTCACCCCGTCTTGGATGGAAAGACTTTAACCTTCTAGGTGCAAGCTGTGTCAGTGTGTCAAAACCCAGGTACCTGGCTTGATTTATTTATGAGTAGAAATGAAGCCTTGCAGCCTTGTTAAACTCTCCGCCCTTTAGCCGTCTAGTCATTGACTATGTAACCCAAGTGAGTCATCTAGGTTCTCTCTGTGCTCAATGGAAAGGGATGGACATTTAATACGATGAGTCATTCCACATATCTTAACACATCTGCAGGCACCTATCTCCTTCCTTTGATTGCAGATACAATTTGGAAAGACTCAGCTTCTCAATTTAAGTTGCCTAAAGGAAACATTGCTACCAGAAAGGACAAGAAGTGTGCTACAACATATTGTACTCTGTAAATTCACATTAAAATACTGAAAGGAATTAACATATTGTTTCTTTCATTTGTGAAAAACACTCTTTAATTGTTGCAATTCAAAACATATTCAAAACAGTTCAGATTGCAGCAGACAATTCTCAGAAGCAATGTTATTGTGAACTGATACTTTATTTAGCTTGTCCAAAGTGCAACACAAATGACTCACATTTATTTCAGAGATGAGTCGTATTATTAGGGGTCAATCTCACCTCATATATCCAAAATGTGGAAAGATTTTGGTAAGAGATTCTATGTGCAAAAACTCAAGATGTGAAACCTCAAGCAATTCTAATACAGAGAAACTTTTCTGACTGCCCTCAGCAAAGGATGAATATTGCCTGTGACTTAAATAGAAAGCAAACCTCTGTCCACCTTTTAGACCCACACAACTTATTTTTGCTTCTTTTTAAGATGCTACCGATTAAGCAGAGAGGAACATGGAGTCTCAAGCTAAGAAAGTTTAAATGCATGTTTTGCTGGATGACAGCCTAAAAACTGCATACAATACTCACATACTTAATATTTATGCCATGCTTTACAAATTCACAAACATATTTACTCCACCCAGGGTCACAGGGACCATATGAGAAGGAGAGTTGCCTGGAACGTGCAATTTGAGGCTACATTTTCACTGTGTTGTATATGTTGTGCAGTATGAATTTTCAAACAATGAGTAAATCTTTGCCAACAAGCTTGACTTTGAGCTTTGAGACAGATTCTGGGCTATGTTGCTTCACTGATGGCTGATGACCTGCGATGTCACATTGCAACAGTCTCCCATTTGGATATGCCATTCTCTTGCAAAAATGTGCCATGGTACCACACTGACCCCCTCACACCCAGCATGTATGTTAAAGGTAGACGTCTACCAAATGCAAAAATTTAGATACAGAAAACCAGAAAGCTCTACAGCCTCCTTCAAAGAAGCTGAATGGTCCAGCAAATGATTCTTTGGTAGTCCAAGATAAAGAAAATTGCACAGCAGAGTGGCTGCAAAATAAATGGATATAACTAAACAACAAGCTTTATATCCCAGTGTGTAATTTCCTTTCAGTTAATAGGAAATATTTAGTCTGGTGAATTGTTGAAATTTATAATTACTATTAGATATTTGACCTTCCTATTATAGGTTTCCTGAAGCCTTTAATTATTTAAGCTTTGATATTTAAAAAAAAAAAAAGTTTACTTAACACCCCCCTTTTCCCCTTGACATTGGCTAAAACACGAAGGACAGCTCTGACAGCCATGCCAATGTAAACCCTCTCAAAATTAGGAGGTATGAAGGCACGACGTGTTATTGATTAAATCATAACCTGAAAATGGTCAAGCTCGGGCACTGTCAGATTGCAGAGAGAGACACAGCAGACAGTCTCCGGCGTGTTCACTCCAGGCGTGTACAGAAGAGTATTTTAGCTAACCTTGAACTCCACAAGCAGTTCAAGAAGGTGAAGAAATTCTGTCAAAACCAGTGGTGCTGAAGCTGAAGCATCAGCTACATATCAAGCAGCTGCTTCAAGTCGCTGAACGTGAATATAACTACTTAACTATAATTGAGAATTTAAGACAATAAAACATGGTCGATAACCTATAGCTATATGAGGAAAAAGTGGCGGGAAAATAAATTCAGACATTAAGAACAAGCTCTTTATCCTTTGAAAACTGGCCTAATTTTTTAAAAAGTATTTTAGTGTATTATTTTCTAGATTTTATTCCAATCCAAATACAGAGCAGATGATGTTTCTGTTGCAAATTTTATGAAATGGAAATAATAATTCTGGGTAACATGGTATATTGCACATCCCATCAAAGCTGATTTTTTATGGCCACAGTTTAAAGTCCTGAAATACTAGTGGAGAACCGACAAACTCATCAGCAAAAAGACATAATAAAAACAGCTATTAAAAAAAAGGCAAAAAACCTCCATCCTTACCCAGTTAGCAACATATAAATCCCTTTTTTAATCTTCCACTGAAACAAAAAGGGCTTCCAAACACAAAAAAGGAGGCCTTTAAATTAAATTCACTAGATGAAGGATATGCAAATTACCTGAAGAAGCGGAGCCCTATAATGTTCTCAAAATTCTGCAATAGCCTATTTAATTAGTATTTTAATTTATCAGAATAATTCTTTGCACTTGACAATTTATGCAGTATTCCATATAATTAAGCACGTAGCTACAGTGGAATAATTTTGCCTACTCTCTGTATACCAGTTATTTTAACCTGAAAGAATCTGTGGAAGTCTCTTCTGTGATCTAAATTACAATGGGGACAACTTAATGGCTTTGCTCTATTAGAGAGCACGATGAGGGTGTTACTGAGTGTTTAAGGGTAGGGATTGTCACTGTTCATAGTCTTCACTAACCTGAGGGAGGTCTGATGTGTTTTCTGAGGGCTAACGTTTATTTCCTTCAGCAAAGTTATCTGTCAGTGGCAGGGTCAGGAATTTGAGTGTCTAGTTTTGTAGTTTGGCAGGTTTAACCTTAGAGTCTGTTGGTTATTAGGAGAAGCAAGTTACACAGAGCTTCAAGCAGACCTCCAGTCTCATTATAGCACTTCTGGAAGAAGGAAGGCCTGAGAAATGAGTGGTTTACAAAGGTTTGCTATAAAGCAGGTTGCCAAGTGCAACCGCCCACTCCAGCTTACTCGTGGGAGCGCACGCTGGCACTAGTGCGACGAGGGACGGGTTTCTGCAGGTGACTTCCTTGGCCTGTCCCCCGTGCTGCTGAAGGATTTACCTGCTCCAGAGAATAATCCATCCATAAATATGAAAAGTATTTCTGGGAAGATGGTGTCACTCACAAGGAAACCTATTTTCTGTGAATCTGACTTTGAGAGTGTGCTGTATTTAATTAAGTGTAGAAAAAAAAGTACTTACAGACATATGATTCCCCTGACCTCTATTACGTGCCCATTTTAGAATAAGCCAATTTATGCCCTAAACTCACTAACTATATTGACTAGACCTCCAGTCAATAAAGTGATGGAGGGCAATTAATTTAGATTTACTGTAGGCTGTCAGATGAATTCTGCAACAACTGTCTTCTTCCCATCAGCTTGTTGCAAAGCTCCTTTTATGGAGCCACATTGAGAAGAACTTCACTTATTTTTCTCTCTTTGAGGAAACGAAAGGGGAAAGGAGGAAGGGAAATCCAGAGAGAAGGTAAGTGGTTATTACAGCTTTTAACTTTTTAACAAGTTTCCCAAATCTAAGACAAGCAGATGTTGCATTTATCTACATCAAGTCACTCTTCACTTTCTTCTCCCCAACAAAGAACCCCCTGATTACATGGAAAGTTTCTTCATACGGTGGACCAGAAAAATTGCCTTTATGTTTGGCATGCCAAACATCACTATGTGATGCAATACAGAGCAGATAGTAAAATCTTTGTCTTCCCATGAAAATAGATTCCCATAATATTTGGTGTCTCTTCCTGTTGAGAAGAACACAGTCCCAGAGTAAACCTGCCTTTGCACAGTCAATGCACCACCTGAAACTGCTGAGGCATTCACACCACGAAATGAGAATGGGACAGAGGAAAACTGCACTGTTGGTTCAGTGCTCTTGAAGTCTTTTCCCAACAGAACAACCCAACATAGGTTACATAGGTTTTTCCCACCTTATTCAATTTCCTTTAGTGGAAGTAATAAAAAAGTACTTTAATGAACTTTGAATAAGATACTTGGGTATGACCATGTTCAGAAGAACGGCCTTTCTGGAATACAAGTAAACTCTCCCTGATGTTCGCATGTATCTACATGCATCTGTAACTCCTCTCCCCAGGCAGGAGTAGCATCAGACTGCAAGTAAATTAGTCAAAACCACAACATGAGCATTCAAAATGCTCCAGCTTGAAACAAAAATTACTAACTCAAGTGGCCAGATACAAGGAGAAGAAGGGTTCCTTTACTAAATTTTACAATTCAGTTAGTGAGGGACAAGTACATAGGCTGCGGGCAAAAGGTATTTTGTCTTTCAGTCTTTACTGGGTAATGGCATGATAGTTGTTTCATGTGTAATTTCTAGTTAACTGGCTGCCAGGCCTGGAATGAAAATGGTTGCAGAAAAGTCATAGCTGCGTGGCTGTACTAGCGACAGCCTGCTAAATATTATGTCATATTCAATTTTCAAGTCATTTTTCAAATGATTTTAATTAGATATTGTTTCAATCTCACATGCATTAATTTAATTTCCGATATCAACATTTCAGCTTTCAATCTGTTCAGATGCAGTACCTTGCCGCCTGGAGTAATTTAAAATATTGTTTGCATCTCCAGCAATTTTGTGGGCACACATCCTTTACAACCTGCTCTAGCCAATAAAACCAGCAGATGGAAATTCAGGCCCTGCTCACCACCCCCAGAGCACCTTTGCATTCTCACAGTTTTTAGTAAGAGACAGACAAATCTCCAAGCACACATTCAAGGAATTTTCCATCTCTGTTTGTCTTTAATTTTGTTCAAAAAATAGACACAAAATACATTTGTTAGGCAAATAGCAGCACTGCCTGTTGTCATGAGAGAAAAATTGGCCCATACTTGAGTAGCTCCCAAGAGCTGTATATTTTTTCACACTCATTCACTAAAACAGCCTCACTTTCCCCTCTCTAAACCGTCTACCTCCCCTGTCCCTAATGTCCCATGGTCAGATAATATTCAAGGATAAAGCAGCAAAGACCTGATACATCAAGACCTCACGTAGTTGTCTGTTTGCATAGATTAGGTATGTATTTTAAACACATTCTTTCTGCCTGACTGCATGCATTGATTTATTTTTACTTATTTAATAAATAGCTGCTAAATTGTATGTTTTCCCTTAAACGTCCTTTAAAATCAGCACACTGCTATTCTAAAATGTGATACTTAAATTGTAGTAAAGGAGTTTGGGATATCTGCAATAACATTTTTGTATTTCTCTGGAGCTTTTTAGTTAACGGTAGGATCCATCTCAGAAATCATTCAAGGTTCCCTCACTAGTGAAGAGAAGTAAATAGGCATCACCAGAGATTGACTTACCCCATCCTGAGAGAGGTACAGTTTATTCATCACAAATAAATATAGGCCTGGAAAGGCCTGTTGGGTCAACAAATAAATTTGGGGTTGTTTTTTTTTCCACAGGCGTACCCTTGTAAGAAACATATGTATACAAGCTCCAAAATACTTCAGCATTAAAACAGTCCTATTGACAATGTCATGGCTGCAGAGAGGAATTTTCCAAGTGTGGTGTCAATGTAATGGCTCTGCTCTTGAAGTACGAACAAAACCAGTTTATACGAATTAGAGCTGTAGAAATGAAAAACCTTTATCTATTCCAAATGCTTTTTTGCAGAGCTTGAGAAACCCATTATCAGAAGTATTCTCCTAAATAATATAAGGAGGTTGATGTCCATCAATAGAGGAGCTTTGAGTGATAATAACCAAAATAATCATGTTTTGCCTACGTGTTTTGCAAATACAGAACATATTTCAGTGCTTTTTTAACAGTGACAATTTTTAATACTATTGACCATTTTATGTCGCACATTACTTGATGGAGCACAGCATATGTATGTGTAAAACCTTGCTTGCATACTTAAAACACTTATCCATTATTTATAGCTAAAGGTGTATCAATTCAGCCAGTTAGCAGAAAATCAAAAAAGAAGTGTCATTCCACCTTTCACATCAAAATTTGTTCACATAAATATTCTTTGACAAGTTTCAGCTCTGTACAGAAAACTCAGATAAAACAACCTGCAGTATGTTGAGCTGAAGCTGGAGCAGAATACATTAAAGTAGACCAAAGTTGCATGACTACTGGTGCAAGTGCAGGCAATTTTATCTCAGCAAGCTTTCTTCTCGGCTGATTGCTAATGTCTAGATCAACTTTTAATTGTACTTTTAAAAGTCCCAGTTAGCTTAACATTAAAGTTCACCATCATATGTTCAGTCTTAACATTTACAAATTAGAAGGCAAGATTGGTGGTCCCAGGGGATGGGTGGGTAAGAAGGACCATCTGGATCTCTCTCAGCTCGTCTTAGTGCAGGGAAGTCTTTGCCTCCTCACCTTCACAATACTGTGGAAAATAACACTCCATAAAATAAGCTTAAGGCCACAGCTTCTTTTCTTTCTTTTTAAATAGACTGGCTTTTGGAATGGCATTATAAAAGAACAGGTTTGCTGCCTTCTTTTATTTATAGTCAAGAATTCAACAGACTGCTTTAATTTTCCCCTCATGAAAATACTACCAAAAAATCAAACAGATAATAGCAGTTACTCAGCTTTTCAAGGCTAGCTATGTATTCTAGTTTTGTGTCTGCTTTTTGCTTCTATTTGAATATTCTCTCACTCCATAAAATTCATTTGGATCCCTTAGGATATCCACTGCATCTCCTTTTTGTGTTTTTTTTTTTTTTTCATTTGTAAATAAGAACCATCTGTCCTTTTTAAAAACATAAACTTTTATGTAAGATCCATTCCTTGTCCTTTTAATACTTTAGAAAAAGTAGAAAATACTTTAGAAAAAGTAGAAAAAAGAAAAAAGCTTCTATGACCATCTTCATCTAATAGGAATAAAAATATTGACCTACCTAGTGTCCAGGAATAATAGTATCTAAAATACAATTTTCTTTCCTGTTCTCACTTTTCTAGCAGTATTAACTGGGGTGGCTTATAAGCAGAAGAAACCATTGAAATGACCCATAAGTTGCTACTTATGGTTGTAGCTTTGTAGAAATTGAGAAAACCCAGTTATCTAGAATTTAACTGATCTCGTGTGTTTTCTTTAGAATAGGTGTTACTGGGGCAAGGGAAAGTACTAAACCTCATCTCCAGAAGCCTTTCAGCTACTTTTTCTATATCTTCTATTATTTTTTAACATAAAACAAACAAAAAAGCTCAGGAAAAGAAAACCAACAACAGTTGTTGCACCTTTAATGACAGACCACTTTTAAAGAAGTGATCCACTCCTCCTGAGGGTCTCCCTGGAAAATATACCAACCTTCTTTGATATTATAATATATAATTAAAAATACACATATTGACATCTAATTATGAATCCTCATCATTGTTATGCTGTACTTTTTTAGTGTTCTCCTGCTTGCACCACTTTGAGTCTCATATAAGTAGCCTGAAATATATGAATCATTCTTAATCTTATTTAAAATCTGTCAAAGTCTTTGGATGGACACTGAAGTGTGTTTGCACTGGTATATGAAAAATTTAAGGGGCACTATCACTAATTCTCAGCATGCCAAATGGTTGTTATTTTTAATAAATAGACGTTCAAGAACCATCATTTTTTTCAGTCATTTCCTCAGTTAATAAAACAGTACCCTGTAGGTTCATTTCTTTAATGATCCAAAACACAACTTCAAGCCATGTTATTTGTTATTCATCTACAACTACACCTAATGTCATCCTTGTGGCACAAATGTAACAAGACTGAGTTGGGAAAACATTAGCAATATTTCAGCTGACTGGCTCACTAAATCATGAATAACACAGCTAATGCACAAGGTCATTCACTAACAATATCTATTTGCTGTGCCTCAGAATAAAATGGAAATATTTATTATCAAGGATGCCACCAGTAACAGGAGTCACAATAAAGCTTTCAGGTAAGAGTGAATAGTGACAATGTTAACTTGCCCATCGTTTCTTACAATAAGTTTTCATAATTCTGGCTTAATGATAACTTTGAAGGCCACTTTGCTACCCATAAAAAACTTTCTTTAAAATCAGCAAAAAGTGGAAGAATCAGTGAAGCCTGCTTATAGTTTTTTAATCATGTTATAAAAAAACATTATGTTTATCCTTGGATGGGTGAAGTGCAAAATAAGGAAGATAAATCCTTGTTCTTTAGAGATAACTGGGCCCTAAATGCATTTACAGAATTTGCATGTACATGTTTATGTGCAGATATGCACATTTGATGGGAATTAGGAGAAGGATTTGACAGGAAAAGATCCAAGTGTGTGATGAATCCCTACGTTGCAGATCCTGGGGATACTCAAAATATTAGGATTATTACATCACCTGCAAATTCTTTTCATGGCCAGGATTGCCATGGGAAAGGCATTGCACACACACACCACTAAAAGTTTGTTCCTCTGCAAAACAGCTTCTATCTACCAAACAACTGGAGACAGTAAATGGCTACAGAGAGGCGTACAGATAGCAAGGAATTGAGACTGGGCAACAAGACAACAGAATACCAAAGCAGCATCCATCCACACAACATTTTTTCTCTTCTTTTTTGGCACAGGAAGTGATGTGATCAGCTAAGCCTTATAAATCCTTTAAAAGCTGCAGGACTTTCACTGCTTCACTGTTTAGAGGAGCAGAAGAGACTTATTGGCGGGGTTTAAAATAAGGAGAAATGGCAGGAAAGGGCACTCTGATCAGCTCTCCCAGAAGTGCTGGAAGCAAAGGCAAAGCTTTCCTTCTCTATAATTGGTGTGAGGGAGAGGTCTCTCCTTTGCAGTAGGCTTAACCCAGTACTTTCTGGCATGAGTTTCTGCTGGCACCGTCTCTCCTCTAACTATGCTACAAAAACACCTTTTTAAGACATCCCTACAAAGTATAAAAAATGTTACCTGAACTGTCCCACGCCCTGCGGTGCCAGTTCAACCCGAGCGGATTATAAATCAGATTATAAAGGTCTCACTGAGCAAAATGCTGTTGCATATCTCAGATCTCTCTGCATTTTGTGGGAGAATCCTACACTCAGTAAGAAAAGTGTTTCTGTTATGCTGCTTTGTTTTTTTTTTTATATTTTTTGTTTAAAGAAATCATAAGGAACTGCAGAAATATTAGAAATAAAGAAGACAGATGAATTGACAGAGTGTGAGGCTGTGGACTAATATTGTGTATCAGGAGCTAACCCTGCTGGTGGAAGAGTTTACCAGCCATCAAAATGCCAGCTACACACTCTTGTGAGTAGTCCCTTCCCCTTTTTTTGGCAAAATGTACATCATTAGCAAAACCCCTGCTATTTAAACTATTTGAGCTTGTCTAGTAAATTTTGACTGACATGGTTTAGAGAGTGATCACAGGAGCAGTCGCCCCAGCAGATACAAGACAGCGGTAACCTCTGTCAAGGGTATGGTAACCTCTTTCATTGGCACTGATGCATTCAAAAGAGGACATCGGCCCACAGCTGTTATGAGACTGTCAGACTTGTATGGATTATGCAATTTAACACATAGAAATCATTACTGCGTACAATTTACGATAAATGTAAATGAAATGCCTATCCGCTTTATGCATACATGGGCATAGGTCACAATTTGAGTGCCAGCAATTTCAAACAATTTTTGCATGCTATTTTCTGCAAAAAATTAGCACAATAGCTTCCTTGTGGGGTGAAGATCTATAGGAGAGTTAAAAGCTTGCTGAAATGTTTTCTGACTTCTCTCTGACTGCTCCATTTGGCAGGCAGACTTTTCCCCTACCAAGACAGGCTGTAAAGTACACCTAAAGCTGGGCATGAAGCCATCCTCGCAGCTCTTTCCCCTCCCTGACAGCGTGGCCATAGTGCAGGCTGGTTTCCAGAGCTTCCCCTTGATGCAAATATATGGAAACCAGCCTGAAAAGAAATATTTGCTACTGGAAAAGAAAGGTGGCTATTATAAGGGCAGTACAGATAATTACTTCCTCAGGAAAGAATTTTGTGAGAAAGAGGTTTGCGTATTTCCTGACCCCCCTGCTTTTGTAGACTGCTGGATCTGTGACTGATTTCTAAAGGAGAAGATGCTCTTGTGAAAGCATTTTAAAATTCCTTTATATATAAATATATATATCATACGCCAAAGTAATTTACTTTATAAATACCTACAATAATCTACACATACACACATAACATGCATGTCTCAATATAAGATACATACATATGGCTTATCCCACCCACCACTCTTCGAAAATGAATACAGAACAGTAGTATAAACATAAATTAAGTATGAGGTATACATCTCCGCCAATCAAGATTAATGTATATTATTATCCCTTGACCCCTTCTTAATGTTCCATTTTACCATGTTTCTAAAATATTTATACCATACAGGGTGTTAAATTATAGCAATTAAGACCATAGTATGGTTTTATTAATATTTCATCAAGAATGTTTCATAATTTGAATTTCCCTGGTGCCCTTCTGTTGCTTTGCTGTACACTGTGGGGATGGAGGGCATTTCTGTCTTGTTCTTCTTCATCTTTGCGGAACTTCACCAGCATTTTACTTTATTTAGCCAGAAGCAGTGTTTTGCAGCTACTGATTTTTTTACCTGGTGGCTGACTCATGTAATAGTTTCAGGTTCTTTGTGTCCAATTCTGGGTCTCTAGCACAACAAAGACATCAGCAAACTGGAGAGATACCAGAGAAGGGCCGCCAAAGGGACTGGAGCATGAATTCAAAGACAGGCTGAGACCAATGTGTTTGTTCAGCCTGGGGAAGAGACGTCTAACAGGTGATTTAACTGCTGTTGATGGCTACTTGGGTGGGATTACCAAAAAGATGGAGCCAGACTTTTGCAGAGACTCATACCAAAATTACTTGAGGCAAATTGCTACACAGGAAATTCTGATTGGACAGAAGGAAAATGCTATTTTCTTAGTGAGTAAGTGCTTGTTGAGTGTTGGGACAGGCTTCCCTGAGAGCCTGTAGAATCTTTTTTCATTGAGATTTCCATAATGCAGGTGGAGCAGGGCCTCAAGAAGCCAAATTTCAGATTTGGCACTGCTTTACACTGGTTCTTGGAACCAATGATCTCCAGAGGTCCCTTACAACTTACATTTTTCTATAATTATAAATATATATAGCATCATTAAAGACAGAAATTCTTCATGGCAGGCTGTATAATTCCATCCTAACATTTCTGAAATAATAACAAAACCTTCCTTGAATAGCTACTGCATGTTTTTATGAGGAAAGGCTGCTGTCCTCAAGAGTACCATCATCTCTCAGATCTGGGTTCAGCAAAGCATTTTTACTTCTGGTTCAGTTTGTTCTTATGCAGCAAAGCACTTTAAGACATGTTCAGCTGATGAATCATGGCCAAAAAGCACTGGAGTGGAGTGAAGAAGAGAAACAAGGAAGTTCGGAAAAATTCAAAACAAACTAACATTTGGACTTTATTACTTAGTTTTTGTGGCACACGTATCTGCATGGTTGCATGACAGAGCTGAACTAGGTTATGACAGCAAAGCTGGAGAGATTGAAAAGATTAAAAAGCAGAACGTCATGTGAATAACAAAAAAATAAATTATTTTAGAGAAAATAATATTGGAACAGGCAAAAAAAATAAATAGAAGAAAAGGAATAATATGCAATGCTGTTCAAGTATGAAGAAAGGTCTCTTCCTGAAGCACCATAATGTCACTGCATAAATGGCAGGTGATTAAAGGACACAACTGAGTTTTCGAGCTGCCAAAGCACAAGGCAGATAGACACAAAGAGAGAGGATGAAGAGAGATGGGCCCATGGAACAAAGGGGGATGAGAGTAACAGAAAAACTACCCAGCACTTCAGATTAGGTTTGGCTACTCCCTACATTTTACAATCTGTATTCCAAAGGTGGCTTCATAATGCAGTTTTAAACATTGGAAAGTTAGTCATTTAGTAAAAGCTTCTTGCCTACCTTCCCCATAGCTCATAGAGAGAGAGAAGTGTTTCCAGAGAGCACTTCACCCTCTCTCAGAAAGACATCATTCACATATAAATAAAATGTCACCATCCATTTGATGTGCAGCCATGATACGCCAGAAGCAGTTGGGGCTTTGCAGCAAAGATTCAAGGAGCTGATTTGCATGATACAGAAATGGGTAGGTGATCTCACAAGGAAGTTGGTTACCAAATTCATGGGTGAAAAGTCAAGATGGAAAGATCACCCAGACTACAGCATGAAGGGTAAAAATCTACAGTGGTGTCTTCCCATAATTCTGAGACTGTAGTTTCAAAATGAAAATTAATTTTGGGTTTTGTCCTAAAAAAATTAGTATATTTTTCTCCATTCAGGTATTACTTTATATAATCTAGGATATAATGTAGCAGTGAGTAATACTGACACAGAGCGATAAGATTGACTTAATCTAGCAAGAAAATACAGGAGTTAAAATGATAGTTGTAAAATATTTCGTTAATTTTAAAACATCAAGGACAGTCTTTACTAGGTACAGACTACAACTTCTTTTTTTTGTTAATCTTTAAATTGCTTTTTTGTGCTGCAACTATGTTATATTAAATATTTTAAGATATGAATTGTTTCATTCAGTACTCGGCAGCCTGTTTTCAAAATAATGGAATGTTACAGGTTCTATCTTTTCATTTGAAAAAGTGAGCAGAATTTTGTGTATTATAAGAACAATTTTTGATTAATTTCTGATAAGATCTGCAAAAAAACTTTCTCTCTAAAAAAAGTCTGCTGAACAGACAAAGTTGAAAAATTATCCAGAGGAACAAGGGCCTCCAGGGTTATCCGGAAAGGATTTGGTTGGTGTGGGTATTCATATAAATGGAGGCAGCAGCAAAAGAGCACAGCTCTCTATATTACATTGTCACATAGCAGGAAGAGTTGATGCTCCTTCAGGTAACATTGTGCCACATATAAAAAATGAGCAATTTCGAGCAATTAGTTTCAACAAAGGTTGAATGAGAATCTGAACGTTCTGCTGTCTTGCAAGTGATGCTACAAAGGAGAAACGAGGCATGTTTTTCACGTGCAGGATGGGTGAGGAGGTGAATGCAAGATAGTTAACAGGTTGTTGCATCTCTTGTTTTTGGTAGCCAATTTGATTAGAAGTTCTGTAATTTTGTATCTGGACAATTCCTTGGGTCAAGTTAAGAATGCAATTCCTATAAAATCTCATCTATAATGGATAAAAGCACCAAGATCTTGTAAAATAGAGATATATGTAGGATGTAATTATATGTTAAGTGTATGTGTTTTGGGTCTATGATGTATGGTGCTGGAATAGGATTTGCATATATTTGAATATTCATTAGATCTTCAATATCTTGTGAAACAAAATGCAATAAAGGAAGAAATAGAAACAGAGATAACAAGGGGAAGATGCATCTTTTTCATTTTCCTAATTTCACACTGTATAATGATCTACCCATCTATTTTCTTATTTAAAAATATCAACAAGATGTTTGATATTATAAATAACACTAAATAATACACATTAATAATGCATTATAACCTTGCATTCAATTACAATCTTTAAATTAAATCCAAATATATTAATACTTAAATAATAATTAATATAAAATTAAGTTTTAAATATAGAACTGTATTACTTTGTGGAAATTATATTAGTAGTTAGAATTCTTTAAGGACATAAGCCTATCTAAATCAAACCACAGGCTCTGTTAACAATTCATTTAAAGGAATCAAAATACACCACTTATTTTGTAATTACAACATATAAATACAATTCCATTATCATATTGATCGTAGTACTGCATCTAGCTCATCTTTTAAGCTACCATATTATTACTTGTGCAATTTTACTATGTCCTTAAAATACACTATGCCACATATTAATATTACTATTTCAGCAGCAGTAGTGTTAAAGGAAAATGGCTTTTTTATAAAGCCTAATACATCTGAAGGGAAAAACACTCAGAGTATCTAAATGTGTTTTCTATGCACAGTTTGAACTCCAGTTGCTCAAAGTGAAGTGTCGCCTTTGGTGTTGAACATGAAGTACTTGGGATAGAAGAGCAGAGCAGCATCAAAGGAGGACCAACCATCTGATGCCACAAAATGCATGTGTTGATTTCATATTTTGAAAGGCTTCCTTTACTTTGAATATTTAGCGGATCCAATGAAAGTCTGAACTGACCGCAATGAGTTTAAATCCTGCTTTAACTGAAATGTAATATTTGAGAAGGACATAGAAGTTATTCTATTATTATGCTTGTTATCAGCAAACAGGGTAGTATTTCAGAGATGGATATATGACACATCGGGCTTTTGGAACAGAGAGGTTATAAAAACTACAAAAATTACTTGTACTTACAATCCTCAGTAGACTATGAAAAAGAAACTCCTTTAAAATATCTTTTATAGAGTAGGCAGGGGTTCCTTTTCTAACAGCTTAAGTGAAAATACGTAAATAATGTATTTTTTTCTACTACTTAATATTATGCGATGTTTTCAGCATTAGATGAGCCACAAAGCAGTTAAATTGACTACTGGATTGAACTTTGGCATTCAGTGTTTTTTCACATTTGTAGCTTTTAATTTTCTTCACTTTCTAATTATTAATTTTGACTTTCAAAAGGACTTTGTTCATTTTTTTACTTGTAGTAAAATCAAGAGTTTCTTGTCATATTCAAGATGCTGATCCCATTATAAACCTACGTGCTAGATAACAACATATGGGAAGATGGCGAAAAGGAAAACCAAGAATATTCTCTCCTTAATATGAGGAATTCAGGTTTCTTTCTTGAAATGACATCTGAACATGTGGCCATTAGCACAGTACTTTCCACATAAATGTATATTTCAAATCTTATATATAGTTGGGACAAAACTAAGCAGGTGCCAACAAACCCAAAGCCGTGAAGCCTGGTGAACTGAAGTGGGGTTAGACACATCTGGCAACATAAATAGTTTAAAAACATTAACATTTCCATTAACAATTTCTTATTTTTTAGTGAACACTCTCCATAACTGATCCAAGGAAGAAGGAGAGCTGATCAACTGGGACAGTTACTAAATTACCATCCTACAGTGACCTACACTTCTACACAAGCCCAACATGAGTTATATCACTGAGCCCTCTAATTCCAGCTTAGAGCTGGGTTAAGTTTTTCCAAATTAAGTGCAGCTAGCAATTTTGGGTTAAATATAATGAAAAAACAACCCCCAAAAGATCCAACCCAAAACCTATTTTTGACCTGAAAAATATTTTATATTTTACTTTGATTATAATTTGATTTGAATTTTTCTAGAACTAATTGACAAAAAGAATAGAACAGACCTTAAAGCACAATTGAAACAAAATACTTAGTTTAAATAGAACTAATGCAAGGAGATGTAGTAAAATGAAAAAAAAAAAAAGTTTGATTTGGTGATTTCATTGAATATGTTTGGAGTAGTCTTTATCTGCAGTTGAGACACTGAAAAATTGTCTTCTTTTGCATTAACTGGAGATAAACCAGTATGGAAGGGAACATTGCACACACGTTCAACACAATTTTTTTTGAGAACAAGAGAAAGAGGTTTTATGAAAAGTGAGAACAAAATAAATAGACAACTATCTTTTTCTTCCATTATTAGCTTTTGCTTCAAATATATTCTATAATAACTTTTTCTAATCAATACAAATCTTGCCACTGCTCATACAATTAGCATCTTATCTACAGAGAGGCAAGCTTCCCGGCAGAGTCTAGAGCACATACTTGGGGGAACCTAAGGTGTTGCTAATAATAGTTGCAGCTGGTACTCCTTTCACAGAAATTACTACTGTAGAGCAGAATACGTTGGTGTCTAGTCTGCCAAGGTGAAATGCTGCATCTTGGCATGCTCTGCTCTCCCTGGGCCTGGCAGCGACAGGGGATGGCTGGACACATGCCCCAATCTGTTGATCTGCCATGGCAATGATAGCCCTTGGCAGAGCAAATGAGTAGGAGCCATACACAACATTACACACTTTGCAGCTAAAGCTATCAGAGCATGTCTGCCCGAGTCCCACAGCTGAAGCCAACCCCATGCATCCCTGCATCTAAATACAGCCCAATTAATCTCACTTTATTAAGAATTCAACTCTGAAAAAAGGATATTTCCCTACTGAGCTTGCATTTTTTCCTGTTTTGCAGTTTTATTTGAGCCCTTGCTAACTAGCACAGTGTTGGTTACCTGGCTGATAAGAGCAAAGGCGTCTGAATAATTTGTGGTTATAATACTAATATACAAACATAAATATGAATTTATACAAAATTATTTCATATGTTTCTAAGTTCTCTCCAAACAGCTTGGTGTTATGTCTTTTTTAGACCTAATTTGAAGAATAGTTTTCTGTGCATAATTCTTAGGTCATAATTCAGAATTTGATTCAGGGCTGAATTTTGATGTGAGGTCATAACTGTTTTGTGCCTCACCAATTTCACTGCTGTGCTCCATATGGGGGCTGTCAAATGGGAATCTTACCCTGTTGATTTTATAGGGTCACATTTTCATAGGCATTCAGTTCAATTCACTCAAAATATAATTGTTGTGCATCAATTTCAGTGAGACATAAAAGTCACACCAAGCTGCTTCTGTTTTGTGATTGGAAACAGATTGCATAATGTAGACACCCTTTATACAGTAATACCTGCGTGAGTAAAAGTCTTTGTCTTCACCACGGGATGGGAAAGTTGTGAAACAGTGATATAAAAGTGATTTTCTGAGAGTCACCCAGCAGCCTACTGTCAGAAATGGAAATTCCTCACTGTCCTGAAGCTGAACTCAGTGACACTACATTTCATCCCACGCTTCAGCAGTTAAAAAGAGAATATTTCTATAAATACTGATAGTTTAACATGTTCGTCACAGCCTGGAATTTGTAATCAAACACTACTATGGGGGGATGTTCAGGATAAAAAGAAGTAAGTAAAAGTAAGATAAAATTATAGAGCTAAAGAAATCAGCTGGACCAAATACCCCAATTTTTCTCTACCCTCAGCTAGCTGCCTTTTTCTGAAGAAAGGTAAAGGTAAAGGAAATTATTCTGGGAAAAGGAGAAGCCACCTCTGAGAAAAAAGCAGCAATCAGTGCACAACAATAAAACCATAGATTAACTGAAGGGTTCTTTATTATAAATACATCTAACACTTCATTTTACTTGGTACTTTGGGCCCATTTAAAAATGAGCTGATAAAGCAACATTATTTCTTGGACTGATAAACAGCTTACTGGATTTCAGAGAGGTCAGAGGCTTCCTTGTTTATTTAGCTGAAGTAGCCTTTTAGCTCTCTGATCTTCTCAGTCTATCGTTATTATTAGTCTTCCTGGAGTCCTGCTTTTCAAATACCTTGTCTCCAGCTCACTTTGCATTTCCTATTCAGCAATTTAACCCTACAGACAGTTTATAAAACAAGATAAAAATCCATAAATTAGGTGTCCATGGGTGCTTGTGCCCTATATCTTTGTCAAGGATGATCACAATCAAATGCTTGTTTCTTGAGACAGCCTGTCAGCGAGTACAATTACAGGTTCTCAACTTGCCCTGCCATAGAACAGGGCAGAAGTAAGACTCTTGTAGCAAGAAAAATAGCTTCATACTCATTCTTCATCTGTCTCTTTTCTGTCTATTTTCTTAATTCTATTTATTTTCTTTACAGATTGCCATTAATATTTTTTTTAAAAAGTAAAAATTTATTAAATATGCAATATTTATATTCCTTTATTGTTATGATTACTTGAGAGATGGTGTAAAAAACTGGACTGTGGTGCAAACATAGCTGAACCAAGGGGAACTAGGGAGTTTGGCAGCTCTGCCGTGTCACCACAGTGGTGTGAAGGCTAATGGGAGTCACAGGTCCAAAGTGCCACAGCTAAATTGCTAGCCACACCCCAACTAGTTAAAACCTTTCAAAACACTGACATTGTCAGGATCCTTTATTTCTAACCCTGAAGGGAAAATCCTGCCATCATTATGTAAAGCAGAAATTTTGCTATGGACTTCACTGAGATCAAAATTTAACTGTGGTTTGTTTTTTTTTTTTAACATTTATATGCTAAGGTCTGAGAACATGACTTACAACCATGACCCCTGCCCCTTGGACAGCAGGGACAGTGTCTTCAGAGACACCTTTCCCCTAAGGAGTAACAGGTTTTAGGTGAATGCCGTGGACCATTCATTATCTGAAACAACAGGACCTGTTAGAACAAACTCTAAAGTGTGCTCTGTTGAGCAAGGAAAGATGATGATGCTATAATAAAAGCCAATATATCACAAGCCATTATGATGGAGCTGAGTGGTGGAAGAGAAAATATTTAGACTTCTGAGAGGAAATTGATACATATTTAAAAGATTCATCCTTAAGTGAGCCTTAGTACATCGCAAAAAGGGAAAAATAAGATGATGCTGCACTGGTTTTGCGTCTTTTCCTCTTAAACTGCTCTAGAAACCATTAAATACTAGGAAATTCTGCTGTGGTCTGAGGGCTTTCCTATGCCTCGGAGCCTCCTACTTGGAGCTGCCACATCACCTCATAATTTGTTCCTATCCCTGACATGTCTCCCTCATCATCCTCACCTAATAATTTTCCCTAAGGAATCCCCACAGGAAAGGCTTGAAGTCTCTGGTCAGAGTCACTATGCTAAAAGTCTCTAGGTACACCTGCATATTTAAGACCCCTTTACTTCTCTTATGCTGCAAATAATTCAACATTACAATAAGTCTTCCACCTTCATTTCCTATTTGTTTCTGATAGGAAGCAGATTTGTTGTCTCAAATATCAGCAAGCACCTAGACAGCCAGGCAATACACTGACACAGGGGTACATCTTGGTCATGAATTCCAACACTGTCTCCTGGATGTCATATTTTCTGCTTTTTTAGCAAATATTGCCAGTTGCACAATATTATTCCACTCATAACAGGCCTCCAGGCAGAGTACAAACCATTAATTAGTTCCCTTTGATTCCATCAATTCAGGCAGTTTTTCACCCTTGTACTAATCCACTCATTGAGACTGAAATGTCTGAACTTGAATTCATGGATGCTACAGGAGATCATGTCAAAAGTCTTGTTTAGGTCAAAGTAGATAACAACCACTGTTCACCACTTATCCACAGAGCTTGTCATTTCATTGCAGAAGGCAATAAGGTTGGTCAGGCGTGATTAGCCCTTGATTAATCCATGCTGGCTAGTCCCAGTCATCATCTTGTCCTTCATGTGCCCAGTAATAGCTTCCAAGAGAACACACTCCATAATTTTCTCAGGGATCAAAGTGAAGCTGACCAGCCTCTAGTTTCCTCGAGCATTCCTTCTTGCCCTTTCTGAAGATGGGTGCAACACTGGCTTTTCTCCAGCCTCAACCCCCAATCTTCACAACTTTTAAAGAAGGTAGAGTGGTATATCGGCTACCTTTCTGAGCATCCTTCTATGCATCCATCTTGAACCATGGATTTTCCTGTATCAAGATTTCTTCAAAGATCAAGAGATCTTTGACTCAATTGTCTTCCACCATAGATTGTAGTTTCTCTCCTTGACTATCTCTCCATATATAGGCTGGGGAGGCCTTTTTGCTGCAGGTCACAATGACAATACTGAGCAATTCTGTCTATCTGCATTTGTTGTCACTAAATCACTTGCCCTATTCAGAAGTGGGCCTATTACTTTTTTTTATATATATATTTTTTCTATATTCTTCCTTCGTAGCCTGTCCTTCCTGTATAAACCCATTTTGCACTGGAACACAGTCCTGATTCATCAAGCCAGTTTCCAGGGACTGGCTGACCCTAGAGACTTGCCATCTCTCCTGAGCTGTATTTTTCTTCAGAGTTGCCTCTCACAGGATCTTGCCTACCAGTTCCCTGAAAAGCCCAAGCCTGACCGCCTAAAGTCCAGGGCCTGGTACGTGTCTTCCCATTCCCCTCCAAATCTTGAACTCCCTTATCAACATATGTTAAGTACAATTTTTTTTTTTTGATATCAGAACAGAAACATGATTTAACTCATTCTATCTGGATTTCCATTTTTCCTTCTAGATTCAAAATAAGCGTGTTTGGACTGCATTCAGAGAATCCTGTGTCTAGGAAGAACCATTGCTGTAGTGGCAGGTTCCCTATGTAACTTGCATTGCACAAGGCTACTGGCCTGGGATAGTCTCCTTTTGCCTTAAAAACACCCTCCTTGTGAACATATTCCTTAATTTTGACTGCAGTCCCTCTTTGGTTCAATGTTCTCGCTCATAAATTGCAATAGTCCGTAGCTTGGCACCATATGGTGTCATTTACAGTTTCTGCAAGGTATTTGCTTCTAAATCATACCAGCTGCACAGCTATAAATTAGGTGTGAGTCAGGAGAGAATCAAATCAATGAAACACAATGCTGTCATGACTGGTGTTGTCTAAATTTTGGAAAATCTGTTTCATCCCAGTGAGGCTGAACACACCCAGAATTGCACCCTAATTTTCACTGCTTCACAGCATTTTTCCATTTTGCCTTTCTGAAGAACTGAAGAACACAAATTTTTGTAATTCACCATATTTTGTGTATCATGGACTTTATTCTTCCTAACTTAAAGATATTTCTCGAGAGGATTTTAGGACTTTTTTTTAGTGCAATGTACTCTAAATTAAGCCAGGCAAATGACCCAAAAAAGCAAAGGCAATGATGTCTGAGGCCTCAGAGATCTTGTGGTTTTACAGCATTATCTCATCTCATAGCATTTCAAAGTCTTCAAACAAGTATTCAGTCCATCTAAAAAATCTTTCGGGCTTCAGGAACCAAAGCCTCAGGGTTTTTGATCTCAACTCTAAGTCTTTCCTTAATCTTAAAGGCTTTATATTTGGTAACTCCTTCTTTGCTGATAGACCTGATTACTAGAACATGCAGGGTCAGAATCTGAGATGACTTCTTCTCATTTTGAATAACTCTGCTTATTTACTTATTACAACTACTTATTTTTTTTCTTCTGAGGACATCAAATAACTGCAAAAGTATTGCTCCTTTGGTGTTTTTTTTTTGGCTTGAAGTTTGCTAAGAGGTCATTAAAGGGTTTCTGAGTAATGAATGTATCATTAATGTTATCAGCATGTGACCCTTGATGTTCTAGCTGTTCCCATCACCTTTTCATTAGACAGTCAGGACTAAGCACTTTGAGAACTGCTGTATATGGAGCTGCTCAAAAAGGACAGGTAAGCATTCTGTAAGACAAGATGTACTGCCTGCAAAATAAACAGCTGGGAATTCTGTATATCTCCAGAATATAAAGCATTGTTGGTTATAGAGGAAACTATATGGAGCCCTCCTTATGGACCAACCAGGAATTTGTTCCACGCTGATCTTCTGTTTTGCCTTTACATTGTAAACACCAGTCCCCTTCAGACCTTTCCTCCACCCTGTAGTACTCCTGACTGCTAAATCTGTGCCTGAATGGATGAGCCAGAGGGAGAAGAGGCAAAAGGTCCTATCTCAAGCCTCAAATGAAGGTAACATGAGCTAGGTTTGAGAAAGGAGAATCTTTGCTAGTGATTTGAAGGATCTAAATAAATAAGAAAAGGAATTATCTCAGGAAGTCCATAGAGATTTCTACGCAGTACTGGGGTGGAATTCAGAAATAAGCATTAAGATAAGGTCAAGAAAAAAATAATTTCTAAAGTTGAGATCTATTAGATTGTGGAACAGTCTCCTGCTGGAACAGAGAGAACCCAAAACAGAGAATGGTTTGGGTTATATCATTCAAATGCTTCACGTGGAAGTATATTTACACTGGCAACAGCAAACATTTCCATTAAAAAAAAAATTGCTGCTATACATGCGTGTCAAGGAGTCTATGTTTAGAAAGGTAAAAGACAATATTCGCTTTATCACCCATCCTATGTTTCTTGTTATTATTTTGCTTACCAGTGGGAACAGTTTTATTGCTTTTTTTTTTTTTTTGTACAGATGGCAAAGAGAAGAATTGGAAAATGCACAGTGTTTATAATATTACAGAGGTTTGGAGATTTATTCTTTCTTCAGAGAGTAAAGATCAGAATGAAATTGTCTTCAGCAATTTGAATGCTTTATTTTTCCTGAATGGAAGAACACCTGAAGTGCTGGGGTGTAATTTGGTGCAGAATATGCAATATTACATTGCAGGGAATATATTTCTCAGGGAACTATTCTCCTCTTATGGCATATATGTAACTGCTACTAATGACAACAGAAATTACACATTTACCATAGGAAACTCTCTGTGGTGTCTTGCCCTGATATGGCCATTTTGCTACACTAGTATTTCAAAAACTTCTTATCCTTTACTAGCTACTAGAATATTCTATAAACATGACTTTTATTCAACAAAAATGTACACATTTAGAAACACAGATATCTATCACTGTTGCATACTAATGCCTAAACATTAGTAGCATAATTTCTAAGGGAACAAAAGCCTATATGCATATACTAAAGGACACTTCATATAAAGTTGGGCTGAAAATCAGCAGGTGTTTTAAAGCACATATCTATTTGGACAGGGAATGTAACATTACCCAGTATGCAACCCCCGTGCAGCTGAGAGGCTTTTGGTGAACTATAGGTGTGCTACAGCCAAGCATCTCAGCGTAGCTCAGCTCGTTCTGCAAGCCTGGCTCTCCGTGGTTGCTCAAGAGCCCAGCAGGACTTTGTTGGTAGCTGGTAGCCCAGATGACTTCTCACAGCAAATTTGGCAGCAAGCAGAGATACGTGAGGTGTCTTTTAACAGGCTACATTGGGTAGCAGAACCATTTAACCTGGCACTTTGCCTGGGCTAATTAGCCCTGCAGAGAAAATGGGTAAATCAGTTCAAAACACCATAATGTAACCAACCTGCTTCTTGTACCTGAGCCGGCTCACTACATGGTATCTTAGGTATCTGTTCAGGGTGCTGTAATGGTGGGATATTACTTAATGATGTGTCCCAAGTAATCAGCACACAGACCAGGGGGCAAAGGAAGAGAGCTAATGGGACTGCACAGAAAGAAGTAAAAAACTAATTTTCTATGGTGCTTAGTCTCTCAAAAATATCATTCTCTTTGACTAGGTAATGAGGACAAACCTCTTGACAGGACAAACCTTTTTTTCAAATCTTAGGGTTTTATGAAGCCAAATAGTGCAAGAAAGTCTATGAATACATTTTATGTGCATGTAAATTATTTATCCCAGAAAATCACTAGAGCAATTTTTAAAATATCCATAGGACTTATATTTTCAGGTACATGACTGTGGCCTTAGCAGTATTTCTAGTTTTTCTTGGCTTATGATGCTGCATTTTTTGAATTTACACAGAAAGCTGGCCAACAGTTGGAGAAATATATTGTAGAAATGCAATAAAATTCTCAAATCTCTGTTAGTTAATTTACCTTCTAGAAATGTGATTTAATTGCATTATCAGAGAATAGCTGGACATAAATGTTTTGAAGTTACAGTGAAGTAAATGATAAACACACATAAGAGAAAAGATATCACTAGCTGTGAATAATTCCACTTTAAACCTTAAAAACACAGTTAATAATGTAAATACCACCTCTAGTTCTAAAAACACAGAAGAAAGGAAGAGGTACTAAAAATGTGCTTCTTAGGACATAACCTCAGCCATCTAAAATGTAAGCATCCTGCCTGACACTGCTGGAAGAGAAACACAAGGTGCTGAAGATAGCTATGAATGGTAAAGTTGTCCTGTTCTGATCTTATGTTCAATTAGCCCAGGAATTCTTTGCTTTCCTTCTGCATTTGCTATAATCACTATTTATTCCTTTAAAAAAGTCTTGGAGTTTATAAGATTCTATTATTTAAATTAATGTTAACTACTTTCACAGCCACAGAAAATCATCAACTCAAAACAAAGGGTTGCTGAGCACTTTGTCAGAACAAGGTGACTCACCACCACATGACAAAATTTGGCCCTATTTCTAATCAGTTATTTTGGTACCTGTTCATTATTTTAGGAATCCCACTAGTCTGCTTACCTGTCCGTGTTTTTCAGTTATGTGGATGAAATATATCTTGCACAGGTTGACTTACGCTTCCTAAAGGCTTTTTTAATTTTACTGCTATTACTTCAACTCAAAATGCAACATTGCTTGGAACAGTATTTAATCTGTATCTGTCACAGTATTTAATTCTTTGTGTCAAAGAATATTATAGTATCAAAAAATAAATGCTATAGATTTCTAAATGCTTCCTCAAAGATCAAGCCCTACACCTCATGCAGTAAGGTTGCATGCTTTCACTTCTTAGTATTAGCATACACACACACTTATTAGTACCAAAGCATCGTGCTTTCCAAACTCAGAAGAAGATGCAAAGAAAAAGAAGATGCATCAGAGCTTAGGGATGTGTCTCTGCCTTCTGTGGATCACCTTTGACCCAAGATTTTGCATGAGTTTTAAGTATGTTTGGCACTAGCCTGGCACTGAACAGAGAATGTGTGGAGAGGCAGAAGAAGCAAGCTAGCAGTGATCAAGGCAAGCACATTTATGTGCAGATTGAAAGTTTCATGCCAAGGAGCAGGACATAAAGAGACCACATGTGAAGATTGGCCCTAACTAATAATTACCTGGCTGACATTTTAAACTCAGATGTTTCCTACTGACTGTTTCATTTCTTTCTTAGAGAAAAGATATTGCCACGACCATCTATTTCTATTGCATTCAGATTCAACACCCTGTTGTGCTAAGTGATGCAAAGACAAAAAAATAATATATCTCTAACTAGAAAAGCTGCATTACGGATTCATGATAAATCACTGTTCAAAAGTTAGGTGTTCAGGCCCACACTTTATCATCCGTGTAAAGACATACATAGATCTAGAAGGAAACACTCTGACATATCCTGGATACCTATCTGAAAATAAAGAAAGATATCTACCTCTCTGTACTGACTACAGGGGAATATAAAGTGACTAACTCAGACTTACATGTCTAACTTTTCATGTTTAGGTTACGGCAAATAAATGTGCTCCGTGCTGTGAGAGAAAAAGGCGATTTAGAAAGATGAAGCAGAGTACAATCAAACAGACGCACCATTATTTTTTATTATTATAAAAGAAGAATTGTAAACACAATCTATATTCATCTGTCCCCAACCTGCCCACTGGTAAGTGATTTATGTTGACACATATTATGAGACAAGATTTGTAAAAGAAGGCAACAGCTTTTATTCAATGGATTATACCGTTTACTTGTTTTTTCCAGCTAGAACAGTGGGTCCAAAAAAAGGATTTTTGTCATTAGAATCCTTCCTTCTCTCACATCCTGAGGGATCAGAAATATAAGAATGTTACCATACAAAGATGCGTGATGGCAAAGACAAGTTGTAAAAAGTCATTTGAAGAAGAAAATACTGGCTATTATGTCAGTTCTAGGAGACCCAAGTCTCAATTTAGCTAAGGAAAAGGGCTATTATTTTCATAAAAAATAGAAAATTATAAAATCAGACTCATTACATAATGTACTTATTCAAATAACGGGTCAGGATAAACACTGATTATACAACTCCATGAGAATGATTTGCATTCTAGTACATGCACACAATAAATTAGAGATTGGGGTGCTATCAGACACAAACTCCTAAGAGGAATTATTGAGTTTGCCGGTACTCATCAAGTAATTCAATCAGTGCAGAGTTCAAACTGAGCTGAGCCTTAGCACAAGAATATATTGTAAGTCCATTACAGGAACGGCTGAAGTGAAGGCTGACCTTCTGGGAGTTGCACCTGTAGTCATCATGGCAATCTCAGCTGGCATCAGAGTTAACCAGACAAATCATAACATCCACTCCGAATAGTCATGCACCACTTCCCTATCTCTGCAATCAACTGAGCAATCCCTTCTGTATTTCTTCCTATGGGACACGTAAAAAAATGCACTTCTACATGCCCTTGTAACAACCTGCATTTGTTAGAACTGCAGAGTCCAATAAGCTTCAGTGCAGATGAAAAAGCCAATAAAAATACTGATTAAAGTGAAAGAAATGGCTTTGCCAGTAAAGCACACTGGAGAACCAGCACTTCAGTTCTTGTGCACTGATTGCCACATGTCTGATAGGATCGTGCTTTATCATCAGCTTCTTTATTGTTAAACCATAGAGAAAGGATAAGAGAAAACAGCTGGGACTTTGGTGAGAAATCTAATATGTAAGAAAAACAGGAGCACAAAACCAAAAATAGTGACATTCAGAACAAACTCTTTAAATGGAAGATATTGGGTGGGCTTTTTTGGATCCCAGTGGAGAGTGAAGAAAAGACAGTGAATAAATTGATTTGTTTGAGACCAGAAAGATGTTTGTGGAAAATGGAGAGGACAACAAAAAGGTTCTTCAGAATTTCCTGGAAAGGGAGCAAAGTCAGCAAACCGTAAGCACAGTGACCAGTGATGGTGTGGGAATCACTTCCAGAGACCACAAGCAGCAGTGGTGGCTGTGCCTTGCTGGTGGTCCATGGGACACCCCCCTCACCAACGCGTGGCTGCCACCTACCTCTTTTTCAGTGGTTTTCACAGAGTGGTGTTTAGGAGCAGCACTTTCTGTGCTCTCCAGTGGGGTATGCTTTTTCATGCTTCATCCCCTGACCTCTCAGCCTAGGGATGACATTCCTCACAGAACACAAAAGCAGATAAATGTGGAAAAAAGTTATTATATGAGGTTTGGGGGAAGAGTTTTTCCCCCTAGTGTCAAGTTAAAAGAGGTTCCAGGTGGGAGGAAGCCAGCTGCAGCTGCCAGGATAAAAAGGCAGCTATTTGAACCTAATTTGATATTTTATTTCCAGCAGCCTAAAAAGCCTTCAGTTAACTAAAGGCCAAGTGATACTCAGCAGAAGAAAATTAAAAAAACTGTACAGAGAGAAGGACGCTTTTTAGTCCCTCTAAAGTGAAATGCTGTGAACCATACAATTCCAATTTCAACCTCCCACTTAAGTATTCATGCGGATATCCTTTGCACTGCAGTGGGAGTAAAGGCGCTCCCAAAGTCACAGTAATATAGCTCTTTCTCATGGCAATATACTTCAAAGGAATAGGTTTACAGATCTACTTACTGGTGCTTAGGATCGATTTGAAAATGTGTGAGGCGTCAAGGCTCAGCTGACCTCACAGATTAAACATGATATGTCATTTCTACAATAACTTGCAAAACCTTCCCAGGGATGCTCTCCTCCCCATAAATCTTGAGTTTAGTTAACCAAACGGTGAATAGGAACTTCTGGCTCTATAAAATATGTGATCATCAGAGGACTCAGTCATTCTGCAAAGTATGCCACAAAACCAGAAGCTACACACATTATAGCAACAGCCAGCAAGGCAAAAGAAGAAGAAAATAAACAAATCTGGAAATCTGAACTGGGGAAGCAGGTTTTTTTTTAATTTTATGCAACCAGATCAATAAAAAAATAAATTTGTGATCTGACAAAATGAGGTCAGGAAAGACAGAGGGAACAGGAAAGAAAGGTTCAGACTCAGCAATGTTGGCGTGAGATGCTCTACAGTTTATGACACTATTTCTCACAGGTAAGTACAATGTAGAAATGTTTATGCAGACTTTTGAAGTTAAAACTGATCCCAATATTTCTAACTAAAAGGTAGTTAGCCTTCCAGTATGAAAAGTATTACACTGTAACTTTAATAGTCCTATTGGAACACATTTTTTAGACATATGAAGGAGAAGAAGGTAACTGGGAGCAGTAAGGAGGAATTCACCAAAGGTAAAACATGCCTGACCAACCCCACTGCCTTCTGCAATAAAATAAATGGATTTCTGGATATGCAAAAATGTATTTCCCCCTTTACAGTGCAGTATCAACAGTAAAAAGAACATGCTTAGGAAAAATAGGTATATTCAAATTGTTGATCATGATATAGCTTCACTGTAGCAAGAAGCTCTGCTCCATAGCACCAGTGTAGCAAAAAACACATCAAAAACTTGAATATAAGTTAGCAGCATGATGCTATTGCACAAAAGCACATTTCATTCTGAAACACAAAATCATATTTCTATTTCTCCTTTCATGAGCACTAGTATTGAGGAACTCTGACAACATGTCAAGTTAAACAGCGCAAAGCAGGATTCCAGTGCTCCTAATAAAGACTTTGAGGAGGTTAGATTCAAGATACTTCAGCATATAACTGTTAATGGTCCAAAACTGCAGTGGCTCCAATTGTTCCTTTCCACTGGAATCGGAAGAGCCCTCCAGGACTGATTTTCCTTTGCTAAAAGTCCTCATCTGTAGGAAGCCATACATTTGTCTCTTCTGCTTCCGCCATAGGAAAGATATACAGTGACTAGCTAGCTGATGTTACTGTCAATTGCAAATTTTGTTCTTCACTATCACCATAATAATACCAGGATGCCAACAATAATCAACAACAAAAATCAGCTTATGGATAAAGAGCACCTCTGAAGAGCTAGGGCTGTGTTTGGCTCTACCATCCAGTGAAGGCAGACCTTCCATTTCCCTGGGCTATACAGATCTGGTTGTTACCTCATCATTCTCCAAAACGCAATTTTTGATTGCACGAAACACATTTTTTAAATCCTTTATAGCCTTCAAGGACTGTCACTTCATCCTAGACAAGGTATTAGTCATATATACGAGTCATTTGTGTTAGCCACCTCTAGGCTTGGCTGTTTTGATTTACTAGGTCTGAAAGGAAATATGAAGATACTATACTGCTCTTTGAGAATTGGAAAGGTATTCAACTACAGATCGGCTTCTACAGTATTATTTTAAGTAGAGAGTAATTATGGGAGAAAAAGCACTAACTGGAGTAACATGATGGAATCACCAAGAAATGTTGATTATTTTTCTCTGTGAGAGTGAAGCAAAGCATCCATTGGTGCCATTTAAGCAACAAGGTAATTCAGTTTGCCTTTGCCTTCTACAGAACAATATGGTGCAGCAGCCCTGACAAGAACACAAATGGTTATTTTAGAAAAATGTTAATTTACACGGTGTGGATGGTATTCATTCTTTTTTTAGAAATATATGAGTTGACAACACAAATTAGACAAAGCAATTTTGTTCAATATTTGTCAAAATTCCTCACAATTATTGGAGAACATGCTGACCTTGTAAAGACTGAAAAGCATGAAGAGTTGCTCTGCTGAAGTTACAAGAGCTACAACATTATGAAGAAGAAGTAAATAGAAGGTTAAAAAAATCCTCAAACCATCACCATGAGAATACACTCTTTCTGGTGATAAGGAAAATAAAATTTAAAAGAACAAATAACTCTGACTTCCTGTCACTATTAATGAAATTTCATTTACCTTTTCTATTTAGCAGCTATCAGTCTTCATATATCAAATTTAATTTTGCACAGTTATACATTATTTTTCAGTTGTATCAATAAATTAACCTCATGGATTGTAAAGCCAGATGGGACCACTATGATCATCTAATCTGACCTCATAAACCCAAGAACATTTTTCTTTATTAAGTTCAAGTTGAGAGAGCGTGTGTCTGCGCACACATGTATATACATATGCATATTTTTAAAATAGAGTGTCCACTATTATAACAACTCAAGTTCTGATCTAAACCCAGGTCTGCCCACTGGACTGTAGATTAGAACCTTATGGTTGACACTTACAAAATACAGAAATGCATTTTCATTTGTTTTTTATTATTTATCTGCCAAATTGGAAAGATGGTGGCACCTGCCTTTTAGCACACAGCAAACGTATTTCAGTGAGAGAAACGAATCAACGTTTTAAAATTAAAATTCATCGTTAGTTTTACTTACAGCACCTGAATAATTGTTAAAAACAACTAATTACCTGCATACCACAACGCACGTTTAATTAGCTGCTCATAAACAGAGTACATTTCGAAAGCCCTCCAGGGGGGATAGGTGCAGAAATTCTATTAACTAAAGTTGTGCGTGAATTTGAGCACTTCTTCGAAAATATACTCTGGAGACCACTTTTATGCATATTAGTTTTTATCTTCAAAGTACTTTCCCCTTTTCCACATGTGCATGAATGAAAAGATCTGTCCACTTACGGGGGTACAGGATTTTATGAATGGAGGAACAGTGGGTTTTTCGCCTTTTATAACTGAGGCAAATGATATTTTTCCTTTATAGGTTCAGGCAAAAGTTAAAGAAATTACATCATAAGGATGGAATAGGAAATAGAAAGTTTATAGGCAAGAGATCAGCTTCATTCGGAGAGGGACTCGGTTCGCAGTCAATAGATGTCTGGGTTTGCCAGGCAGCTGTGATTCTGAGCATGAGTCATTCAAAACCTTCTCCCCTGTTTTGTTACGATATTAAGACAATAGCATGACAGTGGAAAAACACACAAACCCCCCTCTTGCCCTAACAATATTATGACCACTGAGAGACACACACACAGACACGTATACACGCACACCGTCTCTCACATGCATTCACTCAATCCAATTTTCTCTTCTCTCCAGCCCAAAATGAAGCTGCAGCCAACTTACTGAAGCAAACAAATGTATGGTCTCTTTCTCTTTTAAAAGGAAGAAGTTATCTGGATTCCCTCTTGATGAAGGAACGTCAATCCTTGTCTACCTTATTCCTTTACTGCAGAAATTGTCACCTTCAAAATTAATGGTCCTTTTCAGAGAAGAGTGCCTATCTCAAAGCATTTATCTGATAGAGATGGTAACATTTTTCCAAAGAACCATCCTCCATCAGGAAATACCGTTTCATTGAAATTGAAAGTTTTAGGTGAACATGTTGATTTTTACAGTGTTTGACAGAAAAATTGAAATGCTTCAAATAAAAATGGAACATTGGGCTTTCTTACTTGATTTTGTCCTGATGGTACAATCTTGTTCTATTTCCATTTGCACTTGTTTTAAAACTTGATTTCTAAATAATGCAATATTGTTTCCCATAATTCAATAATATATTCTAATGTGCTGAGATTTTCAGGCTGAACTATTTTGACATTGCTGAAATGAAATTTTTAGCAACAGCAATCTAGAACTTTAGAAATACTTTTACTTAAAAATTTCTTCTTGGAATTTCTTCTTTAAGTTGCATTTTTAAATTTATTGTAGATTAAAAGGAAGTTAAAATATTTCCCCAAAGAACAAATTTTATTTTTTGATCAGATGTCTAATAACTCTATAAGCAGACTAGTTCATGTAGACAGTTTTATATATAGTAGGGGTTTTTTTATCTCTCTCGATACAAGTAGTTTGTCTTCCAGAATACTTACAACACATGGAGAACTTCCATATACACATGCTTAGATATGAATTACCTGCAGTTTACACAAATCACTGGTTTTCTTACTTAAAAAAAGAAATTTTAAACAAAAATATTGGTATCTGGTTGTAGTAAATTATTTAAAGCCGTAACACATATATGTGTGTGTGTACATCTCTATGTATGTATTCACATCCATCCAAAGCACTATTGTTAAAAGACTTTTTCACTATACATTTATTTGCTAGAGTAAATGTTTCCCTTCCAGTTTTATACCTTATGTAATAAGTTGTGAACTGTGATGGCTTAAGAAAACTTTAGGTAAATCCCTTGTAGAAAGCCTCTCAGATTGACTAAATGATATTTTAGAAGCTGAAGCCGAATTTCTTCCAGTATTATTGATCTGCTACAGCCAAAGCAGCTGCATTTACTGAATTGCAGAGGTAGTTTGTCTCTTGTGATTTCTGCATTAATATGCAATTTTATGGTAGTCTTAGGCACTGCTTATATTGCAATAACAGTGTCAAATAGCCTAATTATAACATGATTGATTCCCTGGTCAGCAGAGGTGAAAAGTTGTCGAGCAGGAAAGATGATGAATGGATGAGACCTCTGCCTGGAAATACTAAATCCCTCAGCAGACTCTAGTTTTACCTTAGGTAGCAAACAGTGATAATGTTTGGAGAAAACTACACATTTCACATATACCTTTACCAAGCTTCAGACTTCTACCAAACATGCTGTGTCCCAATCTCCTGGCTCACATGTTAGAACATAAACAGAGACAGGTTTGTCACCTCCTTTTCTTTGCCTTTGAAACACAAAACTCCACATGTATAAAGCCAACCCTGCCCCCATCCTTCAGAGGGGTAATTTTTCTTCTGCCTTTACTCAACTAAGCTTCATGTTGCTTATCCTTAGAAATTAAGTTAAAAAGAAAAAAAAAAAAAAAGGATTGGTCAGCCCCAACTTGTCTCCAGCCATGATTTTAAAAAGTTTATCTTTCTGACACTTCTCAGATAAAGTTGGTGACCATTCACACTTCCCAAACTGAGCAGAAATTTAATTTGAAAAGCTTCACTGTTTCTTTTGCATGAAAGACGAAATACTGCAGAACATAGAACAAACATTTGTTGATATTTTGAAGCATATATGGTATAAATTTATTTTTTTTAGTCTTTATAGTGCTTTGAAGTTATGAAAATCATTATTAGCTCTCTGGAATTCCTTATGATAACATTAGTCATAATGAAATCATTTGTGGTAAACAAGAAGATTTTTATGAGTACCTCCATAGTATTTCCACCATAATTCAGTATTAAATGACTGTTAAGTATCAGAATTTTTAGCATCAGCTGAGAGACGGTACCTTTCATATCTGCATTAAGACACAACCCCCAAGTGAATTTAAAAGAAGAAAGTGTTGCATTGTTGTAATAAAGTCTACGTTGAAACAGCAAGGCTTTTCTTGCCTCAGGCTACAATAGCTACTAGTTTAACTCAACGGTCAGAGCACTCCCTGGGGAAACAAGAAGCCTTAATTCTACTGCTGGCAGTAACTTTCCCTTTGTTAGCAGCACATGTACAAAATTATTTTTAAAATAACACCACATGTATTAAACACTCACTCCAAGATGACTTTTAAAAACAATGTTCCATATGTGCAAATGAGATTTTGGCAAACACAAAATTATATGCAGAAATTACATTTGGGTATGGAAAAAGACTCTTTTCACTAACCCAGATAGATATTTAATTTCTATGGGATAAATTGCATGCTACCTATTCACTAACATAATTTTCCCACTGATGATTGACATTTAGATATCAAAGAGGAAAAAAGATAGCATAACATTAGATTGCACATCTCGGAGGAGTAAAAGGTATTCATTAGACTAGGTATTCCAGCAAATGGCATGCTAAAGTCTTGACAAAAATCATGTCAAAAGTCATGTCAATCTTTTTTTTGCTACCTCAAAAGCACATCTGTCTGTGGATGACAATCACTTTTACTGGCACCTGAAATATAACAAATAATACCCACACTCGAAAAGATGAAAGCTGGAATCAATGTGCGATACACTGCATTGCTGACCAGTATTCAAGGACATGAAAATGCAAATAAACAGGGTTTGAGCATTCCCACAGGAATGGTGTGCAGCTGAGGGGCAGTATGGAAAGAAGGAAACCATAGCAAAGGAACTCAGGTCCTTGCTGGGTGTTTAACCCTCCAGAAGTGGTGTGATGCACAAAGAGCAGCAAAGCCCTGGAGCAGGGGGCAATTGCCACACGTTCCTCCGCAGTGCTTCTTTCAGCTAGTTCAGAAATAGCATATCCTGGCTCCAGAGAGAATCCAGGCAACTGCCTGTAGCTTGAAAGAAGATGGTGTCTTTGATTAAACCTTATCAATCTTTGTGCAAGGGTTAAATCAGAGGGGGAAATGAGAAGTAATTTTTTAGACCTTTAACAAGGATGACAAAAACAGTCAGAATTCTCCCCCAGGGAGAAAGCCAGAACCTATGTAAAAAAAAATAAATAAAGAGAGAGCTGCATTGCAGAGTAACTGGACGAAAATTACTTCCTCACACCTGACCGAACTATTCAGAGGAGATGCACTACATATGGGAACATGTAACCTGCAGTTAGTGTCTAGTTATGTTTCCTTCAAAATGAATAATGCTAACAACATAACAATAGCAAAATAATAAAGGACAGGAGGAAGATTTGCATTATCTGTGTTCATTAACCCAAACTATAAAGCTTCCCTTAAATATTACATAACTTTCTATCATTAGAAATACAATGTGAAAGGCTAAAGAAATTTATTATATGGTGGATTTTTTTAAAGAATTTTTTTCTTAAGAGACAATGAGAAAAGCAACACAGCTCGTTTAATCCTGTAATCTCTCTGGTAGCAATCAGCTTGGGGTACATTTCAGCTTGTTCACTTGTCATCTACATTAAGAGTCCTTCAATGAGCTTTTCTTTTAAACTAAATACAGAATGACACATTTATAATTAGATCTCCCTGACCATTCCTTTTTAGGTTTGAAGGATATGAGATGTGGACATGTAATGCAGCCCCTGCTCCTGATCAGTGTGCTAAGGAGCTTAGACTTTCACTGTTGATTAGTGAATTGTAAAACAACCACAAAATATATTATGGGTGCTGCTGGTTCAGACATTGTGGCCTCAGTTATTCCCCACATGCAGGAATAGTCAGGAACTCGAGAAATGTTTTGAACCACCCTGAAAAATAAAAATAGTTCAAACCAATCCTGAATTTCAAGCAAAGATTATTCAGACATTTAAGAACAATACAAGCCCCTGTGAACACAACAGCAAGAAAAACTGCTATTTCTCTTGAGCCTAACAGCAGTAAGTACGTTTTAAGATCATTAGGAATACATTATAGTATTGTGTGTTACTGTTTGTAATTCTACTTGATATTCAACTCATTTCTTAATATTAATTGTCGTTCAAACTGTCCATAACGTTATTTCTCACTAAGGGATAAAATGAGATTTTTTTGTTTGTTCCTTTTAGTTTGGTTTTAATCATTCATGGCTTTGGTATCTATGAGCAAATTTCTCAAAAAACGTGTCATATACTTTTCTTTCATAGTCTAGGAATATCCTAATGATGCTGAATTTTCATGAGCTTTTCAAAATAAGAACTATATTCCAATAAAGGGATCTATGCTTGCCTGCTTTCTTTCTTAATATATGGGACAAAAGCTTTTTTTTTCACTGCCTTAGAACAAAGATCTGAGATAATTGCCCCACATATGTTCCTTGGTTGTATTCACTGATCAGGGGAAAAAAAAGAATCATTCATTTCTTCAGCTGTGCAAATATAAGTTTACTAAGGGAAGTCAACTTTGGGGATTTAGTGAATCAGCAATGTTCTTTAGCCTTCTGATTTTACCAGGCCTATTCAGCACTAATGTGGACCTCCTGGGACCACAACTCTTCCACTTTTATCAAGACTATAATGTAAAACCAGCCAACACTTGCCACTGTCCCAACCTCCCTCACCGCACCAGGAAAACACTTGGTAACTTCCCACCTTTTTCTTCACAAGATAAATCTTTCTATCCCAATCTTCTACAGTCAACAAAATCTCACTTACCCATTTTTATTTTGTCCTACATGCTACACTTCATCAAATTTTCACATTAAGTGGCTTATTTTATCAACTTCCCACCCAGGATCATCTAGCATTTTAATATCAATGCTCTGTTTATAACTGAAACTTACTATTTACCACCTCTTGTCCATCAAATCTCTTTTCAAACAATTACACTCTTACAAATCCCAAGAATCCTAACCCTTCAGTTCTTATAACCATAGCTACTCCAACAGTGCTAAATAAAACATAGCCAGTGACTGAGCTCTAGTCTTGAGGCCCTTTCTACTCTATGCTGCACTTGGCCCTGGGCCTTGTCTGGGCCCTCGCACAACTCTGTGACCATAAAGCCAAATTATTTAATGTTTGCAGGGAGGGGTTCAAGATGTCTGAAATAAGGGCTGTGTTGTAGCTCACTAGAGAAATAATTCAATTGCATGAAAATCGTGTTTGCTGATTTCCCTGGAGTACGATATGAGGGCATATATGGGGCACTTGATGCCATAAAGCCTTCAGGAAAATTGCTGGAGGGTTTTAAAGAAAGGAAAATCTGGTGCAGTCTTGTTACCTACAGGTAAAGGACCTTGGAGTGCACCGTTTCTTGAGCCATGCTAAGGGATTGCCGAAAAATCCTAGTTGGAATGAGCCAGAACTATGCTCTGTATCATGTTAAAAGATACACAATATAGTGACCCCAACAGTAAGTGATCCACTGGCCAAGACTGCTCTCTGTCCATGTCTGGCTTAGCAGTATAAAAAATATGTACCTGACAGTAATCTATAGGACAAGTAAACTCATAACAAAATACTTAATTCTTCAGGTGACTAAACATCAAAGATGGAATCTAAAATTTTACTTCCAGCATGGGGGTCAACTTTTAGATTAAGTTAACCAGAAATAGGTGTCTATCTGTGACCTACACATTGATCCAATCAACAACGCCAAAGAAATCAAAAGAGTTACTGTATTTGTATAAGGTAGACTCTTAAACTAAGTTCAGCTAATACAAGTGACTGTATTGACTGTAGGAGGAATGCAAATAACATTCTCACATGTAGGTAGGGTTACGGTGAACCCCATTTCCAGTCTAAACTATAGATTAGACTGCGTACTCATTGATACCTAGTGCTATGTGAGATACCTTGGGTACTTTGTCTTGCCTCCTGGGGTCACTGCAGAAATGCACAGATCTTCTGTATGTTCTGTATCATACCTGACAATTGATGTGCAAGTATCAAATACCATTTCAAAAGGCATCAGACACCTACAGGCAGAGGAACTAAGTCTGAGCTGTCTGGACTCTGTCAGTGAGAGAGACACCTTCAGAGGGAAGTTCAGTCCTTCCTGCAATAGCAGGAACCCAATGAGCATTTAAATCAGATGTTTAATATTTGATGGGAGTAGGATGGCATGAGTCTCAAAATAAGAAGCCTACATAACCTACATAAACTACTTATGTTATCTCCATTCCACATATCTTTCTGCAATGGGTGGAGGATCCTTCGAAAGATATGCTCAATATATCATTAGGGAGCTGAAAATATCAGAACTAAAGGATGCAGTCTGAAATCCAGTCTAATGTCACTGAAGTTAAAGATATTCTGATGATGATTTCAACAGTGTAAGAACTTTAGCTGAAATTTCTTATCTGGCACCAATTCTCTCTCAAACAAACTAGGCCCTGGAAAGAACGATTACACCATCATAATGTAGATTATACGGTATATAATGTTTGGGATTCTGGAACGCTGCGGTCAAATCACTGTTTACAGGTCATATTGCCGACAATCCTTAATCTAGCATTATGCTGTAAAATTAACTCTCAAGAAAGTAAATTTTACCACAATGAAATATTGTATTTCTAATTAGCAAGAAGCAAGAGAAAATTGTTCACGTGTCTTCTGTAGTCTTGATTTCCTTGGGCACTACAAGTACACAGCTCTTCAGAAGAAAAATATTTTTTTGGTTGCGGACCTAGATGTTGATTTGGAAGCTTAATTTTAGACATTTAGCTTTACAGTTAGAGGACTAGAAATCCTACTTGGAAGATTACTAAAGCAAAGAAGTAAGAAGCATTACTGCATATAGTCCAGAGAAAGCCAGATCAGGAAGGCTGTAAGGAATACAAGATAAAATTACTACATGAGAGAAAGTAGAATACAATCAGGTAAATAGGCAAGACAAGATCAAGAATTATAAATCTGTAACGGAACAAAGAATGCCTGTAGAGATTCTTAGACAGGAGTGAAATGGTCAAATCACAAGCTGCAATAATAAACTTAACAGCTACACTTGGTATGTGTCAGAGTTATGTTTGAGTTGGCCAGGACTGAGAGCAGATGCAAAGAGAAAATTTTGGAGAGTCAGCAAAACTTACGCACTATATCCCTATAGATGAAAAAGAACAAGGGAAAATAACTGAAAATGACACCAAAGTTGATGGGGAAAATACTGGCATCAGCAGTATGCCTTAGCTACATATGTCTACTCTTTAGAAGTTACAGGCCAACATCCAAGAGAAGGAGGAGTTCAATACATTTTTAATTTTGCTGACCAATTTTTAAGTCAACTCTGGGATACAGTTTGTGTAATATGATGATTGTGTCACAAGTATTCCAGCCAATATTGGGGGGTTATCCCTTGGAAAAAGTGTATAAAATAGTTCAAGTGAAATCTAAGACCGTGCCAACTGTCAGCAGGACACTGTCTGTATACACCAGTCAAGGCTCAGATTTAATAAATCTGACAGATCTTTCCAAACCAAAGCAGAGATTGACATTAAAATACAAGAATCGGAAAACAGACAATGAAAGAGTACAGTGATAATGTATGGCATAAAAAAAGCAACTCTTCTCCCTTCATTATCTTGTTACTAGTAAAACCAGTGACAAATTTCAAAAAACACTGATTATCTGAATTAATGGAATTACAGATGAGAAAACACTAGACTTGATTTACCTTCATAGCATTTAATATGAGATCAGAACATCTCGTACTGGTATAGCTCCATTGATTTCAATTAATTTAACCTACTGACTAACTATCAGAGAACAGAATCAGGGCCAGTTAGCCTGAGTGAGCACGAGTGTTGCATGGAGCCAGCCAAACTCTCAGGATTAGTTGCTGGGAAAATGCTTTCAACCTAGGGAATATTTTATACATCTCTGTAGAAGCAGACCTCTCTGCACTACGGAGACAATGTAAGCTTTGCATAGACTTTTATAAGTCCATGTACTAGAAAAAACACCTTAATTGAGCTAATTTAGAAATGCTCTTTCTGATCAATGTATTGATTTAGTTATAATTTGCTTCCTGGCCTGGTGATCATCTTTATGTAGCTCTATAAGTTTATTGTGAATTTGAAATGCACACAAATATGTAATGAAATCCATTAACTAATAAAATAATGATCAGTAAATTAATGAGAAATGGCGCAGATTTTTCAAGATAAATGGCTAGTTTTTTGGTGGGGATGCTTGCACAAGCATTGTGCAATTGTCTGGAGACGTTCAAGGTGAGGCTCGACAAGGCCCTGGGCAACTTGGTCTAGTTGGGGGTGTCCCTGCTGACTGCGGGGGGGGTCAGACTAGATGACCTTTGAAGGTCCCTTCCGGCCCAGATGATTCTATGATCGCACAGTCTGTTGCTTCAGCACCATCTTATTTAATAATGAGAGAACTCTGGCATTGTAAAGGGCAGGAGTTTGCTTTTTTACACTGTCTCTGGAAGGAAATATGGTTGTAGGAGATTCCTGTCAAAGCCAAAAGGAGAGCCGAAATTGTTCTTTTGCACAGGACTCTAAGGACACACCAAAATATTCTATTAACATAAAAAAAATATTTCCAAAGACATAGCCTCTCTTCATTGGACCTTTCCTCAAAAAACTGCTATTTTGAAGCACTGAATCCATATTCCTGTCCACTCATGATTCCTTATATTACTGTGAATCTATTTTAAAAAACTTAATTAAAGCAGGATCTTGTGTACAGGAGAATATCTTTATGAGTAGTCCCACAGAAATCCTGTTCTTAGGGTGAATACAGTCACAAAGCTGATGTTTACAGGATGAAAACTAGTGCATACTCAGCAGTTATACTCTAACCTCCCTTACCTACTGTAATCCAAATCCCTTTTCGTCTTTGGAATTAATCCAATCTAAATGAGATGATATCCTTGTTAAAGTATTCTTGATTTTCTTCTGCATAGTGGACAACGGAATGATGTCATGAGACGACCATAGTCTCTGCGGATTTGACAGTAGTTCGTTCCTCTCTGCTGGGAATACTGAGCAAAATTTCTAAACCACCAATTTTTCTGTTCTAGAAGCTGAAATACTTCCTTTTTCTTTTGTAATTGTATTGTAGTGAACAGTGGAATTTTACTATAATTAGAGAAGTTCTAACTTGACTCTTGATATTTCCCAGTCTCTCAGGATCATTACTTTCCTGCACTATTTTCCAAAATCTCGGTTCAACTTGAGCTGGAGGCAAAGTTAGGTTTTTGACTTTAGATTTTCATTTGGGCTCATCTTTCAAACACTTATTATTTTCCTTGTTGGCATATGTTTGCCTATCATCAGTTAGAATCTGCATGATTTTACATTTATAAAGAAAAGTTAAGCAATTCAACCAAACCCATAAACTTTTTTTTTCTAGGGACCAAAGTGGCAGCTTTCTCATTACATATCAATTTACAGCTCAAAATCAGGAATAGATCAATGCAAACCATCTGCACCTTGCAAGTTTTAACATATCTCCCTTTCGTCACTCTCAGTAAAGCAGAGGAAGTTATGCAGAGCATGTGGTCTGCTTTCACAAATAATTTCTATGGAAAACAGCAGTCAGACAGTAATATAGGCCCAAGGTGACCTCATTACTGAAATTTGTTCTAGTTGTCATTAGACATATCACACTGTGTCACTCAAATCGGGAAAGGAATAAGAGATACTGACACGCAGCACCAGTGATTAGAGATGAAAAATACTGTTACGCCATAAGAATCCCTTGGTGGAAAAGAAATATGTATAGTGCTTAAGATTCATATGCCCCCCTGATATGTCCCTACTGCCTTTATGGCTTTATTCTTTTTCTATTCGTTAATTCTCCTTCACAAGGGAAAATACCTTTTCTTGAAAAATATTTCAGAGGCCAATGCTCACTGGCCAGCTACCTCGCACAAAATGTTGCTGAATTTTTCGTAGTGATGCCCTCATGTTGTGTAAAGGTATTTACTGCAGTTGCAGTAGACTAACTCGGGCAATCGCTTTTTGGGTGTTTATCAGTGCAGATTCTTGTCACTGCCTAGCTACAGACATGGCTTCATTATTCACAATTGTAAATTATGGTTAGATCAGGCCAAGCTTTGGCCTGACTTTCTTTAAGTCTACAATCTGCAAGGAATGATACCAGGAATTCAGAAGATGGCATCTTCTTAGCCAGAAGAAAAGTATGGTTGGCAAAGATCCTAGTGAGAGGAACTAAACTGTCCAGCCAACTGTCAGTTCCCACTCCCAGCTTCTCCCACCTTGGTAATCAAAGATTTGAGTCAATCTGGCCTTTGGGACTTCCTGCCCAAAGGATGCACTTCCACCCTTGAGAAAAATTGAGTCCCCGCAGAGTCAACATCCCTCAGCAGTTTCAGGACACACTTTTTGAACCATAGTAATTTGAATAAGATCTAATGCCAGATGCTAAGGCTTTGCTGATTTACCTTGACTGAAGAAAATGTTCCTTAAAGCCAAGTGTTCACCATTTATCATTATCAAAGATCTCAAGATGCTTTATGCAACAGTCCCAGAACAAGAGACAAATTATTAGGCATCATCCCAAACGTTATGGCCAAATTCCAGTTTGACTAATTACATTATGCTTACCAAAATTATCACCGCTAAGCAAAAGGAAGGGGATTTACTTTCTATTTCTGGCCCGGACTTTTGGAGAGTTGTTACTATGCACTTTAACCCTGTAGCTTTCCTCCTGAGAGCTGGTGAGTCAAAGGACATTGTAGAATCATAGAACACAGAATAGTTTATCTTAACATAAAAAGATTCAGGGAGTCTACAGGATGAAAGGTGTTACATGAAAGCAAGAAGTTATTGTTCTTTTTTTTTTCTTTACAGACTTTTCCAGCTGTTTTACTGCTAAAAATGATTCATTTTTACACTGACCTAGATAAGGGAGGAGGAACTGGGGATCTTAAAGGAATTTTTTGAAGTGGTTAAAACATAGATGAGACCAACCAGGAAGGAAACAAAAAATTTTCACCTCAATTACTCAAATATAAAGCTCACTTTTTAAAAGTCTGATCTTTCATGCCCCAAATGTGTATTTAATTGTTTTCTATTATGCTGCCCATTCATGTCCTGTTGAATTCTTAATTTCTTTCCAAAATGCTTTGCACGAGTGAAACAGGACTGTGTGAGCCTCAGGTACCTATTACCTTACAGTGATTAAAATATTTGCTTCTTCATTCTCTCTTGAAAGTTTCTGAGTTCTTTTTGCCATTCCGACATCTGTCCCAGGTGCATGTTTTCTTGAAACAAATGTATTTATGTTTAACCCCTTCCCCCTGAAGTTTAATACAGCAGTTTTGATCACTGACTACAGAAGGACCACTATTTGATTTTCAGTCAAATCTAAATACAATCTCTCTCAAGCTTCTCATATTTCAGAAATTTCCCCTTTCACTAAAATTCCTTTCAGTTCTAACAGTATTGAAGAATGTGAAAATATGTATATTCCATTCAACTATAATGTTGATAGGTTAATTTTTTCTCAAGATGTATACTTTTTATCTGTATATTTTTAGGTTGGTATGTACTACGGTTTTTAGTCCTATCTGCACTAGTGGCGGTCTTATTCTACTGTTACTTTTACCAATAAAAAAATAGGACAATCTGAAAATGAGAAGTCCAGCCTGTGACAGCTCATCATACATTATAAACCAGCCTCAGCACATCTGTGGGTAAATTGTCTCTTGTGAACTGTTCTACAGCTGTTAGGGTTCATGTTGTTCCCTTATAAACTAGAAATAGGAATTTTTATTACCTCTGGACATAATTTAAATTACATGAGCCCAATTCCATGCTGTAGATTAGTGTACTGCCATGCAGTTTGGCTTTTATTTTGTCATACTACAATGCAGCTCACACATGAACTCTACCATCAGTAGACATGTGATAGAAAAAGGATGAACACGCACAGTATTAAAAATGCTAGAACAAAACCTTAGGTCTATAAAGAATCATTACTGTACTTGCACCTATTCTCATAGGTTATATTCTTGGCAGCTTTACATCACTAGAGTGAATGGTTCAAGCACTTCGCTCGTACTCGACAAACACTCTAAAGGTCAGTGCTGTCACCCTTTCACTAAGTATCACCAAAAATAGCTACATAGCAGTTCTAGGAGCTCTTGCTTGATTTATTAAATAAAATTTATGCTATAAGGTTTTTACCAAGTCTTATATTGCAGAAAACTAAACCAGATATTTTTAAGAATATTTAAAATTCAAAATTTAAAAAAAATAAATTTACTTCCAAAAATTTAAAATTTATCACATCAGGACTAAGAACTGCTTTGCTCTCCCCCTCCTCCCTATGTGTATTTCTTTAACTAGAAAAAGGGGTAATTTAAGAAATATGGAGAGGTCACAAGAGAAATTAAAAAAATACACCCCAACATGCAGAGTTAGATGAAATAAAAAAAAAATACCATTTCATAAATACCAGCTGAAGCTGTCCTTGCATAAATTTAACCAGAAATCTGTCCTTTCCCACTCAATTACAAGTAGCAAAAATTATTTGGCACATGTGTATTTAACAGAAGAAATACATATGTTATAATCTGATTTTTTCCTTAGCAAATTATATTCATTACATTCTTCTGTGAAGTTTTGCACTTTGATATACCTTACAGTAAGCTGCAATTTGTAAGCTGTGGCTTATAAACTGCCAGGACACAACAGAACTTGAAATGTTACCCTACGCTCGTTCCAGCAACTTGCTTTAGAAAGTCATAAACATTATGGCTAATTAACAACCTAATGGAATGCTCAGAATGAAGGTCTTGCTTCTCTGTGTACTTCTGGGCTCACCTTTAATTGGTAAGACATTTCCAGAGCTATAAACACACCACCACATCTAAGCACCATTCAAAGTTTACTTCTGGCTTTTCATCTCAAATAAAAATAATAATTTTCATTAGCTTTCTTATTAATTCTCATAACCCATTGTGGCTTGAATAAAGAGTTCCTCAAACCCAGGACTTGGATTAAGATTATTGCATTTCTCTTCTTTGATTTCGTTCAGTCATCATTATAGGAAACGGTCTCTAAATGAGTAATTATTCCTTCATTTTAAATGCAGGACAAAATGTATCAGCCACAATCATGGTAACATATCAAGGAGCTGTGGTGGTTAAATGGGGAACTGGATTTAGAAGCTCTCAGGAGTCTCATTCCCTGCTCTGCCCCAGATTGAACCACATAACCTTGAGCTAACAACTTGGTATTTCTACCTGCAACATTGAATAATAATCATTCCCATTCATAGTCTCTTGACACTACAAGCTCAAGAAAAGTAGTGGTGGCATCAAGCCTCAATTTGCATAGAGCCTTGGACAGCCCAGCATACTACTAATTTTACTAAACTATTTCTTACTCTCATCCTCATTATGAATACTGAATTATTTCAAACACATAGTCCATGACAAATGTTTCCCTCAGTTTTTTAAAGTCATATAAAACACCTCATAAAATCTTTCAAAAGGTATGGCATACAACAGAGAACAGCTATGATTGCTTCTGAGACTGAGTAAATAGGTATATAGACCCAAACAACCAAAGGAATTCTTCCAAAGTTTGAAAATAAAAAGACTTCCCCCCCCCCCAAGAGTAACATAACTAGCTATTCCACGTGAGCTTCATCAATACTTGTTTATTAAGTGTGAGGCCTTGCTCCAGCAATTAAAACCTTTGGGAGTGTATGCAAACCAGAACATTTGCATTTGGCCTTGAGCAATATACTTTCTGCATGACAGTGTGCTCCCCACAGTTTTGAACATGATGACAGTCTAAACTAACCAAACCTCCAGAGAACCAATGACTAGAACCTGCAATAATCCAATGGGAAGGATTACAGGCTTTATAAATAATAGCATGGTAAACTAGCACAAAGTTTATGGAAGAACCAGGCTCTGAGGTGACCATTACTGTAAAGATGGAAAGGCTTTACCATGGGTACCAGCCAGACAAGGGTGGAATAATAAAGCCAGGGAAGTGGAATAACAAAACTCATTATTTTGGAGCTGATGAATGCGATTTCTGCTGTTGACCTCTCAGGGCCAAATTCTGATCTCAAGGGAACAGGCTGACTGTACGGCTTCTATTGTCAACTGCAAGGGCTCATGCAGATCTAATGATAACATGCCTGCATGACCTGTCTTGCCAGCTGCCATCCCTAGTCTTGTATTTCATAACCTTTTGAAATTAAAATAGAATTAAATATCTTCAGAAATGATTCAAACAATTTCTGAATAAAGTACCTTGTTGCACCCTGTACAGAATCACCACAACGGTTTTCATTTAAAAACAAATAAAAATAGGCAAAACTTTGAATCTGGAGTTATTCTAACTTTTTATTTACTTACATGTGAGATAAAGTGTTTTCTTTTCCTTCTTTTTTGCAATCTGTGGATCTCAGATTGATAAACCCTACTCCAAGATAAAATTAATTTTATTCCTGAAAAATCAACCAGAACATCATCTACCTCTTTTGACAGCATCTTTAAAATTGGACTTTAGTGGACACAAGCATTGGGGGCTGTGCCAGGGGCTTAGTCTCATATCCATGATACCTCTTCCCTGGGGACAGAATTAATTTCTATGCAAACTATTCATTTTCCTCATGATTTATAAACAATTTATAATACATATCTTAAAGTGAAAAAAAAAAAAAACATTCTAATTTGACCTGAACCAAGCCCTAAAATAGGCTTGAAGCTATGGTATTTTTTTAAACTAAAATTTAAAATAAGTTTTTGCTAATTTTATTTTACATTCTAAAGATGTATGTGGGTGGATTGCAACCAAAGAAACAGGTGTCAAAAGCACAGCAGAAATCAAGACTAATGTGGTTTTAATCCTCAAGCGTAAACCACGAGAAACTGTTCAAAAAAGCCAATAAGGTTATTACGAGTTACTAGAAAATGTAAAAGAAATCCTCTTTGCATGTGAGCTACAGCTGCAGTAATCAAACTGAGAAATCTGGGTAAGTTTGAGGGAAAATATACAATATGCAAACAAGCCATAGCTTCTTTTGCGATCTGACATGCACTAATAGCTAACAAACGAGAGGCTCTTTCAAATGAGCTGGTCTTGCACAGCTGAATTATGATAGGCAAATGGAATAGGAATGAATTATAGAGCAATGCTCCCTGTCACAATACGCCTCCGCAAAAGCTACTTCCCTTCAGAAGTTATCGGCACCCGCCAAAGCCACAGGGATTACCCTTCCCCCATGGCAGCAAGTAACAGGAGGGGAAATTTTGGCTCCTGACCAAGAAACCAGAAACTGAAAAATGTACTAACAAGTGAAGTGAGAAACCTAAGCCAAAATTCTTTAGGAAGGTAAAAGATTTATCCATGTCCAAGCCTGACTCTTCATTGACTTTTAGCCTCCACACTGCAGCCTTAGAACGGCTCATAGAGCACTGTGGAAAATGGCAGACAAATCTGGGTCTAAAAGGGTATGCTTCATCATCACCCAGTCATGATTTGCTTAAGAGCAACAAATTCATAGAGAAATTTGACTCACCAGTATATTCTGTCCCACTAGTAAAAAATTGTCAATGTGCACGTCATCCAACCCCAGAAAGCCAAGATCCAAAGCATGGAAGGAAGCACTGTGCCACAGGGACTACATGCTTGCAGTGGGCTGCTGCATATTTCACCTCGAACTTGGAATTAAACTTCAAAATGCACTAAAGTAGCCTGGGAAATTTGCCCAGTTGAGTACCCCTGATTTTCTGGTCAAGAAATAGAGATCCTTGATCCCTTTGGCAAGAATAATAGTGGGAGCCCCCACTTGATTGTCCAATTCTATCTACTCTTCTCTGCATTTCAGCCTTCTGAAGGTTTTCAATGACCTGAAAGTACTTCAGCTCCCAAACATGGTTAACACTTGTAGTGTTTAGACAGGACACTCCTTTTACCACCTCTCCTTTTATCAGTTCTTTCAACCTGCTAACCAATATATACATCAAACCACAGAACTAGGTTATGTAGTAGATCCCTAGTAACCTTATCCACTAGAGTTTTCACTCTAGTGATTGATTCTTGTAAAAGTTAAGTAGCCATCTACGAATAACATTTACTTTAAGAGCTCAGGTGCTAGTTGTCTCTACTATAAAGACAAAGATCTAAATTCTGATCATCTAAGCTTGAGGCCAGTATTGTTCAACAGAGCAGAAATTCTGTTTTACTATTTCTTTTCAAACTATCAGAAATAATTAATAAGGACCCCATTCAAATTCCAGTATTCAGAAGGTAGGAAACACCAGACTAAAATTGTTTATGCAACTCAGTTTGGACCTCTTGAACATATCTGCTATGAAACCATCTTCAATTATGTGATCACAGACTATTTTTCCATGGCATAGCTGCAACTCTTTTTGTGTGCACTGTGGATGGTACCCTGAGAAATGGTATTCTGGGAATGAATCAGGTTTATGTAGTGAATGAGGCTTTCATTTCTCTCTGCCTCATTTGTTTCAGGAACTGGAAGGTATATAATGAACCAGCAAGGGACTACAGAACGAGAAAATAAGATTTAATGGTTAAGGCAGCTGCCACTGAAGAACTGAATTCCATTTCTGGATCTGCCACAGAGTTCCTATGTGATGTTGGACAAATCACTTCACATTTCCCAGAGATGACCATTAATTTGATGTTCCTCATTTCCTGCCCTCTATACAAGACAATTGAGCTGAGGTATTGAACACTTCTAGCTGCAATTGATGTAGATCAAAACTATTTATATACACATAAAGATTGATTAAAATTATAAAGACTAATGTATGATTTCTATTAATTTAGAAATTAGCTGATACATTGTCAATTATTTTGTTTTTCCTCTCTCTGTGCCTCTGTCTATCACCTGTGAAGAAGGGATAACAAACCCATGAATGGCCAGTGTATTACGCAGGTAATTTAATTTCTGTGTGTGATAGCTATGGTATGATAGCTATGAGAACAATGAAGCAACCAATACTTTTGTATTCAGTGCAGGTTTTGAATGATGTGTGGTAAGGAAAGCCCTTGGGCCACATGTTACATGAAGAGGATGGAAAGAAACACAAGCTAACTGCTGATGAAGCAGGGTCATGTGGAAAAACAGGATCCATTTTTAAAAGAACACCAGAATGTCTGCATTCAAAGGGGCTGAATTAAGTTTTGCAGAAGCAGCCTTAGTCCTGGCATTACCTAGTTTCTGTGTGGGCTTGATTTTGTTCTTTCATGTAGATTTGGAGTTGTGCTGTCTGCTTCTAAGAAGCATTTGAATGTATGTTGTAGGTTTTATGTGAAGAAGAGAAGAATCCAGGCACCTATCACCTCTCCCATTTCTAACCTAGGCCATAGATGAAAGGGAGTTTGAATCTAAACCCATGTTTCATACAGATGTAGAAAAGGTGGAATCTGATAAAGGTTAACACCTTGGATTTTGGAATGAACATCCAGATTGATGTGGCTTGGAATGAACATCAAGATAGATGTGGCTCCACTCTTTGGAAAGGCTGCATCCAAGCTTGCCCTGCTTGGTCCTGGAAACAAGCCTGCCTTGCCTAGATCTACAAAACGTAGATGTTCCTTTGGGGACAAATTACCCAATTGGTATCCGGACAGGACCTCACTGTCTTAGTCATTCTTTCAGGAAGAGCATGGCTGAGCAGCCAATACGCAAGGTGGCCAATGCCAATGCCCGAGTGGACACCTACTTCTCAGTTCATGAGCCCAGAGGATGTTAAACCTTAGCTGGTCCATGAGATGGGCTGGGCAGGCTAAGTTCTGCCCTGGAACTTGGCTTTTACCTCACTGCTTATTTCAGCTGAGCAACTCCATCACCATGTCTGCCAAATCTGGGACGGGACATGTGATCTGGTGAACCAGAGGTATGATCTGGCTGATTTTTGTACCTGCACGGAGGCTGCCCAACTGTACTCATACATATTGAAAAATGGGGACAATTGGTCTTTCCTATTAGTACAAACAGATTCAGCTGGAGGAAGAAAGTAACTAGGGATACTTTAGCAATTCATTAAAGCTTGGAGTTATGATAAGGAAATCGCAGTGCAGGGAAGTCCTATTTTGTTACTAACTTCCCTATTATATGAAAGCCATGAAAGAAATGAATATTGTGACGGGGTCATGGCTTTGCTTATAAAATCTGCATATTAAGTTGTGGGAAAGATTACTGCTGAATGCTTTGTTTTTACCCTTCACCCTGGTTCACAGCCTTCTATTTTCTGATACCTGCTATAACTGACACGAGCTTTGCCAAAATATATTACAGGCCACACAGAAGATCATATATCAGCACATAATGGAATCAAGTTAAAATGCAAGTTTCCTATAAAGAACTGAGCCAGCCCATTTCAGCATTAAGTTCAGGTGTTACACTGGGAGAGAAGATAGGCTTTAAGGTACATTTTAAATTTGATTGCCTGCAAGAATGAAAATACGTAACTTCAGGACAGCATGCCTGCCTTCTGAAGCTTAAAGCAGTTTCATTCATGAGGTTTATAATTTGTCAAAGTATTTTCACTAGATTTGCATGCAAATTATGAAATACAAAACCAATTTAGTACAGCAAAGAAAATGATTTCAATCACTACGGGAAATAAAAGTTACTTTTACTTAGAGCATGAGAAGAAAAGAAAAGCAAATAAGAGATTAAAAGTATCCTCTCTTGATGAATTCCAGTGTTTGGCCTAGAGAAGATTAGCCAGAAGAGGAAAAAATATTTAAGAATTTATTCATAAAAATTAGCAACCCTAAATCTACATGCTGAATAAATTAAACATTCCTAATCTTTCATATTTTCATTCTTAGCTTTCCTGATCAGAACAGAATAAAAACTATAACTTGGACCTTCAGACCAAGCAGGGGTGCAAATTGCTCATTCCAAACTCTACGTGGCATAAACTGTCACAGACTTATTGAAGTCTGAGTTTTAAGTTGTGGTAGTTTATACTGTGTGAAGATTCGTCCCCCACACTCCTTGCCTCTGTAAAGTAGTTTATGACTGCGCCTATTTTGGGTCACACCAAACCAGAAGATATATGTTAAATAAGCAGTGAGTAAACATAGACACGATACTCATAGATGATCAGGAAGACATTACATAAAGCAATTCAATATTTATCGATGATAAATATAGATACATCATGGGCTTAAAACATGACAATTTACTTAAATTCTTTTTTGTTTTCTGTTACCTATTTGCGACTACAATCCCCAATAAGTACTACAATTACATTTTGGAAGTTGTTGTAGGAATATAGAAAAACTCAAGATTTCTTTGCACAATACTCATAGAGTAGAAGAGGAATGCACCTCATAGAGTAGAAGAGGAATGATAATGATGATGATGATTTGGCAAACACCTTACAAAACACATGGTGCAACAGAGAGTTTTTAAGAAAATGCAAGAGAGAAAAAGAAAGTAGAGGGTTAGCTGAGAAAAATACACAATTAATTATGGCAGCAAATACATAGCAAGAGAAGCTTTAATGCGGATGAATAATTTTTTAGCATTTAATGCAGAAGAGGCCCACACCCTGATACTGAATTTGTTTTAAAAAAGAGAGAGCATTTGCATACAGCACAAGAGAGCCATTGCTGTGACATGTTTATGCATTGCACAGCATAGCAGGGCCCTGACACCTGTGCACTACTGCAGCATAAATAGGGAACAGTGGCAGAGCCAGAGCTCTTGCTGCTCCTTTCACCACCACTTTCAACAGGAGCTACTTATTCTTGTGGAGTAAGGAGGGGAAATTGTGGTCCCCCCACAGGTGAGCAGGCTGAAGGGCTTCACACCTACCTCTGACTTCAGTTTGACCACCTAGCAGGACAGACAGCATTTGGGAAACTTCCATTCCAGTGAACACGGAACAAGGTAGTATTTGCAACGAGCAAATATAAAATTCCAGTGTATGGACATCAGTCTTATGAAAGACATACTGTGAACCATTCCTTTAGGCAACTTCGTGACTTGGGAAACCATCAGAGGTACTGGCAGACACAGCAAATCATCAACCTATCTCAGTAAAGCAATTAATTTTTGTTTTTGCTAAGGCAACTTAAGATATGTTTCCTAGAATAGTGCTACAATCTGATAAATGTCTGGAGTGATATATAGAAAGTCCTGATGTGCAAGTGCCCGAGCTCCTTAGCACAAGCTGTCACATTATTTTAAATACATGTGAAGAGAAAACACTGCACTGGGGAGATTTGGCTCCATTTGATAAAATGAGCCATGGGTATTCACCAGCTCACAAGGCTGTCTCGGTTTCCAAGGGAAGGAAACCCACAAATTTGGTGTAGAAAAGAGCTATCACATATTCAGATTACAACTCAAATCTGAAAAACTGGGGGAGGGGAGCAGCCGGCACTACTTTGAAGTCTAGACACAGCCTCTGCATAACACTGCTTCCTATCAGCATAGTGAGGACATTTTTTTATTTCTTTGCTCACTTTTTGTTTCTCTTTTCTAGTTAGACATAAAAGCTCCTGAATTCAAGGACTACCACCATTCCATACACTCTTGGCCCCACCATGGCTGCAGCCTTGGTCTGCTGGAGTACAAAAAGCAGTGCCGCGCATCAAGGTGCAGGTGTAGACAGCACTAGGAGGATCTCAATATGCATAGAGTCCTACAATACCACCTAGCACAGTCATTTCACGCATGAATTAAGCCTGCATGACAATCAGAAAGTTCAGCTCTCCACATCTTTTAATGCTAAAGCTGATACTCAGTGCAAAATGACAGTGGATTTCCGTTTTTACTTGAAGTTTACATAGCAACATTAAACAGCAATTCTTAATGTGGAGGATGGTCTGAATGAATTGAAATATTTTTAAAAGCCCAATATTAGAAAGTAGAATTGAAAGAATAAGTTTTTATTCACTGTTTTGTACTAGCTTTTGTGTACTTTCCATCATTAATATTTAACTATACTCTTTGAAAATAGGGCTATACTTTCCTGAGATGCATTAGGCCAAGCCTTTTACCTGCAATTAAAATGGTAAAGTATTAGGAAAAAATAGCAATTCCTACTAGGGAACTATAGTATAACTGCAGAATGATTTAATTTGCAATTTATCTTAAATGTATGCTAAATTTTAGAACTTAGAAATTAACACCAAGGTCAGCAGTTTACTTCCCTATAAACAGAACCTGAAAATGGATTTCTTCAGACAATGAGGCGCAGAAGTGGAGACGCTTGAGTGGTATAACTTAGAGAAAAACACATAATGTTGCCAAAAATAATGGATAACTGTCCCTGAAGTCAATGCCTCAGGAAAATGCTAATAAAGAGTACATCAATGGAAGTGCCATCTCTCACACTAGGTATGAAAGCTCGTGATCATTGTGATGAGCAACCCTGTATATTTTTTGCTAATACTGGAGACCTTGGCCTCTGAATTTCTGCTGAACCAATTTGGTTTAATTACATTCTATACACCTGATTCCTCTCCTAAACTGCTTAACTATTCTGGAGGACTAACCGTATCTTCCTAAATACCTATTACCCTCCACTGTAGGAATATTTGAAATTCTCTGCCTATATATCTGTGTTTGATCTGTTATTTCCTGTATTTTGGGGAGGAAGGGTTCTTTTGAAACAGAAGCTATTCAGAATGTAAGCTTTTCTTTTCAGTAAAAGGACTGTGAGACTATCAAGCTGAATATGAACAGAGTAGTCTCACACGACAATATGTGTGCAAGGATTTTTAATTCTGGAATTTGTTTAACATTCTCCTTTTGTGTTGGCTGTTTCTTAAAAAGTAAACGGTACCATCTGTATAGACCATCTGAACTGAACTGACCCTGAACAGGAACATGAACAGAATGAACCTACGGATAATCCACAGCACTTTGTCGAGCCTGATGATAGCTAATTTACTTCCAGATAATATGGACAGGCAATTATTACCAGAAAACTTTAATGAGCAAAAATTGAGAAGAATTATCTTGATTTTGCAAGCATTACTTTCCACAAGAGTTTGTTCTATGGTGAAGTTTTCAGCAATAGGAAATGATAAAGAAACCAGTTGTAGGAGCTGGTTCAGAAACCAGCATCTGTTTTCCCACTCCTGTCAAAATCATTTACCATTATTTAGTGTGAAGTTTGGCTTGCCCATTAGCAGAGCCTATGATACAGGGTATCAGTATATGCCTAGGAGAATTGTATACGCTGCACAGCTATCTCTGGTGTCCCACATATGCTGCCGGTTCCACATATGCTACCAATAGTGGCAAATAACAATCAAAAAGCGGCAGATGAAAAATAATTAAGTCTAAGGAATGGGGCAAGAGATTGAAGAAAATCACAACACATCGAGACATCCTTGAGGAGATTTTGGCTTCCCTACTTTGCTTTCACGCCTGCTTGGTCCTCAAAAGCTCCGTCCCCACCTCCCCTCTTCCAGCATCCTGCCTTTGGGCACTCTCCCCACCAAGGCTGGCAGCATGATGGGAAGTCACTGGTATGACCCGACATCCTAATTTGCTCCAAGTGCTCAGCTGCTGCTGCAAGACCAGCCTGTACAGTTCTGGAGCTTGTCTCCCCCGCAGGGAAGTCAGGATAACTCGATTTGCTCCTGTCAAGGAGAAGGGTGCCAAGCCAAGAGATCTGCTTCTGCTCAGCCCTTGGCACTGAAATCAAGCCTGCGGTTCTGTCATGCCCTTTTTGTTGCTTGGATTCATGAGGAAAGGCTATAGGAGGCTTCCTCTCCCTGCACAGCTAAACCGTACCACCGTGGGAGGCTTGAACTGTGTTTTTAAACAGGCTCCCTGCTGTTCTGTGTCACATTCTTTCTACTTCTCCTTCCACAGCAATTTCATATATATTACGTTCTAAAACAGAGGGCAAACTCCAAAAATGAGCATCCTGCACACAATTTTCCAATGTTCATGGCCAATTTGCTGCGTTCTGCTGTGAATTTCATGACAAGAAATTCAGAAAGTATTAGTATTGCATTTGATACCTCCTCCTTTTTCCCTTGTTCGCAGAGATGCTTGTGTACTCACAGTATGTGAAACAAAGGGGGGTGGTGTCTTCAAATCCCCAAATCTTGCTACTTATGCATTTCTACATAAATTAATGACTGACTTCATGAAAATGCTGACTTCAAGTAAAAAAAATACAGTTTTAGGAGGATAACTGATTCTACTACAACAGAAACATCAATTAATATATTTAGTGATGTCCAGGGATTGATCTAATGCAGAATTTAGATTCTCATTTTCACTTTTCAATCTTTTTGGTAGTGTTAAATATATGGCATGTTAGATTAGCTTCTTGGCTTACACTAAGTATTAGCATGTATTTTCTTAGAATGAGGTGCTCTGCATGAAAACATTAATGATAATCATTAAAGATAGGAAAAAGTTAAAATTCACAGGATTCCCTTTGCCTTTTAGTTCCTCATTCTTTGCCAAATACATACATATCTTTATATATATATATATATAAAACATAGGCAGTGAAATAAAGAATTTCTTTGATTTAATTTCAAGAAAAATGTCAAACGCAGAGACGCATCCACTATCCTTTCCTAGACATCAAAGATATTTTCAACAGAAGGGTCTCTGCTCAGCCAAAAATATAGTCTGTTTCCATACTGCAGCTGAAGTCTGCAAAAGCTCAGAGAGAAAAAGGAAAAAAAAAATCAGTTTTCATGGCCGTGTACCAATTTCTTCAGGATGAAAGATGAAAGCATTTTTGGTTGAATCGGCCAGTATCTTTTAATTAGGAGAAGCATTTCCAAAAGTGTCTAGCTGTCTCTAAGAATACAAGTCTCGGTCACTGACTTCAATTTTGCAACAAAAATTATACTATGGCTTAGTGACATCTTTCACAAAAATTGGGCAATTTTTCTTTTATAAAAAATGCAAGAAAACCTGACTTTCAAGTCATTTGGCCTTTTATTATAATATATTACATCTCATGCACTGTCTTGATGACATTTAGTGTTTCCTATGCAGGATCCCACGGTATGTATGAGTTGTCCAAAGTTCAAAGAGGGCAATCATTAAAATTTGACATTTATGTCAATGTGTACACAGGGAGTTTACCTTTTCATTAGCTGCATATAATTTTTTTTCTCGTGGAAAAGCTGAGTATGAAGTCATGAAAGACTTGGAGTGATTTTGTGTGATCCCAATTGAGACTAATGGGTAATTCTATATGATTGCAACTGGGTAAAGGAATTGATTAAAGATAATTTTTTTAGTTGTTATTTGCTGAGTTGTCAGGAGGTGTTGAGTCATGCTGTGAGACGTTCGAGTGCTGAATCTTCTGCTGTCATATACAGAAATGTCATGTTATATTACACAGCATGCAGAAGCAAGTTAAAAAAAAAATCTTTGTACATAACACGGTAGTTTGGTAAACAAAACCTATCAACTTCACAAATCTGGTTCTCCTTCTAATTGTGTGTTATTTTTCATGCCTGATAATCTCAAATTTTCTCAGTGCACAAGTCCTAACAGATGTCTTTCTCCAGATGAAGGAACCAATTTAAATACTGTAAGGATATAAGTGTTGTCAGCCAAGATTTGGTAGGTTTTTCTTTTTGTTCAGAATGGTTTCTTAAGCTACTTTTGAAAACAAATTGCATGTGTTGTACCATTTCTTTGTTTGGCCAGTATAAAGCAGTCCAGCAACCTTCTGATTCTCAACTCAACCCAAAATACTTTTAGTAATTGCATTGTGATTTATTGAGGAGACAGGAAGACGGATGCTGATGTGATATCCAGAATCAGTTACAGACTCAAGGGAACAGTTTTTATGCCTGGCCATGGTATGAAGTCAGCATGAAGAGGAATGCATAAATTTTGCTGTTAGTTTTAACTTTAACCAGCTTAGCTGAGTTGCCAAGAGCGGAGCCAAAACTCCACGCAGGTGGGTCTTGGCTGGCGTACAGCTGGGCTCCCAAGCACTTAGGAGGGAAAAGGAGAGCCACCCCAAGAAAAAAAAGTTGCCTAGGGTTCATATCACTCTGAAGGCTGACAATGACTCCCCAGGGGCTATGTGGAGCCATCATCTCCTGGAAGAAAAGCATCCTGACCACTCCCATCTAAAGCCTGGCTCAAAGGAGACTGGGGACAGATGAGGACAAGGTCACTCACATTCCACTTAGAAACTCTTCCTGCAGGAGTCCAGAGGGTGAGGAGATCACCCAGCAGCATGAAGCCAAACCTTTTGCATGAGTTCTTATTTGGTCTAACTATAATCTTATTGTTCTTTAATCCTGTGATTAAAAGATATGCTAGTCTCTCCAGGTCCTTAGGAGGAATTTTCTAAAATGATCTCTAAGCTCAGTGGAGGCAGTGAGCATTATACTCATATACTATTTTCTCAGCACTGCAAGTAAAACCAGCTATCTCATGTTATGTTAAAGACAAGACCATGCCACGCAAAAAGTGGATGTACTTTTATGAGGAGGAGGACAGTCAATGATCTCAGTGTGTGTATTCAGGACCCTGCATTCAGTAGCTCTTATTCAGGCTCTACTTCAGAAGTTGGATTTGCCTTATACAAGTGATCCTATAATCAGCAATCAAATAAATGATGTTGTACAACCAATAATCCATGTCTGTGGCCTCAGTTAGCTGAGAATACTGGGGGACAAAACCTGCCTCTCCAGGAACAGTTCTAGAAGTAGAAGCTATTTCAGTATGATTTCTTAACCAGCAAAGTACTACATCAACAAGACTGGAAGGAACTGGCTGAATCAGGCCAGTAGGTAGCATTACGTAAAACCTACAAAATGACAAATGTTTTATTTTAGACCTTTATCCATATTCTTACTATCTTTATTTAAGAAAGAAAAAATCAACATTTCACCTGAGATTTCTGCTTTTATTATATATGAAATATAATAAAAGACTCTACGAATTGCAGAAGAGCTTTAAACCAGCTTTAAAACAGCAAACTAGAACATATAACATAAATAAGACTCTTCATTACATTAATTTTCATCTTTGCAGAAAACATAAGAAGGAAACTCTGCTCAGTAAAGGTAAGAGGAAATTTCCATCTTCTAAAAACTTTTTAAAAAAGGAAAATTTTCCCCAATTAGATCTATACAAGTATCTTCTACAACTCCATTCTGAATTTCTACATTTGTTAATAATTTGGATGTTTAATTAAAAAAAAAAAAAAGATTTTTTTTTTTCTCTACTTTCTCATTAATCTGATTCACCTCAGGAGTGAGAGGTCTTTGATAAGACTATTTTGCTCCACAATGCAATTACATGAAGGTATAATTTGGGCCAGCATATTGTGCCTTTACATATTTTCCTGCCTATCTCTTTAGAAAAATGCAATCTAATTTTAGTTATCACATTTACCTAAAGATCTCTGTTGCATCTATGGTTGAAATAGTTATTCTGAAAGTTCTTTTACATTAATATGTATACACAATTATTGCAGTAAATGCTTTAAAAGCTGCCCAAACCATGGAGGAGTTTTAAAAGGTTTGTGGTTGCAGATAAAGGTTTCATTTTGTTCAGCTTCCCTCTGCTCCTTTTACTAATCAGTCTGCAGTTTCTAATGTTCTGCTGACAGCCACCTTTCAGATTTCTATACATCTCTTAAAGACAATTACCAAATTTACCCAATGAGCTAGACTAGGAGCATCCTAATAGGAGTGTGAAAGGCTAACAAGCTGGAAGCCTTTGAGGTGGCATCAATGTCTCACATCTCTTGAAGTCAGTGATAAAATTGTTACTAGTTCAAGAAGGCAGGCACCCATGGCTTCTCCTTTCAGGCATTCCCTTCAACTAAGGCTAGATAGTTAAGGTCTTGTATCTCAGATGTGGTAAGTGGGCTGAAATGTCAGAATTCACTCCCCAGGAACTTTGCAAACAAGGGGTTTTGTGTTGCAAGGAGGACTGAGCTGTGAGCAGGGGAAGAAACTATCTCATTCCCAACTCATCTATTTTTTTTTTTTTTTTTTTATAAAGGGAATGCTTTCTCCAGCCTCTTTCTACCCATAATCTGAGCAAGGTGTCAATGAAAAGACAAGCCTTCTTTTAAAGATTATTCTCTCTTGGAAACACCAAGCACGATGCAGCTGTTACTCTGTCATATGTGGTCTGACAATGCTCAGTTGTGAGGAGAGACTTCCCTCTCCTTGTTCAGCCTGGGAAACTGCTCAAGTCTGTGAAAACAGTCCGAGATTTACCTTCTCAGAGCTGACAGCCTCCTAGCACTCAAGCGGAGTCAGCCATCCTGACTCCCACCATGCTGAACCATCCTTTCTGAATAAGCTCACTAACATCAACGGGGTTATTCCAGCTACAGGTATTGCTTGGTATGAGCCAAAATAGCAGAACTCAACCCAGAGCTCCTGTTAATAATCATAACAAGTAATAATTAACCCACCAGATTTTATGTTCAGTAAAACTGTGTGTGTACCCATGATCATGAAAGAAATAATGCAGTAATGAGTATCGCCACCACCACAAGCCATTCAGAGTTTAGGAACACACAGCAATAATCTCTGCTTGCTAGGGCAGCACGTAGAGATTATATAGTTGACTCTAAAAGTATCATTTGCATAGAGTCTGCCTTCTGAAATCGGATGTAAACAAAGATAGCAGTCCTGGTATCTTGTATAGAAAACAACTAGCACTGTATAAAGGCAGGGATTTAAGACTGATGCAGAGCAAAGAGTGCCACCTACAGAATTATCAGGAATATTTATTTCAACTCATAAGGTCCCCTTTCCATTTGTAGACCATCTAAGATGATGTTTAGTTAGTACTGTCTGGGGAGATCAAACCCAAGCAGCAGCTCTCTGAGAGCCAATAAATTAACTGGAAAGTAAAGTAATGTAAGAGCAAAGCTGCTAAACAAAAGAGATGTTTGAAAAATTTGCTAATACTACAGCTATAAGAAATAATCTTACCAGCTCAGAACAAACCTGCTCTGGATGTACAGTCTCCCCACGTGCTTGACATCATAATACAGCATGTTTAATACTTCAGAATCCGCAATACACAGCACCACGAGAAAACCTCAGAAGTGCTGCTGCTGCAATTTTACTTTCATGAGGGCACTCCGGACTACAAGCTCTCAATGAAAAGGAGCACAGAAGTTAAAATCTATGTATTTCTTCCCATTCTGCCTCTATTAGTCGAAGTCCAGAAATTCGTTGCTCAGTAAGGTTAACTGGATGGCAGCTTCCTCGGTAACTAGAGGCTAGTCCGCAGTTCAGAAACAGATGGTAGGTTAAATAGTCTCAGCTGGTAGGAGTTTTTGCTTTGGCCTTTTCCACTAGCCTATAGACTAATACATGACCATAGTGCGACAGGAAGATTTTAAGTAGTGGTCAAAAAGTACTACAGGCATTCCTTATCCACATGCAAATATTTCCCTATTCAGCACATAAACTGCTGTCATCCATTTAACGATGCCCATAAACATTATGATAATAATGTGGCTAGAGTGTGAATTCCAAATTCTATTTAAAAACGGTCATTCTGGGGGTGGTAATATTCAGGTATTTGCTCTACAGTGAAGAAGGAGAGAAGGGTGTTGTGGTGGGAGAGAAAGCAAAAAAAATATCATCCCTTTTGTATTTGATGTTTGTAAAAAGTTTTAAAACTCTTGGGTTTTGTGTGTCATATAGCTTGCATAGCCTGAAAAATCAGACTATTTGGGGCTGAACCTGATCAGTCTGCTCAGCTACTGTGTGTCTGCCAAGGTTTGAGCCAATAACATATTGCAAGAGCCAGTGCAGTAATTATACAATCTGATCTCTGCATGCTACCAAAATAAACTCGTAGCTAATGATGGCAGTGCTACCACCATTTAGCAGGTTGAAGATGTGTGCCATATTTAATACCTCCTCATGAGATCGCTTTCCTAATCTGAAAGAGATTTAAGACACTTAAAGAGAAACGTGCAGCTACTCCTCTCTGCTGTTTTCAAACTGCTCCTGGTCGTATCGGGCCTCCCTGCTCTATCCCTCAAATAAACAGAAAAGCTGCTTTCACAGCTCATCTCCAGATATGAAATTACTTTCATGGGGGCTGAGCGCTCTCTGCTATCCAAATTTCTCTCAAAACCCATTGCTTTCATTTTCTTGTGCTACTGAGCTGAACAAAGATAAAAGAAGTCAAATAAAGATTATTGATTTAATGTTATCATTTCTCATTCTTTCTCCTCCTTAGGAGCATTCCTGTGTTTTTTGTACTAACATATGCAGCAGCAGCAATGCTGCAAACAAGTCAGCTTTGTGACTCTTTGCAGGCTTAAGTTATCAGCAGCCACCTGTGCTGTATGCTGTACTGAGGAATTAGTGATTTGGAAAATTATCCAATCCATACTATCAAATCAAGGGAAAGATCTACTGTTTGCAATTACTCTCTCAGAGCTTGCTGCTGCTCCTCCTTGCATTTGATAAAATTCAGCTACTGGAACCACAGCACTAGCCCTTTACAGTGAGAGTTCATCGGGCTTTATAAGTATATTCTCAATGCCACAAAATATGACAGAATTACTACCAGGGGGTAACTATAATGATTTTTTTCCTCTCAAATGGAAGCTAGGCTGTATAACTGAGAAGTTGCAGTTACATTTCTATTCATACCATGCATACAAACCCAAACAAAAGGAAAGTTTGAAATTCAATGTAGCAAAAGCTAACAGCCTCCATGATGGCAATGATAACAAGAAAACAGCAGTTTTCTCACATCTCATGTAGATGTAGCACAAGGTGACTTCTCAAGAACCAGAACATGAGCAGTCATGACGCTTTACACATGCCTTTCCAAAAGTGCCATTAACATGGATTCATTAAATGTCTTTATGAAGGGCAGAAAAATGAGACCCAGACCCCAGCTAGAAATTTTGGTTTTACCATTTCTAAACCCAGAACCTTGAAAAAACCTCTGCCATAGCTGATGGCTGAGCATCTAAAATCTGTGCAATGCAAAATGTTGCAAGCATTTATTTGCAAGAAACCTTAATAACTGGACACATTTTTCCTGGAAAAAAACCCAACAACAACAATAACAAAAACCCCAAACCAAATCAAAACAAAAACCAACCTGAAATTATCAAATAGTCACAAGATTTTAAGAGAGAAAACCCCAAACCAGTGAAAACCACCAGCTTTCACTACCAACATCTATAACATTTTGGAAACAACTGGATGCAATAAAGTTTTCAGAACAACAGAGTTCACATTAATGTAACTAAGTACACAATTTATGCTTTAGCATATATTTTATGACAGATTGGGAATAGAAACAGACTCACACAGTTCCCTAGTTGGGACAGACACCTCAGGCTGTGGTGAAACGTGACCTTTATAGATATCTAGCAAAAAAAACATTTAAGAAACAGATATAACATCATGACCTTTTTAGATACATAGCGTAAAACATCTAAAGGAAAAATCCCGACCCTCTTCACTTCTGCCACAGAAGCCATGGACAAAACAGGAACTGCCCAAGGGGTCAGTGGTGGGACTGGGAGTTGCAGGTTTTACTGAATCCCAAAATGATGGTAATGGCAGTACTGATTACACCTAACTTTGCCACTTACATATCTGTTATTTAGGATCTCCCTACAGTTGCTGGAGGCAGGCAGGCAGCTACAGAAGCAGTGTTTAAAATAAATGACGAAAGCAGAATATATGAATGGTAAAGCAGAATTTGTGAATTGTTCTTTGGAGGTACTTCCATTGCTTTGACTACAGAGGGACTACTAATTCCTAACTAGAGTTCACTCAGATGAACTTCAAGGGGGGACACTATTGTTACATCCTCTGGTGACGCAGGGCTGTTTATATTGCTCCAGTACACAGAAGAGAATGTGTCTTAGTGCAATTGGTGTAGGACATGGGATTTCCTCAGTCAAATAGAAGCCAAGGCTTAGCACTATTGTTCTGCACTTTTGCTTCTTAGTGGAAAATAATATTGTAGAACTGGAATTACTTCTCTGATGGATTTTTGTTTTCTCTTCTTCCATCAAAAAAAAAAAAAAGGCAAAGGAGAGTTTATTTCATTAAATCTGAGAAATTAAAGATGTAACATTGCTAATGATAGTGTTTTGCTGATCCTATGGTCCTACCACAGATGATCCCATTACAGAAACAGTCTTTAGGGTATTTGTTGCAAAAAAGCGTCACTACTGTTATTGAACTTTCAAAGGAGATATTTTGGAGGAAGGACAGCCCAAAGGCTTATAAGAATTTGCAAAACAGAAATGAAATAAAATCCACAGGAAGGAATGGTGCTACTCAGAGAAAAATTAAGAGGGTATCAGAATGCATGATAAAGAAAGCAGGAGAGCAAGAATAAATTCTCTATCCACAAGGCCAGTTAAGTTAGATGAAAATTAATTAAAATTTGGAACTAAAATGTTTGGTAGAGCCCCAATGGAAGTATAAGCCACAGCCAACACTCTGAAAGAGTAAAATCTGAGAGTCTAAAACTATTCTGAAGTGAAAACCGAATGAGAGATACTTCGAGGACATCAAAAGGAGGACAATGAGAAAAATTTGCTCAAGACCATCAAAGGTTAATGAAGCAGTTAAGATAGAGAAAGGTCCACCTGATAAGCAAAACGATCCTTTGCTTCAGTGAAACAGAGACCCTTGCTCCTTTCTGCTAATTAAGATGAAATACTATCAAAATGGAGGTTCCAGGCATTCTGAACACTAGCAAGTGTCCAAAGCTTCTAAAAACACTCATCTATAAGTTACCTGAAATGTTTATAAAACACACTCTCTTTGCTGTTTCTGATGCATGCAGCACGCTGCAGCTATATTTAAAATCAATCCAGAGCTATAGGATGACTCTAGGGAATTACTGACCAGTGGATGCAAATGACAGTTCAAAACAGAAAAACAAAGCACTTGGAATGTGATGATAACAAAGGGGCTAATCAGTGCTGTTTCTGGGAAGAAACACAATGTCTTGTCTCTGAAGACTATAGCTCTATGTGTTATTGTCTAGAAAAAACATCTTCAATGCACCCCACGCCTAGTTTTCACTCCCTTCACATATTTTGTAATTCCCTTAAAACAACCATGCCACTGTAATTGTTTGATAATTAGTCTCTAAATTAGATTACAAGTAAAATAATTATCCTTAAAAATTATATTATATCATTATTAATTATATAATATATTTAAAAATCAGACTTTATAAGCCAGCTTCCATAGTGCTTACTGTGGAGGAGGCAGAGGTAGTGGCACAATAGAAAAAAACAAGCAAAATCTTTGGCTTAGTGCTGAAGAAAACATGTCTTAGACCTACAGTCTTAGAAACTTTGTGATATTTTGATAAAATAGATAATAAAGAAGAACCTTTTGACATACTTTATTCAGACTGCCAAAATGATTTTTCAAGGTCCCTTATAAGATATGAATATAGGTAAAGAGTTATAAAGTAAAGAGGAAAATGCTGCCCCAGACCAAAAAATGGCCAGAAGAGAAGAAACAAAGAGTATGATCAAATGGTGCATTTTTAGCATGGTGAAAGGTTAATGACAGGTCATCTCATGGTTACTTTCTAGGTCCCTGGCTATTTAATAGATTCATTAATAATCTAGAAAGGGATGGTGTGTAGGCAGGCAGCAAAAGAGATAGTAATTTTTCAGGTTACTCAGGACAGAGAGGACATTGAGTTCAGAGTTTTGCCAGAGTATAGGTTTGTCTTTTTTTGACAACTTTGCCTTAAGTTACCACCATCTAATATATGCTTAAAACCACAGGGTTGCCCAATAGACAATACAATAGCTTTATCAACATTTAATTCTTTATGAACTAGAAATCATTTTGATTTCACCAGGTAAGCCCACAAGGTACTCATAGCATTTTCTACCCACCTTTTTTCTTTCAGAAAATCTCCCGGAAAACAATATGGAATTTAACAACAACACTAACTAAGCTATCAAGATCAAATATCAAGAAACTCCAGAAATCAAGCTTAATCCAATAAAGCAGGTTCATCGATGCTGAGCTTACACATACTTTTATTTTTCCTTTGCCCCTAAAATACCAATACTCCTCATTTGGCCTATTCTACTATTCACAGCAGAGGAAGAAAAGAAAATTATTAAAGTAATTTTCATTCTCTCAAAAATGAAATACAAATAACAATAAGCCTATTTTTAAATAAATCAAAACCAATAATGAAAATGATCCTGTTATTAATAGATTTATAAGACACCTTTAAATAGCACCTAGAAGTTCATTTTTTGAGGAAATATTCACATAAGGTTACTCTTACAATAAAAGCTTTGGGAGATTCACCTTGTCATTCCATCCTGTGCAAATTCACAGGTATTATAATATACCTAATTTCTTTGTCCCTCACAGCACTAAGAAGAGAAAAATTGTCAAGTTCTTGAAGCCAACACAGCAGCCGTACCCTGTATACAAGTGTGGAATCATAAGACTGCTTCTTAAGGTCAGTGCAGCTTATGGTAATGAATATGGAAAGGTTACTATTGTTGTCTTTTGTTGATTTCTCCTCAAAAAATGCAAAGAACAAAAAGGTCACTAAGCAATGTTTCTAAGCTACTTTGGAATTTACTAATCTATCACTGAAGAAAATAAAAAAGGGTTAATAAAATATACTCTAGACACGGAAAATCAGATTAGAAGTGGCATTTCACTGTGAAACCTTCTTTAGACAGGGAAAAAATAACCCCAAAATCAGACAGGAAAGCTACTTTCAGACTTTGATCACTAAATAAATATTTACAAACTGAATAAAGCTTTTTAAAGTACAAGGCTGGAGCACCATAACACGTCATTGAGGAGTACATCTGTGACACTGGAGCTGACATCTAGTACTGTAATGAATGCTAGATGCAAGACTTTTATGAAAATTGTACTTGTCCAGATCAGTGAAAGAAGTTACTGTATATTGAGTTTTGTAGACCAAGCCTATACTGGAAGTGATTGAAAAAGCGAGCAGGGTGACAATGCAATGGCAAGAAGAGACTCCAGCTTTGCCAATTGAGAGATATCCAAGGAGGATACAAACTTGCCTTGTCAAACTCGGACAGCGAACTGTTCAAATCAGAGGAACTCTGAGATGAGAGGAGAAGCCCCATTGAAGGCAATCTGGATTGGCAGGTTGGCAAAGGGACAAATGGATTAGGAGGGCAAAGTGTTTCCAAAGGCACTGTTCATTCTTAGGTCCAGGTTGAGGAAAACATAGAACTAAAACATAGAACATAAGACTATGTCTCTCTCCTCTGACATGCTTTTGCCCTAAAAAAAACTATAAATAGGGCTTTCAAGTCATTATTTGGTTGCTGCAAATAAGTTAGATGCACTGAGGAAACACCTAGTTATATCTAGGAGTTGCAGGGTTAGGAGATGATCTGAGAGAAGTATAAACTTATATTTCCATCTCAATACACAGATCTGGGGAGAATCAGAAAATCACTCGGAGATGCACTTCGGGGCCTATCTGAAGTAGCATGAATAAAAGGTAAAATTTTACTAAGAAAAATTAGTAAGAAACTAATTGTTTTTCTATATGGATATTACCATATATATGTCAACAGAATAAGCACCTCATAAATTCTGAATTATTGCCTATATTTGTATTTCTGTGGTTTTCTCATGTTGTGTGGCCCTTTGCAGTACCTTGTCTACAGTATTTGATGACAGAGTGGAAGAAGCAGCATAATCTTGACATTTTGGCATTACTCTTCATCTGTCTTGCCTTTTGTGGAGGTTACTATATTATTTAAAATGCCAAATGTTCAGAACCATATAGATAAGCCCAATTCAATGAATTTTAATGGGAATATTGTATACTTTAAATTCGAAATAGGCTTCTTGTTTGAGTGGAGGATCAGCTTCAAAGATAACTGTGCAAACAGTGACATCGCTGAATGGAGCTGTTTGGTAGAATGAGTTTTGAATGAAGGAGAGTGTGTAAGTATTTTCATGAAACAGCCCTTTCACTGTTAGGGAATAGGTTAATCTGTTTTAGAAATTTTGAAGTCATAAAGCAATGGAAGTTTTCTATGTAATGGCTGGTGCTTCTGGACCTATGTGATCATTTGTTCATATTTTTAAAAATAGCGATTACAGAATAAAGAGACACAATTACTCATGTTGAACTGGAAATAAGCACCACTAATTTATCCATTTTCTGTTACAGAGAATGGTATCTTTAGTAAGAGTAAATTTAGATAGAATTTTTAAACGGTAAGACTATTTTCTCATGCTGAGTTTATTTATTCTTTTGTGTATGTATGTATGTATGTATAGGCAAAGGTTTGAGTCTGAATTTGCTTCTCAAACAACTTTTATGTTGAAACTACACATGATGTTATGTTCAGATTGAGTGTAGTGAGAAGAAAAGAATTTCAGATTTCATCTGCATTTTCATTTCAGTATATATGCCAAATCCTTTGCCTTGTTTAGATAAAGGTCAAGAAAACACAAAGAATCTCTCTTTATTTTATGTGTTTTTGTAAAACAAGGAAAATGTAGGTGGAATGATTTGGAAATTAATTCCTTTTGAAATTCTCTACAGCAGTAAATTCAAGTCCTAAAGATACAATTGTATCCTACACCGATATAGCCTTAACTATTCCTTTGTATTGCAAAAAGGAATCAACTGGAGAACACAAAACAGTCTGAAACAAACCGTAATAGAATAATGGAGAAAGTACTGAGCATAACAGTGCTTCGTGAGGAATAAAGTGAAATAAGATAATTATTTGTCCTTTTCTTCTGTAACAGGGTTGTCCAAAGGTCCATGTTTATTTAGCAGTGCATATGCATTATTTACTTCAATAGTCTGAAGTTAAGCATATGCTTAAGAATGAGATTTTGGGGAAATTTAGCCCTCCATATCATTAAATAGTATCCTAAAATACTATAATCAGATGAGAATTATTTACTTATTTATTATTTCACAAGCCATTATTTTTGGAAGGTATTTGCAAAAATTTGGGTAGGTAAGTAGAAGTCTAAACAGACATGTTAGAGTATAGCTGGAAGTCAGACAAATTATTAAAAAATTAAAAAAAAAATAAATCTCTTCGGTTTAATTTCTGCATCCCTCTCACATTATTACAGGACATCTCACTTTTTCCTGAAACAATTAAAAGGTTGATACCTCTGGTATTTATGTACTCTGAGGGTGTTGTAATGATTAGCTACCTCAGCCTTGCACAGAAAGGACGCAGAAAACCCATGCATTAGTTGGACAAAATCAGTAAAGCACTGTATAACTAATGATGATAATGACTCAACAGTGATTCACAACCACAGAAGTAGTTATCAAGGTAGTGAGGGATGAAGAAACTACTGAAGTAGTCCTGGAATTAAGCAGTCATAATGTCTTTTCACTCAACATGGGTAAAATAAAAAAATATATGTTACTTTGGGTCTTCTGTGTGAAAAAAAACTCCTGTGCATAAAATATAAAAAAGACCTAATGCCCTTTTACAGATTATTTTTTTGTCTCTATAGATAAACTGGGTTGAAAGTTAGATATAGAAAGGTTACACTAATTAGATTTCTAGAAATAATTACCATCACTAACCAAAGCGAATTAAAAATCAAACAGATGACTCAGTTTCAATGATAGCTATCAATCTTTCCAGCCCTAGATATTATAGGATTCTATGAAAAACCTGAACTGCTGGAGGAGTGAAAGCAGTTTCATCAATACATACATGTACGGGAACAAGAGACAAATTTGACATAAATTATTCCACAGAAATGTTTCTTCATTTTTGTATATCTGACATGAAAAAGGAAAAAAAAAAAACAAACAAAAGAATTTAAAAATTTGAAATATGCCTTTTTTTTTTTTTTTTTTCTAGTCAGCCAGAAAATGGAAAATGCTTGGAATGCTCTGTAGAAGCTACTTCAGTAAAATACTTGTATCATTCTGGTCTACTTTATTTATCTTCTATAAAAATATAAGGCTGGAACTTCAATATGTTTTCAATGCATTTTGATGAAAGCAACCTTACATTTAAAAAATGGCTCAACAGTGGTCTGTTCAATTAACATTAGCATAAACATACACAGCAGTACAGACATGGTATACACCTATTTCAGAGTCAGATGCTAAGGAAAGATTTTGTTACTGAGACAAAATATACATTTTTGCAAACTGCAAAAAGCACTAACACTGACATATAACCTTTTCTAGTTCAGAGGACAAAAAATTGTCTTTCCATTTCTGCTCCCCTATGTCTTTTAAAGTGCAAATAATACATTTCCTATAACCATGCTTCTCAAGCAGAAAACTGGACTGTTTTTTTAACAAGGAGCCTTTTCAGAGCAAAATATAACTAAGAGAAACAGGACAATTTAGAACTTTGTCCTTTCTCACTGAAGATTTTCAATTGACTTTACTTGCACTGAGACTGGGGCCCCGAAGGAGATGTAGACATTGGATTTGAACAGGCTGCTAAGTAAGTATACCTATCTGCACTCCTTACATGGATACAAAGCTGATCATTAATAACCTGGTAATTTAGGGGAAAAAAATCAGGGTTTTCAAGCACCTTTCAGAACCAGACTGGAGGACTGCATTCAAGGAATAATGACAGAAAGGAAAGAATAAAATTGCAACTGCCTTTCTTCCCATTAAAAAAAAAAAAATGAAAAGAAAATCAATTTCTGGATAAAAGATGGGACTCAGATGCTCTTCACACAGGAGAACAGAAAGCAATGTCATTGTTTTTTGAAATATGTATGAAGATAAATGCCTTAATTGGTGAAAGAGAAGTACCTGACAGTGATTTGAAGATTTTTGTTTTTGTGAACGTAAGTCAACTCTTGTAAAGAAGGTCAGCAGAACTTCAAAAGGATAACCCCTCGCCTCATTGTAGCCTTTACTTTATGCATTTTTCTATCTCATTGAGAGAAGAATCAAACTCCTGCATGAAAATGCCTGTTTTGTTCCAATAACACATAGCAGGGTCTCTTCCTGAAGCCCTTGCACAAATAAACAGCTTTGAATTGCATCCACTGCTAAGTTAGCACACCACTGTTCGGCTGAAGCAGCTGCAGCCAATGGTTTAAATCAAATTCATAAAATGCAGGGATTGATATTTTCAAAAGAAAATAACAGCTAATATAGATGAAAATAAAAGAAGGGTTTATATTAATCTCCAGTTATTTCATTTTAAAGATTGAAGCTTGGAACGGGGAGAGGGTCAAGCCTAGAAATGAAGCATTCTGAGGACAAAGTGGTTTGATACCATACCAAATGACCAAATTTTGGCAAAGGAGAATAGGAGGGCAACGACAAGGAGGGACTGAAACCTCATTCCTGGAGAGGTTTAAAAATATATTCTCTGTACTAACTCAGTTTGAAGATCTGACACAAACAAGTCCGCAGCTCAGCTAAGGAAACACCTGATATCTTAGAGACGTGTTTCATCCCTTCTCCCCAGGAAGCTGGTGTTGCAGCCCCATGGGAGAGGTGCAGAGGGGGACGAGTGCCTGCACAGGCATGCAGTTTAGGCTGGTGCTGCTTGGCAAGATTTGCAGATTTCAAGACCTAACACTAGGGAAGTTTGCAGATCTATGGTGTTCCCGATGTGGCCTAAGCTCTGGCAATAATAATAAAAGAACAGAAGAGATCACAATAACAGGGATATAGCCCCCCGTAAGCTAATTATCTTATTTGCTCATTAATGACAAGGATCAAAACTTTGAAATCAAAGATTTTAAAGTGAGGAAATCAAACTTCGAATATACTGGTAGAAAAAAATCATTCAGATAGTTCTCTTATTTAATAGTTCCCTTTTGCTCTGTCTTATACTTTTTCCTCTCTTTTAAGATCTTTCCTTCATTTGTTTTGGTGCCTTCACCATTCATATTCAGTCAAGTGGTGGAGATGGATGTAGGCAAATAAATCGCTTCTGAATTACAACGGCATAATTTTTTGTTTCCTAGCTCAGCTTCTTTTCCTTGCATGTTTTTACTTCTCTTCTGTCCTATAACACTCTTTGTTGTGTCTTTACTCCTCAGGTGTTTCTCTGTTGGGTCTCTCTACCTTTGGACTCTCCATCTCCCACCATGGGAAACCCAGGAGCGGGTGAGGAGCCACTCTGAGTAGCTGCTGCCCACAGACCGCTCTCAAGGCAGGAGGACAAGCATGGCAGCAGCTTTCCCACTTCTCCTCCAGGCAAAAAGCAGCAAACCTCAAGGACCAGCAATGGCCCAAAGCAGCCGCCAGCCCCACTCCTGCATCTCACACTCTGCAGCCCTTGCACCAGTGAGGCAGGAGATGTACTGCCTTGGTGATGCCCATGCAGCACCTTCCCATTTACTGTACCTCAAAGCCAAGGATTTTTAGTTAATGCTTAATATGTAAAGGCCAAAATTATACCTGGTGGGGGTTGATGTGGACAATCTGCACAAGGCTGAGGTGACATTTGGTCTGTAGGATTTCAAAACAAACCCACAATCCTTCTCTGTATGAATCTGACAGTTCCTGTATTAATTGGCTATCGTACGGCATCCATGCATGCAGTGCCGATAATTAAGGCAGAGTCAACACTCGTACACCCCCAGATTTAAAGAAAGATTTCTTGGTTAATTAGGATACAATTTGTTTTTGTATGCTTCTAGAAATTGTTCCAATAATAAGTTTATGTACTATTATTATGAAATTAAAAACTGTCAGCAAAGCAGCTATAATTAATGTTTCTGAATTAAAGGCATAACACCTGAATTTTAAGAATTACCTTTTCTAATGGTATGAGAAACACTGTTCAGGTTTAAAAGATTGAGTATAAATGGGTTTGTTCATCAAGAAGAGGAATATTGGATTTCCCCCTATTTTTCCAGGATAACACATCACATTAAATTACTTAAATTACTCTTTATTTTTTCTTTTTTTTTTAGAATCACAGCTATTTCGATTTAACCCGTTATTAGAGACAGGAAAGTGACAAATTCCCTCAGCTCAGCAATACAAGAATTTGCTGTTTAAAGACCTCACTATAAAAACTTTACATACTGTATCTGACACACTGTATCTGTTACCAAAGATATGCATCTAAGTACTGCAAATTGTCATTTTTGGGGCAATGCATAGCAGGGAACAACAATAATGAAGGGGAAAAAAAACGCACAACAGTATAAGCTACAATAATAGAGTTTAGGATGTAATCACTTAGCTGCTGTCTCTGACCACAGTGGTAGAATACTACTTTCCAGCTGAGTTTAGTCTCTGAAGGTCATTAGAGATGTGTACCAATAAACATACACTCTGCTATCAGATTAGCAGACAAAACAGTTTCCATGGCAACCATTGGACAAGAGAGCTCGCCTGCATTCAGCATTAATTAAAAATATTTTTTTTTCCTCTCTCAGTCTCCTTGGAGTCAGTACTGTGAAACACAAGTGCTTGCAAGCTCTCTAATCTGCGGCTGCCTTTGAAAACCCATCCAATGTGTGTTGAAGCTGAGCCAATTAACGTTACGAGAATTGGGTGAATTGCAGAGAATCTGGCAAGGCTGTGTTTACCAATTAGGTTTTTTTTTATGATGCAAATGTTGCACACCATGCAGCAGGAATAAAAGCCAGCTATGCTGAATATGAAACTGTTAATTGCATTTTTCAGAGACACGGCTACAAGGTGAAACTAATCATACAAATGATAACTGGGTTTTACCACCTACAGTGCTTTGGTATTGCACTTTCACTAATCTGTATTAAAATAGTCCATAAATTTTTACAGCGAAAGAAAATGCAGACCTTGGTACACCCTTCTGAATTTTGGGGGACATAAGGCACCAGGAAATCAGATATAGGTAGCAAGGAAAGAAATCAAATTATGGTTTATAAAAACGACGACTTTTTTAAAAAAAGAGAAAATATGTGTTTGCTACAAAGAGAAGTATAATCTATGCAGCTCAAATGAAAATCCTCCTGGTCAGAGAGACTGGTAAAGATGTCATTGAATAGGAAGTTTTCTGAGTGAATCAGTCCAAAGGAAAATCAGGGATGAGGATGCAAAATGCTTGCATCAGAAGTCCTAAAGAAAGCTGGATAATGTATATTTATGGAGAGGTTTACTAGATACTTTAGAAACAGCAGGAGAGTCCAACATATAATACCCCAGATTGCTGACAGGATTTGGGAATACTTTAGGCTGAAGAGAGGCTTATGAAGAAGACTTTATGTCCAACTGGTCCAAGTGTGTAGTATCTTTTTCTAAAAAGAATTAAAATATTATTTCTTTTCAAGTATTATAAGTCAGTATAGGAAAGGGCTGGCAAATGGATTTCATATCTAGAACCTCCCCATAAATTAAGCCTTATTTCTCCAAGGGTAAAACTCACCTCAGCTATGGGAGCCCTTAGCGAGAAATATCTAGAAGGAGTAGTTAAGTGAAATCCTCCAAGTTTTTGATACTATGGCAGTACATACAAACAGTGAAACTTTATTTGAATTTTATTTTTTCCTCAAAGATTTCTCAGTATGGAAAAAGACAAAATAAAAGAATTTTCTCCTGCAAATGAAGCATTGAATTTTAATAATCAGATAAAACTATGAGTTTACTTTTCTGATATGCACCTGGCAAATAGTTAGACAGAAAGAACACTTAAAAAAGTTGCCACTGACTCTACCACTATCTCATCCACTTGGAAGTATGAAGTACATTGCATATACTTAGGTAATTGTTTCCTGTGACAAATTAAATAAAACAATGATGACAAATAAACCCAGGTCCTAAGGACATTTGAGTAAGTAGGTTCAGCTGTCTTCAGGTGTGACAAAGACCACAGTACTTGGGACCCAGACTTCCGAAGTTCTCTAGAAACTATAATCAATTCTTCATTGAATATTTATGAAAAAAAGAAGTATCATTTTTCTCATTCTGTAGATCATTTCTGTGCCTCTCCTTAATTATGTCAGTCACATAGAATTAGAAACAGATATGAAATCTCCTGTCATCAATTAATTTGTCATAAAGCTATCTCTATGCCTGTACCTTTGTCTTTTAGAAGACAAAGCATGCAGCATGACAAACATTTGGAGAGCACAAATATTTGCCAAACTAACGTATTTTGTGGTCAGCAATCACATGCACATGACACTTAGAAAAAGAAGAAAAGCATCAGTCAGAGAGGGTTTTCAAATGTTGCATTTAGAGAAGAGGATCAAAGTAAATGCTGCAAAGAATAACCACAACTAGAGTAATACACTAGACAACTTCAATTGAAAGTGGCATGGCTTAAAGTAACAAGATAATAGGGTTGAATAATGCAAATGACCATATCCCATGTGGGTTTGCACTACAAGAGATCCTAAAACCACAGAAAATTAGGAAAAGGCATTGAAGAGCAGATTCTTGAAGAGATTTTCCTGAAAGAATAGAGAAAATGAGGACAGCTGGGAACCTTGAATGCACAGCAGGATGAGGGGCAAGGGAATGATTTGCTCTATAATAAGAACTGAGGGAAACAGTGACAATTGTAGAAAGTGCATGAAGAAAACTAGCCAGGAATGAATGGCCCATGTGTTTCTGAACTGCACTGGCAATCAATCATCTATTTTCCAGCAAAAGACAAAATATAAATTTGAATCGCAACTGCTGCCAGGGTGTGCTTAGCCCCGAACGGTACAGCATTAAGACGGCAAGAGAAACTCTGTCAGACTTGATAAAATGGTTATTAGAAGGGACGAGTTTTTATCCACTTTGGAAGACAGATGGGTCATGTCAGAAATGAACTGTGTCTAAATGACATGCTTCTCCCCATTCTTTAGCGTATTTATTTACTTGAGCTTTTCATATTCTTGGGTTGATTCATAGGATGCTAAAGACATCCAATACCTCTGGTGTATACACCTCTGACAGCTAAAGATTTGAATTCTCCTCAGGGCTTTCTTCTAATCAGGAATTTACTGCAGATCTATTCACTTCCATTGTCCATAATGTTAAAAGATACAGATTTGTAAAATTTGTTTTGCAAGAACTTAGCAGCTATTGAAAAGTGTCCAGAAATCATTTCGATTTCAATTGTTGCGATGTATAAATTTGAAGACTTTGGATCTTGGGCTTAAGGAAGAAGAAGAAAAATTAAAGTAATCGAGATAACGATCAAAGGATAACAAAACACAATTGTTACTGAAGATTACAAAGGACTGAAAAATCTGACTGATTATCTCTGCAAACAAGCTATCAGATTGCTGGAAATTGTTGGAAGTGTGGAAGCTATTAGGAAAAAAGACAGCTTTGCAATGAATGACAAAATTATGATCTGCCTTGTATCCCTGAACTTGTACATAGATGAGCGACAAAACCTCTGGTTCTTGAGAAAGAAACCTCACTTTAGAATTATTTCATGAACAGTAGTCTGGTATCATAGTATAAAGAAACTCACAGCTTTTGCATAAGACTACTTGGCAACAAAAGATAAATATGAAGGTAGAATATAAAGCAAGTATTACAAGTTGTCATTTTACTGTTATAATAAGTGAGATGCAGGACATTTCCCAGGGCTTAATTGACCAGCTGTGAAGAATTTACATGCTCAGGGTAATAAACTCAAGGAAACAATTTAGGCCAGAAGATCACTGAGATTAAACCGGAATCTTTCAAACAGATCCTTTTTTCCAGACACTTTTTTTTTTGTTGCTTTTTACTTTTGTTTCTTTGCAACTATGAAAATGCTATTTTGTATATCACACAAATCCCACAGAAATCCAGCCAATTAAAACTGTAATGTAGAAATAGAATTATAACCACATTCAGAATATTCTTGTGCTCAACAAACACACAGAAGAATGGATGACCTCTGCCTTGAAGACTGTTTGATATTAAAAAGACAAGAAACAAGGAAGAGGGTGAAAATGAAAACATGAAAATCATTAAAATGGTAACTGAGTAAAGTTTTGTGATGCTGTTGATTATCCTTGAACATACTTGGCTTTTGCACCTGGCTGGGGATATACTGCTTCTAGTTCTTGATATGAATTAGCAGGGCTCTTACAGGTGTCAGAAAGGATTCAAAACCAGAAAATAATTCCCGTTCGTGGCTCAATTTAGGAAGAGATGTCTCAACCTCCTAAAGAAGTCTAAGAAAGGCATGGCTACAATAATATCTAGGACATGGATAAATCAAATAAGACTATTATTTCCTATTTCTGGAAGTCTGATGCTTCTTCATCATGCTCCAGAGTTCACAATCCCATCATAATAAAGTAGGTTTACACACAAGTGGTAGTAGAAATGCATTCTGAGTACACTGGAAATCTGGATTGTTGATTTTTTATTATTTTCTACTCAGTGTTGCTACTTTTAAGATGTGATATCACAGATGACAATCTTTACTATGTTAACAGGGAACTTCTCCAGGTTATTATTGTACAGAAATGTTTTCTCCCTCCCAGGCACCATGGTGACTGCAGCACTAAAAATAAGCACTGTCTACAGAGAGATGAATGAAGATATGAACATGGCATTCTGCAAGCCACAGCCAATAAAATCACTGAAACTTGGACGGAAATGATACAGAAAGAAAACTCACTGTCACTTTGCCAACAACCATTTGAAATGCAAGTATCACAGAGCTGGAGCCACATCAGTATGAGTCAGTAGCATCCTACCTGTCGTTCTACTAACTGATACAGTTTCAGCAGACTTCTACAAACAGTTGACATAATTGCACTTGATTTAAAGTCCAGATAATGTGGTATCTCCAGGGGTTCTTGTCTCTTAAAGTTACAAAATATAGCACAAAATAATCTTGATAAACCTGGTAAGTAAAATATCTAGATACTCTGCTGGTCCAAGATGAATCCCATTGCCAGGCTGGCTCTGCTTCTCCCAGATTCTGATTTACATGGAGTAAAATCTGCATTTTCTGAATTACAAGATTATGTCCAATCTGTGTCAGAATAATTGATTTGGTAAGTTATGTAACTCCTTCAAAAAAACACTGGACATCAAATTGTAAAGAAGGGATGAAGACTGTATACCTCGAGAAATATTTTTTGAATCGGAAAGTATTTGAATTTTTAATCTGACCCATGTTATTGTGTATATGCGTGTACTACCTATATCTCTAAAATGTTCTCATACTCCTAGTACGAAAAGGAACAGTTCTTTCTCTATGGGTCATTGAGACCTCCACAGAGAGTGAAATGAAAGTCCAGGATGAGTCTGAATTTACAATACAAAGCAGTAAAGTATTCCTTAGATTTCCAAAATAATCTTCTATACCAATTTAAGGTAATACAGGAAAATAAAGCCCTGGTTTATTCCTGTAAGCCTTCCACAAGTAGAGTTTGTAACATTCACCCACTGGATAGAAAAGCTTTATTTCTCTCAGAAATCACAGAAAAAGAACATTTTGACTTGTGGATTAAAAGTAAATGAAAAGAGGGGATGCAAGAACATCCCTTAATCTGTGTTCCTAGACCTTTATTTCTATTATGCTTTCGTTACTCCAAATGGTATGGTTATCAAGTCAAAAGTAAGCTGATATGCACATGATACATGAAAACCATGTCATTTATCAAGAGACTGAAAGGCAGAAACATTTTAGAGTGTGACATTAACTTTCCATCCTTGATATATAAAACCGTATACAAAGTGATACAGAGCTGACCTGCAGTTACGGGATGATTGAGGGGAAATGGGTAGCCAGCTCACACATCCCTGCCTACATGAAGATTTAGGAGCAACCGAGCTTTGAGTAAGCAGCAAGCCCAACCTGAGGGTGATTACAGGTCTGCCAGTACACGTGATCAGCCTGATGATTTGGTTGTGTGGATTCACTGTGAACATATGAATTCACTGGGCTGAAGCAATCAGGTGAGATAATGAAGGCAAAATAAACCGGGCTTTGCAAGAGAGACCATAGATAAACTCAATAATCAAGTTGGAAATGTATTTGTTCAGGTGTTAGTATTGAAGGTTTACATTTGCATTGAAAAGCATTGATTTAATTTTAGAAAGTATCTTTAAATATTTCAATCTCATTTATAATAGATTCAGTTAAAATACATTGGTTAAATATAATTCTAGCTATTGAATTTGCATATATCTTATATAACATCACACAACACCTTTTGGACTTAGAAGAGCAAAATGTATGACGTACAAACTGGGAATTCTTAGTGTAGATTGAGAAGTACTCTACTTAGCAAACTGTAATGTTAATTATACAAAAACCTAATATGTTTTCATTCTAGTCTCCTCAAAGCTACCAATGAAAGAATTAGTAATGTCATTGGAACGAAAGAATGAAAATGTATAACGTTTAAATAGCATACTAAAAACAGATGTAGAAACTAAAAAGAAAGCCAAAAGGACAAACAATTCCCTCTCACCACTTTCTTTCCTTTTTCTCATTTTTTTAAAGATACCTTCTCAAATAACAGCACAGTGTACAGTCATGATTGACAGAGTGGTTGCTCAGGACTTGCAAATGTATTTTCTAACAATGGTCCCAAGACTCTGAAAGTAGAAACAAAAGAGGTGTATGGTACATTTACTGTATTGACTGATCTTTGTATACGACAAAAATTTGTGCCTCACTTTGTGAGTGCAAATTACAAGAAAGTATAAGGTAACATTTCTACCTTTGGACTCATAGACCTCAATTTTCTTTTCAAGACTATAATAAAGACTAACCTACAGTTCTACTCCCTAGTATAAGCACAAATTGGTTGAAGTTTGATGTTTCCTAGGGCTTCCCAGAGTTTGGGAAGAAACGAATACTGACAGAAGCGTTATCACCTCCCACATGTTCCACTATATCCCAGCCCAGGTAGAAGTGGGGATCACAGTCCTCCTCAGGGAAATTAGAGGAGAAGAAAATCGTATGTTCCCAGAGCACGGGAGCTGCACATCAGCTGTAGTCAAGGTTGAAAGAAGAAACTTGTCCTCTTTGAGACACAGTCAAGACAGGGTACTTTTGAATAGCCAGGAAAGGTTACTCCAAGTCTGGAACACAGACAACAAGTTGTTCTAATTCACAAGTTTGTACCTGGAACCTGACGTTCTATACAAAAATAAAATAAAAAAAAAAAGTCCTGCAGAAGCAGGAGAGAAATATCGAGAAATATCGTAACAGCTGAGTCATTATTATTGAGATTTAATAGTTACCTGTTAATCCACCCCAGGAAGACTTAAAAAGGAGGAAACAAACCTATTTCACTATTTATAAAGTTGCTGGCCATTTACAGATTTGTTCTGTTTCCCATATATTTTCAGCTCTGGCTGAAATAAACATAACCACATATCAATTAGGAATCAATCCCCAAATTTCAGACAGTGACTAATATTTGTGTTGCAGAATCTTATAAGACATGTCACCAGTTATTACATTTTATTTCACTTCACTGTTTTCATTTCTAGTACTGGATATCATAATTCAAATTTTCTCACTTATATTTCCAGGAGTGATCCAGTGTTGGATAAAGGAATGGATCTGTAACTATGCCTTTAATGATGGCTCAAAATTGAATTGTTGCTCTGGATATGCAGATTTCTGCAATACATTACCAAAAAAGGAAAAACAAAAACAAAAATAAAAGCCAAAGACTAAAATACTTCAGCAGACCAAATCCATTATCTCTAGAAGTGATGCAGTATGTTGTCAAAAAAAATTCAGGTAATAACAGAGATAAAGACCAGAAAGAAATACAAATAAAGAGAAGCAGATATTACTAAAGTTAAGCTTTCTGGATTAGTGAAACAGAAAACCCTCCTATGGATTCAGACGAAAAATTTCCTTTCAGTTTATTTTCTGTTGTATGGGTTACTTTTCCATTTCAGTGACTTCTGTAATGGAGGCAATCGGTCGTTATTGACCATTTGTACGGGGCTTCATTGGCAGTAGCATTTTGAGGGGAAAAGTGCCTTTCCAAAATATCCTATGTTGCTTTAAAGCATGTAACAGTTCCAGTATGCCAAATGCACGTCGTGCTGTGAGCCATCACAGCAGTACACAGATATTGATTTAGATAGAAACCAGAGGGCTGGGGAAGATAGAAAGGGCACAGTGTGCTTTCTGATGCGTATGCATTATTTAGCTTTCATAGTTTCATCTGAAGTTAGTGCCTATTTAGATAAAATTACAGAATCGGTATCACTGAGTTCAATACAGGTACATCAAATTACTTCTGAACCAAAGAGATATGGACGATATGACTTATTTATTCTTGTAGCTACCAAGTAAATAGTTTTTAGTGATGATCTATTTTTTTTTTTTGTACTTGAAAAATATACCTTGAAAAAGTACCATATTGTGAATAACAAAGAAAAATAAAGCTTTACCTGCTTGGTTCCCAAACAGGTACACTAGAGAAATCTATCATGCAAAAATGCAAAATCCACCAATTCTAATACATAGGAATGTCAAATGATTGATTTGAGAAAACTAATTGGGAATTTCTGTAATATTGAAACATACTAAAATTTACAGAGTAATGGAGGCAAAGGTAAAAGAAGAATGCAAGGAAGATGTATTCAACTAACAAAGGTAGGAAAGAATGGAAAGGTCACAAGAGATCATAACATTTACATTAGTAGCTTGGATTAAAGTCCCAATGTTTTATTTTTATTTCCACATTTCCCTAGCACGTCTTTAAGGGAGACAGACAAAGAGTAGTTCCTAGACTCAAAACTTAACAACTGAAACAAATGTATTTGTTCTGTATTGCCCTACTTCCTTAGAAAACTACCATAAATCATGAAGATAACAGTTTTTGGGCCAGATCTTGTACCTGAGAATGAAATCACAATGAATTATGCAATATTTTATGAGTGAATTTACATGTACAGAAATGAACATGAAACAAAGCTGAGACCCTCAGATACCACTGAAAAATATTTTGAATACATTTTGCTATTTAGAATACCATATTTTGCAATTCTTACCAACCTGTGTACTAGTATAAGCTTATATGGAAATGACTGACAAATGCAAAAGTTTCAGAACATAGCTATTATCCTTATATTCACCTGTTCATTCTGATCCTGATCTATCAGCCGTTTATACAAAAACATTCTTAATTAACAGTATCGGTATCAAAAGGATTATTGTGTGAATAAGAGCTTGCAGACCAAACTGAAACACTGCACAATCTCTGATAACAAGCTAGCAAATAAATGTATTCACATGGAAACACTTACTTATTTGACTTAGTAGCGCAGAAACATCGACTTCCAGTCAAACACACACAAGCAGATGATTCTTACACAGTAGCCTATGAGACCTGAAACCTTCTAACAACCATGAGCCGGTTTCAAACAAACAAATGAAATGTCTCCTCTTTTATCATTCTACCAAAAATATTAGATATGGATTTAGTAGACTCTAAAAATTAGGTTATGGTTCAGGTAAGTTATTGTTTTAGGGAAAAGATAACCCAACTACACCTGTCATAAGCATCATTACCAACTGTATAGCATATATTCATATAAAAACGTAAAGACAATATATAATTAGTAGAATGTTAAAAAAAAAAAGCCCCATACTACAACTGACAATTATTTATTTGTAAACGCGATAGCAATAGGAATTATTATTATTATTATTATTTTCTACTGGATACAGTGTCCCAATTACACATGGCATAAAGGTAAGCATAATTTAATCAAAAAGAAAAGTTTGCAGTTATAATTAATGGTAGCCATTGCATTTTATAACGCTGATGATACCTTAGAAACATGATATCCTTCTGGACACGTTTAAACGCGTATCTTTAAAGTTAGGATTATCTGTTTATTAGAGATGTTTTAATTTATAATCTAACGTAGACATGCACAAATAGACAGAAAGCATACATTTTGCTATGGGACTGCATGCAACAAATGTTGCTAGAGCGGCTTCTCTTCTATTGTCTTTTTTTTTATTTAGAAATCCCCTGAAGGCCTTAGCTAAACTAATGAATTACTATCAAGCAAAACTTCAAAATAACATTTGAAATTTGAAAAAAAGCTGTATTATATTATTTAAATACTATTTAAATCACATTTTGTCTAAAAAGATACCAAAAAACCCTCCCCCTTGTCAGAACACAAATAAACCCAGACCAGATCCTTGCAAAAATTTACTGGGAGGATATTTCTGAGACCAAGCTGAAGTCCTGAACATAGTGCTTTAAATAGCAGTTAGGGAGATGGGCAAGTCAGGACTGGAAGAACTTTCCATCCCTAGACCTTGGAGAAACAACTACAAGGGACAGTTCACCAGAATCACAATTTGGGTCCCAAGTCCAGCCAGTCTTTTCTGTGCACTTTTCCTGCTGAAAACATCACAAAACCAGCTGCTTTCACAGAATTTTTCACGGAGTCTCAGGGGATCTTCTTGTTATGTTATTGCAGTATTTTGAATGACAGTCAGCCAGCAAAAACAAGAAGAAGATCCAAGGAGAGAAAAGAGTGGGGATAGGGGATGTAAAGAGACAGGAAGTAGAAAGACAGATAAGGAAAAATGGATTACAAAAAAAAGAAAGATCAGAAAATATCAGCAAAAATAGGGAGTTGGGAAACCAGAAAATTAGACAAAAATAGAAATGAGGAGAAAAAGATTTACAGGAAAGAAGTTTTCAAGATAAGAGAAAGGAAAAAGAAAAATAGAGCATCCATCACAAATACAGAATATATTAAACAAAAACAAAAAGAAATAAAAAGAAACTTAATTTAGAAGAAGAATTAAAATGGAAGGATTAAACAAGGCCTGCAAGAAACTTGCAGTAAGATGCAAGAGATGAATACAAAACAGATGCTGCGTAACTAGAAAGACAGAATAATCAAATTGTAAATAAATGACATTCACAAAGCTAGCCCAGCTTAGAATATGTGTGTCATTTTATTTTACATTAGTAATAGAAAAATGTGTTGAGTTTGTAGTATCCATTTATATCTTCCCTAAAACACTGCAGGAGCCGGTAGGACTAATAAGAGCTTGCCTGACACAAGTCTGGTAAACAATGATTGATTTTTGTATATTTATACATTTCACTTTTGCTATGTGTTTCTTCCATTCTTTGCAGTGACGTTGATTCCCTGTCTGCACACGTATACAAACACAGCCAGTAAGATGTTAAAGTGTTTGCTTTTTTGCACAACACCCCACCCCCCAGCTTTACAACTATTAATATTATATGACTTATTGCCACGGGAAGACAACAGTGAGCCTGTATCAGCAATGGGACTGCCATTGTCCCTTAGACTGTTTTTAAAATTTGATCGGGCTCCTTTCCATGCACTGGGGAATCTCCCATTTACAAGCGTTGGCGCAAGATTAAGCCATACTGGCGGATATTAAGATAGGAAAGGGAAGAGATGAGTCATGATTTGAAAAGGGGACTTAAAAGGAATTAAAGGTAGCAGCAATCATTGTGTGCTTTAAGCCTGAACTGAGGGCCAGGGACGTCAAAAGGAAAGCTTTCATTAGCTTCAGTGCCCTCTGACTCAAGTTCTTTTACATTCTGGAGGGCAGGAAGGATTATGTTTTGGAAAGCTGAGAGATCGAAATCATGCTACACAGGCATTAAAAATGCCTCTTCTCTCCCTCAAGTGTGGCATCATCTCATTCATGTGACCGGGGGCAGGAATAAGACTGGAAACTGAGACTCCCAGTAACGAGAATACGATTGCAGTCACATCACTTACCAGAGATGAAAAATATTTTCATCTTTTTCCTTAAGTTACCTCACTAGCTATTTCTCCCTCTTCTTTATATTGCTAGTAGATATAGCATAGAAAAAATATTTAAAAAATTAGTATTGTGGTATTTCCATAAAACAATCAGTTCATTTAGAATCATACAACAAAGTAATGTTAACTACAAGGTGGAATATCAACTAATTAATGAAATTACGTTTCCTCAATATTACATTCTACCTTTTCTCATCAATGAATATTTTAAAGAAAGAACTAAAAAGATACTGTAAGGGAAGAAAGATATGATTTTAATAGGTAAAAATTCTTAAGTCTCCACTGGCAAAAATCAGTTAATAAGACACAAAACGTTATGCTTTCTCTATTCTACGTCTCTTTTCTCCCTATCTCCAAATCCCCAAAATATATGTGAAAAAATTTAATGACAGCATGAATAAAAAAGTAAGACTCCAAGTATGCAGATGTGTAATTTTCACACATTTTTTTTCTCATGCAGTTGTCTACAATTAGCTTTCTAAAGGAAAAAAAAGATACATTATAACTTCTAAATCTCCCTTTCCCATTTTAAAATATTAAAATATTGCTAATACATGAACTGAGAGGGTTATGTCTATTTTTACTTTAGAGAACGTAGATAAAAGGCAGGCAAAGCATTTTTTTTTCTGGACTGCTTCACATGCACATACACCCCTTTCCAGTGTTGTTTTAATCTCAACTGGAGGTGACTACTCATTTGTAAAAGAAAAGAGGTTAAGAGGCACTAAATAAAGATGACAGATAGCTTCATAAAATAATTTAAATTACTCTGAAAAAGAACTGGGTAGAAAACAAAGATGACGCTGTTTACAGTAACAATATTTAAAATGTATTAATTAAACCCAGAGCAGAACTACAAAAGAGAGAGGTGCTTTGAAGATGGAAAGCTCTGAATGCCACAGGAAGCTTTGAAGTTTCTCAGTTTCCTTTGTTTCTCACTCATAATACATGAGGACACTCTGCAGTAGCTAAGCTTTAACTTTCAAGGGACCTTTTTCTGCTTGTTCCACCATTAATGAGAAAAAAAAAAAATCATATTCTTCTTTTGCTCTTCGACTTTAGAATTCATGGCAGAGAGATTCACTGCTGCTGTGAGAGTTTCTGGTTCCTATTTGGGAAGGCTGATTTAATCTATTGAAGGTTACTCTGCAGTCAGTGGTGCCAAATATATACCAGACTTTAGAATCAGTTAATCAAAGCAGTCACCCCGTACAGATTCCATTATACTATGGAGGCAAAGGTTTCAATGCTAGAGCCAGGGTTGGTTTCAAACCTGCTCTTAAAACTGAAATGAAAAATTTCAGTTTCATATTCGATTACTTGATTTTTCTCTACAAGTATCCTCTGGCAAACACGTTAGCAGAAAGTTATATCAATAGTAGGGAAGATTTCTCTAATGGTACCTTCTTCTTGTGTGAGGACAGAGGAATCCAGAGAAAAGGAAGAGTAAGAGTTTTTTACTTCCTGATGATGTCCCTGGAAGCCGTTGTTGAGTTCAGTAATTGAAAATATTGAATTAAAAGGTGAACTCACACACATTTATAGGTTTCTTGACCTTCCATCCAATGGGAAAAAATAACTTCATTTCCTACACACTACAGCAACAGAGGTGATCCCCTCCCCTCCTTACATCCTACTTTATAGATTTAGGTAGAGCGGTTCCACTATGTATATTATGTGCATTATCTCCAGAGATAACACGATCACATTGTCATGCAAACATGCAAATCACCACTTCTAGTTGCCATGGTTTCAAATTGAAATGCTGGCATCCTTTTATCATGGCCCAGCATAACTTACTGTAAAAAAATAATAAAAAAAAAAAAGGCAGCAAGACAGAAACCACAGGACGAACCTTCGTTACGCTAGAGGCATTTAGATAGCTCTGAACCACCTACTATTTAGAGGACTAAATCCAAGGTATATTTTTTTAAATTCCACTAAAACTTCTGATGCTGCATCTGGGTCCTGTTAATTAAAACACTTTTACATAAACTGGCTCACATTGCCACTAATTTAAAACTAAATGAAAGGAAGGAAAGTCAGGTTCCCAGCTACAACGCAATCCCTCTGGGAATGTGCAGCCTTCCAGTTTTGTCACTTGGGAAATACTGCACTGATGCAGTCAGAGTAGCTTTACGTTAAAAAGGAAGAATTAAAAATAATAATAAAAAAAAAAGGTTTTACAAATCTATTCATTGATTGCTATTACAAAGACTGAGGAATGAAATACCATAGAAAAGATGAAGTCCAGGCAGGGGCAGCACCAAATTCTATGTTGTCTTGCCAAGGTGGGTGTGCCTGTAACCCTCCCGCATGGGCCAGAAACAGCCCCCTCAGGTTAACGGCTCCGACTTAGCTGGCAGCACCAGCCTCATGCTAACAGTTGGAGGGATGTGGACACGTCTGGTGGAGACAATATGAAGACCTCAAATTTCCTTGTATAAAACGAGCTGACAGATGCTACCGTTTTGACTGTCCATTAGCAAAAAACAGGTTCAAAAGAGGAAAGTAGCTGCTGTCTCCTATCTCACCAACCTGCATTTCACCGCTGGACAACTGATTAATTTTAGGCATCTAACTTGCTGTGCCTATACGAGAGGCTAATTTTCCAAAGACCTTTGTAAGAGAATGGAAAGAAAGAACCTCCTACACAGAGTGATTCAGAGCTGCATCTTAACTTAGATGCTCTGAATTGTCCTCTGGGGAATCTTTCCTCAGTCTGAGTTCTACATAAGGAGACTCACCTCCTAATTTAGCTATAGGAACTAGGTGGCCTGAATTCTGGGGACTTGAATGCCTTCCCAAGAGCCCACTAATCCATGTGTGGACAGGAACAAACATACAAAATGAACAAACAGAGCGATTAAAGGTAAAAGCCAGGTTAGACAGAACAATTTTCCTTGTGGTAAGCCTGAAGAATGAAATTTGAAAGTCCTGGCTTGCCCCTCCTCAGAACAAGGGAGCCTGGGCATGGGCCTCTGCATTAGCTGCCACTGAGGAGCTGTTGCTTCTTGTACATATGTGACTGTGAGGGGATGATGCCTTGTTCCTGCTCTCTTTCTCAGATCAATGTTTTCTTCAGGTCTGTGCCTCAAACACCTGACATGGGTGCTTTTGTTTGTATTTCACCCAAGGTAAGCAAACATAAAATCAGCTATCAGAAAGTTAATAAAACCCAAATGTTCTACATCTAAAAAACAAAAACTGAACTTAGATTTAAAGTATTTACTACACAAGAAATTCATGGTCACTCTCCCCAAAATTAATATTTATCATACTTAATTAAACTCTTTCTTAGATCCATGTATACTCCACTTCCAGCCTGAATACATATTATTAATAATTATGGCTAGTACACTGATTCATGCAAACATAAATCACATATCTCTACAGTCTAAAGATGTAGTCAGCTTTCATTAGGGGAAGTCCCAAGACATGAGCTCTGGCACTCCTGATTTTATGGCAGATTTTCTGTGTGCTTGTGACTTCTTTCAGTAAGTTAAAATAGCATGTAACTTCATATTACCTTGAAGCCTCTTATGGCTTTTCTTCAGCAGCTTTAAGGTAACCTTTCCACTGCCTATGGCGACTGTGTTCTGCCATATGTCAGTGTCAAAGAACAGAAATTTTTTGTAAGTTGCAATTTTTAGTGTAAAGGAGAGATGTGATCTCTTTGTCCATGAATCAGACAACAGCATAATCTCAAAGAAGTGAATATTCCACCAATGATTTCAGGAAAAGCATCATTTCCAGTGTAAAAAGACCTCCAGTGGTCTTTCTATACTTTTGAAATTAGGAAAGATCTTAGAAAAAATTATTTTCACCCATACTCTCTGATTTGTAGAAGCTATATGCATCCAACAAGAATTTTGACACTTTTACAACAGGCTGAATCAAGTGCAAAACTTCACAAAACTTCACAAAACTTCACAAAACTATAACTTATAGCTCAAAATTTTATAAATCTATTATAAATGTAAATATTATTTTAAAATAAAACTGTAGCAATTAATACTCACAGTTTTGGAGTAACAGAACACTAGCTGCACCCTTGGGCTTTTTATTACTTCCATGGACTAATATCTAATTGCATTCAGTTGTTATCTCTCTTCTCTCTTAATACCTTAGTTGATGGTCCAATTAAACCAATCAGTTTATATGGCCCAATTAAACCAATCACTTTATATGGCCCAAAAGAAGTTTTGATTTAAGGGGACTGGGGCTGGTGCACTCAGGAAGCCTTAGCATGCTTTTAAAGAAGGGTAAATGAAATTTTCACACCCAGGAAACACACATATAGAAAAGTACATCAAAATACTAATGTATTCTACTTTTTCTTCAACATATGATACTTTCCCTGGGAAAAAAAAAAAAGGTAGCATATGATTTGTCTTAAGTAGGAAAATCAGCATGATTTTAATGTCTATTTTTGTATTAAGTCTCCTAAGACAAATGTTCTGCCCCATCTGCCAGCACAAACTGAAAGGCTCCAAAATTCCTTCCTCTCAATTTCTTGCTGGTGTTTATCCTCCAATGTGTTCTCTGCATATATTCTTTCTCTGCCACATGTGCCTGTCAGATGATTTGGAAATATATAACTGCCTTGTGGCTACTTTGTTTGATGTAGCTTTGACATTCACATCTCTGTAGGTCTTAGTCTTTGAAACGAATGGAGGGAAAAAAATGTCCTAAAGCAACCTTTATTACCATTGTTATTTCATTGATTTCAGATAAATTCAAGCAGAAATAAATCTGGACCAATAGTATTCAAGACAGCATTAGTCTGTTAGGAGCACTTAAGTACTTATTAATTAGTCTAAATTGTTGTTGTGATATCAAGCTGCAAATGCAAACATCCCTTAAATACAGAGCCCCAAATGCAATAAAACAGTGGTAAAAAGATAAAAAAAAGGCAGAATACAGTAAGTCTGCAACCTGATGACACAACTGATGTCACAAATAATTTGCTTAAAACCTTATCACCAACAATGACTGATCTTAGGGAAGCATCAGTAGAAAGAGACTGGGAGAAATATTTTCCAGAACAGGGCTGCAAAATAAGTCAGAGCATTTCTAAGCCAGAGGTGGTGGTTTGTGTTTTAGAAATTAATGGGGTTTTTTTCTTACACTAATTTGTGCATCAGGTTTTTCTAATGCACCTAAACTTTAGTATTCACAACAAACTTTGGCAAGGACTTTGTCAGCTTGGTACTACATTGTTTGCAAAGCCACTTCTTTCTGCTTGTTGTCAGCTTGTTTCCCAATAGTCAGCAATGAGAACATGGCATACACAGTGTTAGAAGGACTGTTTGTTATACAAAACATAACAAAATTGATGGCCCCTAGTTCCCGTTCTGAAGACAGAATAGTCAAATCCTACACAACTTCTCCATGCCAGTCATGATTTTACAGACCTCTGTCATATCTTTCCATCAGTCATATCACTTTAAACAGACTCCTATTCTATTTAATCTTTCCCTGTACACCAGATGCTCCATACCTTTGATCTTCCTTGTCACACCTCCCTATATCTTTGCCCATAATAATGTACCTTTCAGAGAGGAAGGGAGCAGAATTTCATGTGTTTAGAGATGCAGGCACAACATGGTTTTGTAACAATGACATAATGATGTTTTCTGTTTTTTTTCCTCTCTGCTTCCTGAGCATCTAATTTGCTTTCATTGCTGCTATTGAGCACTGAACTGGCATTTTCACAGAACTATATATTATAACCTCAAATGTCATTCCTGAGTACTTACAGTTAGCTCAGTGTCCATCACTGTTTATGTTACCTTAGGACTAAGGTTTTATTCACCCCTAAGTATCACATAATATCTATAAAAATTGAATTTTATCTACTAATTTATTGTCCAGTCACTCCTATGTCCTTCTTCAATGTTACGCAGTCAGCCCTTGTCTTGAATATCTTGAATATCTCAACATCCTCAGCAAGCTATTCTGTTCTTTTCTACAGATCATTTATGAATCTGTTGAAGAGCACAAACCTCTGTGGAATTCAGCTGGTGACATCTCTGCATTGTGAAAATGGAACATTTATTCTTACCCTCTGCTGCCTCTCTTTTTACTGACTGTTTATCCATGTGAAGACCTCCCTATTATCCCAGAGCAACTTAGCTGCTTTGTTGAGAGATATTGTTGAAAGTCATTCGGAATTCCATGGGAACCATATCTATCGTATCTCCCTCTTACACACACTTGTTACTGAATTCAAGGGTCTGAAGTTGGGAGGCAGGAGTATCCTATTCAGAAGTTGAGCCATTGCTAATATGCCATAGACACCCATGTGTCCGCTAATTTTGTACTTAGGACAATGTATACTAATTTATCCAATATAGACATCAGGTTTAGTGATTTGTCATTTTTGTCAATCTTCTCTTTTCTACAAACTAGTATTATATTTACCTACTTCCAGTCTGTTAGTATGAGGCTTTCCCATCACACCTACTGCCTCAGCTATTTCATTCTGGAGAGTTGTTTGAATGATTTTGAGCAAGTATCATCTGGCCATGGTGACTTATTACTCTTCATTTGTCTATTTGTTCCATAAATTCAATTTCAGACATCATCTGATGAATTTCCCGTAAAGAAGGATTCTTTCACAGAAAACTTGCTAAATATTTAAATAGTGAGCATGGCTTTACAATTATTTTTTTTTTTTACTAATGGTGTCCTTTTCTCAAAGCTGTTTTTCAACACCTTTGATCCTATGGACTCTGTGAAAGGCATCCTGCCCCCAATTATTTTGAAAATTATTTATTATAAATTATTATAAGTTGCTTGTCCAATCTTTTTTGCCTACTCTGCTACATTTTTGTACTTTGCTTGCCATTAACATTGTTTCTATTTTTCTCTTTTGAACATACCTCAGGTTTCTTGACATATCTTCTAGTAACTTCCATTTTCATTCTGCTTTACCATGTTGGCTTGATTTTGGTCTTTCTCAATTACTATGTGGCATGAATTTGGCTGGAGTTCCTAATATAATGTCTTTAAATAATCCCCATAGAAATTGAATGTATATAACATTTTTCATAGCTTCTTTAGTATATTTTTAACTATATTTCCTCCCACTTAATGTATTTTCCATTTTTTAAATTCAGCACCGGAATAGTGGATTTCTGTGCATTTGCTGGCATGTTGAATCTAAGTAAAAAATGGTTTCTGTTACTGAGCAGTTCATTGAGAGAAACATTTTCAACCGAGTCTTTCACCAATGCTCAGGGCCAAGCTGCTACTTCTCATAGGTTCCCTGACTGCCTAGTTCTATCAAACAGCCATCAGTGGGGTCAAAAAATGTGGATGTGGCAATTCATCCAGACAGGACACAATCTTTCTAATCTCATGCAGCATGTCACACTATCCATTTTAAGTCTAGTATATTTCCCCTACTGTATTGCATATTTTATTACTTGTTTATATATTTTTTTTGTTTTATTCTTTATTCTGTATTCCTCTTCCTATGTAGAACTGGAATTTCAATCATAACTCACCAACATTGCTTTGTATGATGCAATAATCTGATTTGTCAGCTTGCTTTAACATATAAAAACTCTAACCTAAAACTCCACGAAAGTCACCAAGAGACTCACACTGTCCTTTGTACATTTTATATCTTGATACAGCTTTTCCTCTGGAATTTGCAATATATTTCTTATGTCAATAGTTAGGTACTCTGGCTTTTAAATTGAGGATGAGTCTGAGGATTCCATCTATCCCCACTGCTCTTGAAGACAGCCCAGACTGGGTGACCCAAACCCTTTCTGCCAAAGCCAGCTTCTCATGTGGGCAAAGATGAATTGCAAGGAATCTGAACAGAAGCCAACTATAGACATCCTATTGGCACACGGAATGGAACTGGTGATGCATTTTTGGAGCAGCCTGCAATTCAAAGCATTCTATGTGCACTCTATGACCTACTATGGAGGTGTAGCTAATTTGGAATCATTACCTTTGGTAAAAGGACACCGCAGACTCTACAGAGAAATATTTACGGATAATATAATAATTGATTTATAGAATAATACGAAAATCAAACATCATTAAAAGATTATTTTGCATATCAATGCTATTTATCTAGACACAATCCACCAACGGAAACATTTAAAATGCTATTTACAGCTCAGAAAACTGTAGCATGATACACACAGAGATTTTAATAAGATTGCAGGCAGGCCACAAATATCCACAAGCCAAAGCAGGGTTGTTGAATACATAGATGCCTGAGCAATTTTGTGCTATTACTCCACTGTATAAATCTCAGTAAGATCCAAATGGTAAAATATATTTTCCATACATTATGCATGCACACATGATGTGCAATTTTCCATACCTTAAGCATCCTTACATTTCAAGGGAAAAAAAGTACACAGGTTTTGCCCTCACCTGTGCTGAAGGAGATCCAGAATCTTCACCATAAAATATTAAATCATGCAGTAGATCTTCCCCAGACTCTGTAGCATGCAGAAGAAGTGCATACTTTCCTGCCTCAGAAGGCTGACACACAGGGTAAAGGAGCATCTTAAAGTCTACTGTGAGTAAAGGAATGTAACTATTTACTAACATTGCTAACAGACAGTGAGGAATATGAAATAAAAGCCTATATTAAGCAGCTGTGCAACCAAAGATGTGTTTTTCATCACGTCACATTACAGTTTCTGCTTCAGAAGTCTTCTCTTCTGAGGACTGCACAGCTCTTTGCAAACTTTATCAAAGCCCAGAAAACTTTCTTTCTGTGTTAGGCCTTCTGTTATTTTTCCCATTTAAAGGAAGATCTAAGGGACTTCACTAAGGTCACACAAATGGCACTGGTTAAATTAAAGGTGTGTGTCAAACTGATTGAGTTTAATACATGGAAGACTGTAAGGAGACCACAAACCACTTATTGTTCTCTCAGTTCTTCTGGCCTCAGCCAAAAAAAACCCAAACAACTAAGCTACTATAAAAAAATAATAGCGTCTACAGCAAAATTCACATGAGCTTAACTAGGTAACTTAAAATACTTTGTCTTAACCAATTAAACTGATTACTTCCATATTTTGTATCTCAAACAATTTTTTATCTTCCTAACACGTGTATGGGTAAAGAGTAAATTAAGGGAACAAGAAGAAAATTAAAATTTTATGATGAACACTTACAACGTACACATAAATATTTATTCTTGTATCACACAAGATATTAGTTTTGCTGCCAGAAAGCACTAAGTGTGGTTCCCTGAACCACAAAAGCATGGATGTAGCAACTCTCTTCCTTCTTCTTTCTTAGTAGTATATAAGGAAAAGCTCTTCCTAAAGTCCCTCTAATTGTAACTGGGGCATTACTACAAAGACCACTTATATATGTTCACCTGAACTGAAACATATGTTAAAGTTTGATCCAGCATACACATACATAAATTAGTTGCAATATGAATGTAAGAATGGTTGTCTGAAGAACCACAAGTACAGTCTCATGTTCCTTCCCAGTTTAGTAGTTAGGGCATCCAACAGTGGAGAAAAAAGATCCCTTCCTCCCAGAATGTCTATATATTGTAATGCTCCATTATCACTACAAGGTGCAAAAATAGTACATATTTTATATGTACTATGTAATAAACAAATTTCTAAAGTCTTTCCTATTCTACCCTCAGACCACTGACCACCAATCCAGTGTCTGGCTGCCATCTGGCTGCTCACTGATGGAGCCAGCACTGCTCAGGTCTCAGACACGTGTGGGGCAGGTTTCTACAGCAGGGATAGGAAAGACCATTTCCTTTCCCCCTCTTTTCACCTGTAAATGCCTAGTTCTTCAGAGTCAGATTCAAGGCTGGGCAATGCTGGTTTTCAGTCTCTCCGAGGTATGGTATGAGTGGACTCTGAGAATTCCACTTCTTGGGGAAGAATCATCATGTTTTCTTCCTTCCACCCTTCTGCTTACCCTTATAAAGAGCTCTGTTAACAGGATCCTCATAAACCTAATTTTCAGCTCAAACTACTGGGGCAAGAAACCGAGATACCCTCTTGGTCCATTTTTCTCCATTAGCTAGCTATAGGTGGCTTCCAGATCATCATTTAGATGTTTTGCATCATTTTCACTGCTCCCTCACTCCCTGCTTTGACTATATTCAGAGAAAAGGGTTACCTTTCTCTTCAGAGGTAAATCTCTTAATGTGGAGAGACTATGGCCTTAACTATGTTTGCAATTGTCTGGTTTTGGTGCAGTCAAAACCTAAGTAAAATATTAGAAACTAATATTATTTTCAGTAAAGCACTGAAATGAGTAGTGAACCAGTGAAGGAACCTAAGTGTGGTAAACTTATTCATACATTGTGGTATGATAGAAAATACGTAAGTATAGCTGTCCACAGAAAAGAAGTATTTCAAAGTGATCACCAAAGAACAGATCCCAGAGAACATTTGAAAAAAGAAAACAAAACAACACTTTCATTATCAGGGAAATTCAGGCATCGGCGGTAAATGACCAGAACAGGAATGGGAGAATGTTCTAAGTTTATATAAATGCATAAGTAGTAGCTGGCTTATACTGGTATGGTTTGCTTTTTCTTGAGAGTGAACCACTTGCACCTGAACAAGTTAGAGATTTGCTTATAAAAATATATACCAAAAAAACCTATATTCAAAATACTTAAGCAAATCCCCAGGGCAGACAGAGCTGAAGTCTAAATGTCACTGCTCTTTTGGAGACAAGATCAACCTATAACCTTATCAGAACACAAATTATGTCAGTGAACAACATCCAAAACCTGCAGAGGCATTTCAGAGATTTTTGGCATTCTAATTTATGGATTTCAGTTGTTGTTTTCTAACTTTCAGACTGCTCCTTTGGAGAAAGACTTTGGTTTAGTTCACATTTTCTTTAGTTTGTATCTTCTTTATTGGTTACAAAAGTCCAGAAAATCTATCACTTTTATCTCTGTGCATTTTGATGACACATAATACTGATTAGAAAGTGTCTCAGCTGGTAATAAGTTCCCTTCATAATTTTTTTTTCAAATGCTGTTTTTATGCAGTTCATACAGGAATCCAATTAGCATATCATTGTGACTGATTAAATATGCCTCACGTAAATTTACATGTCAAAATACATACTGTACTTAAACAAACAGACAAGAATGCCAGTCTTCTGTAAACAGCTTTGCATGCATAAGCTAACTCAGAAACACAAAAGCTTATATTTAAATTCTCAGTGTCTACCTGAATAAAGATAGAGTGAAAGGGAGACAGAAAGGTAATGTTACTCATGCATGAAGTGAGAGAATGAATATAGACATTTGTCTCTCTTTGTCTCTGAAGAAAACTATTGACAAGAGATTCCCCATCTGCATATGAGGCTGTCACGTCAGATTAGCTCATCAGGTAATGGAAATTTGGCCTCTGATCCAGAAAAGGTCCCTATGCACTAAGAATCAAGACTGTTTCAAAGAGATTGTATTATCTTAGACAGCAGGATTAAATTAATATGGGAATGACTTCTACTGGAGGAAATTTTTTGTTAAACATGTGCTAATGTTTATTATGCAGAGCATCCACTTCTCATGAGTGATCTTTCTTGACATTTATTCATTACTTTTTGACCTTCCTTGCAACTGAAAAACAAACAAGCGAAGTGCACCCCCTATGAAGCATGGATGATGTGGTTTCAACCAAATCCTCTAAAGATGCTATAGGCTAACACACATTATGAAACAGTAGCAGAAATTACACTGTGTTGAGATAGATCAAATTAATACCCCAAAAGTGAAGAAATTATTGAGGTCAATCATAAAGGCCTGGACTCACAAAACGGATGTTGTAGCTACTGTTCTTAACCAGCAAAGGGAAGACCCCAGTTTCAGTTCTTTCTCCAATGAGTAGCTCACTAATTTACATTAAATATGCAATGAAGAAAGGACTTGGAGACGAGCCACCAAACTCCTGAGGAGTGCCCACATACTAGGCTGCAGTGTTCCCTTCTGCTCTCATGCACTCTAGGTCAGTGAACCACGCAAAGTGTAACAGCATCCAGAGGAAAGTCTCAGAATCTCCTCCCAGTACTTTAGTCACACCATGATTAAGGAGATGGGTTCAGAGTCCCCAAGGCAGAGGCAAACAGTGAGTTCATATCTTCATACTGACCAAGTGCATCTCTGAGAGGAGACTGAGCTTTCATCTACAGAAACTAATCAGGAAGACTGATTACACAGATTTGCATTGTGGTTTGTAGTACAGGCCAGAGGGAATCAACACGTCAGGAAAGTAGCATGTAGCTGTAGAGCAAAAGACAAAACCTGCTGTATATGACTAGATACATTTGACAGTTGCAAACAGTTCTAGGTGAACTCAAGTCTTCTTTATGAGCTCAGTGGAAAATTGGATTAGGCTACCACTGAGCATGGCAGAAAATAAGGGGCTACCTCAGCCTTGACTTTAATGATGTCCCACAGGTAAATAAACATGTAGTTAATTTGATCCATATCATCTGCTTCTGATTTCACACAAACAAGAAGAGCAATGGGAGGAACAATACGTAACACGGAGATATTTTCTGCAGAGCAGTGATATATAAAGTTGAGATAATCTATCAAATTGCATACACTTATTAACATTGAAGTGCCTCAATCTTCTGTATATTCTAGTATAGAAAGATGAACTACATAACTCAAGTAATAATCTGAAATAAGAAATGTGATTAAAGGGCATTTCAAAATAAATTTAGGATGTTTAAATAGTGAAATAATAGAAATATCAGGACAATAAAATGACATCTTATTGACATTACAAAAAGCACAGTTTTCATTTAATCTAAAAAAAGTTATATGTATCAGTGGTTGTTATTAAAATCATACATTGTTTCTGTTACTTCATTTAATATATTAAAAATTTAGAACGGATTTCTACATTTTCCAGTATCAGCAATTTAGAATGGTTTTTTTTGCCAGATTTAATATTGGCAGAATTAAATGCAGTTTAATTTTTATCCCAAAAGTGAAGAAATGTTTTTAACAAGCTTGAATTCACATCACAATCTTCCATCTATATTAATAGCAATCTGAATTGTGAATGTTCTAAAAGAAATTGAAAACAGAAATTTATTGTTATAGCTTTAATTGCTGTCAAAAGGATGATGTTTTAATACTGACAGTGATAAGTGATGTAAAACTTTCATATGCTACAGCAGGGAGAAAACAGTTATTTTAGTTAGTTCAAATCCAGTGCCTACCCATTTATTTTATCTTTGCTGGAAGCCAGGTACAGATCCTTAATAAAAGTACAAAAACTTCTTACTGGACAATCACAGAAAAAAATCACTTGTGGGAAACTTTTAACTTCTTTTTTACTTCCTAAAAATGAAGCATATCCCTTTATAAAAATTTATCACTAGTAACACCAAGCAACTACTGATGTTTTAATTGTTAATAGAAAGCTATAGACACCGTACTCGAGGTTAGGCCTCACCAGTGCTGAGTACAGGGGGACGATCACTTTCCGAGTCCTATTCACCACACTGTTCCTGATACCGGCCAGGATTCTGTTGGCCTTCTTGGCCACCTGGGCACACTGCTGGCTCATGTTCAGCTGACGGGCAACCAACACCTCCAAGTCCTTTTCTGCCAGGCAGCTCCAGCCACTCTGCCCCAGGCCTGTAGCGCTGCAGGGGGTTGGTGTGACCCAAGTGCAGGACCCGGCACTTGGCCTTATTGAAACTCATTGCATTGGTCTCGGCCCATCGATCCAGACTGTCCAGATCCCTCTGTAAAGCCTTTCTACCCTCCAGCAGGTCAACACTCCCACCCAAATTGGTGTTTGCGAACTGACTGAGGGTGCACTCGATCCCCTTGTCCAGATCATTGATAAAGATCTTAAAGAGAACCAGACCCAAAACTGAGGCCTGTGGGACACCACTTGTGACCGGCTGCCAACTGGATTTAACTCCATTCACCACCACTCTCTGGGCCTGGCCCTCCAGCCAGTTTTTAATCCAGTGGAGAGTACCCCCATCCAAGCCATGGGCAGCCAGGATTTCTGTGCCAGATTCTGTGGGAGACTGTATCAAAGGCTTTACTTAAGTCCAGGTAACGAATATCCACAGCCTTTCCCTCATCTACCAAACGGGTCACTTTGTCATAGAAGATGATCAGGTTTGTCAAGCAGGACCTGCCTTGCATGAACCTGTGTTGGATGGGCCTGATTGCCTGGGTGTCCTTCATGTGCTGCATAATGGCACTCAGGATGAGTCACAATCCAACCAACAATGCATGTAATATTCTCCCTATTAAAGCTGAGAAAAATCACAGGAAAATACTCAAAAATTGAAAATCACATTGAGTAAAAGTGACAAGAAACACATCTGTGATTTAGGAGCATATGGCTTTTTCCTTATTTTTTAAAGGCAATGACATTTAAAGCTGTTAAAAAAGATATGTCCAAAATGGGATCTCTTGAAGTTTTTATTCATAGCACAAGTAAAATTGAAATTCTCCTTAAAATAATGAAAAAGAATGTTTAATAATATAGTAGATTATTTGATTAGGAAGTGGCACAAATAAAAGGGAGAAGACATGGACTGCATGCTTGAGGAGGCTAACAGTGTAAGTTTAATGGCTGACAGAATTATGTATGCTGAAATATTCTCTTCCAAGTAGAACATTACTTTCCCTGGTTCCCACAATTTAATGATTTTTTTCTCCTTTTTTTTTTTCACCAAGTCCAAACTCGTGAGGTAATGGCTTGAACAAAAGGCAAGGCAAGGCAAGGCTAAAAAATGTTGGTAACCCTCTAGTGGAGACACACTTCTCAAGAAAGAAATTAATTAATTCATTTGAAGGGAATAAATATGATTGTTTCAAGCACACTGCTACACACCCTGACTGTATATTGCAATAGCAAAACCACAAAAGCACTAATAGCTGTGCTGGTACTTTCCCCACCGCCTAAGCATTTGTGCCAAAATATATTTAGCCGTATATCTAACGATTCAAGGTGAAATGAACTGGGCTGCGTGCAGGAAATGTTGAAGCAATGATACCTCCAAGGGATTCTTAGCCAACACGTGCCTACATGAGACCTCCAGAAGGTCTTCCTAATGCAGGTTGGCCTGGGCATACTCCTCCAACAGGTTCATAATGAAGTAAGAATAGGGTTTTTTTGGCAGCATGCCTTGTGCCCAAATTTTCTTAAATATTCAGGGAAGAAGAGAGGCAAACTAAATTTTGTCCCAAAAAGACAAAAAAATGTGATGGGAAGGTTACAGTGTGATAACTAGCAGAGCCTCAAATTACAGTCTAGTTAATCCCTGAAAGGATGTCATTGCCTTATTGCTATAAATATTGTCAGGAAAGGACAACATAAGCACTGTTGCTGTTTGAAACCACAGAAACCTTTGCCAGCAGTTATGAGCAGGTTGAGAGGAGAATTTTTGGAATGTATGTGCTTTGTCTTTCAAGTTTCACTGTTGTGTTTCGGTGTTTTTGTCAGCAAGTTCGACAGATTTAATTATACATGTGCAATGTGTGAAGGTAACACCATTATTTATCAGTATTAGAAAATTTTATAAAACTAATGGCTTCTAGAAGAGCACTCAGAGGTGCTCCAGGCCACAATAATGCAAAAGGCTTCTGCAGAGGTGGGGAGGAAGATGGGAGGGAGGGGAGTAAAAAGAAGTGACAATTTACATCAGAACCAAGCGAGCCTTCAAAATACATAAATTTCAATATCAATTGGAACCTACCAGAAAACATCTTTCAAAAAGGCCTACTGTTCTCATGCACTGATGTGAAAACTGGTGATTTTACTATTATCACATACTGCCGTTTCTTGCCAAAAAATGGCAGCTTCTTCAGAGTAGAGTCAAAGACAATGACTGAGACAGAAGCACTGAAACTGCCACGGTCATTTCTGTTAGGACAGCTCAATTTTTGTTTGGGTTTTTTCTTAGAATTTGAAAGCAGGAATATTATTAAATGTACAACTTAATTACTTTTAAGTGGATGGAGTTTAGTCTTAGCAGAAGCTAGGTGTGCACTGAAGTAGAATAAACCATTACAAAGTGACTTGCATCTCCCATTAAACATCCAGGAAGCTCAGAATTAAAAAGCCATTAAAACTAAGGAATACTGTAACGATGGAACATAAAAGCAAATGTATGCAGGTGAACATTATAACCTACTTGACCACTAACAGTCATTTCCAGGTATGTATTTATGTCTTTTATTTCTACCCTCAGCCTATTTTCCTTAATTATCAAAGGACTGGAAGAACCCAACGTTTCCTTAATAAAGAGTATGGGCTTCTATAAATAAACAAACACTAAGTTTGAAATTCTAAACATATGTCACAGTTGTGGTGCTTAGAAGGTCGATGTCTTCCAGGAAATATACAATTATGAACTTCATTAACAATTCAATAATATCCTAGTTGAAAGGAAAGAGTCGCAGCTCAACTACGTAGGGCTGGAAGTTCCCTAAGATTCAAGCAAGCTGGGATCAAGCTTTTTCATACGTTAAGAAATTTGACATCATAAATAAGGCTACACCACTACTGAAGAATGTTTTCACTGCATTAGAGCTATCCTCGACCTTATGTCACGTGCATAGACAGAAGTACTGGTGAAGCAGGTATAACTTTAAAAATCCACAGCCAACAAAATGTCAGCTTATTTATTCTGTTGACTAAATACAGCACTACATGCCGTTTGAGATGACCCAATCACCTAAGATATCAGTAAGGGGCTGGTAGAGGTGACACAGGACCATGAGAAACCAGCACATTCCTGAAGCAGCATCTGGCACAGAGCTGCATCCCATCTTCTTTGCATAAGGGAAGGCAGAAATACTTTGCTCCAAAAAATGTTGCCTATCCATCAACTGCCCATATTAATCTGAAATGCGCTCTAAAGGTGCTTGAGAGAGATCTAAGGGATTTGTTTCCATTGGGAGATCTTGGTTGGCCTTAAATTTAAGCAAGACACCCATTGTAGTTAATGGAGAATAACAGGATCCTCAAGGGAATGCTATATACTTGACCTACCCTAGACACCAATCATAAGTGTGATAGACATGGATGAGATAGATGAGATATAGGAGATACAGATGAGACAGACATCTCTCATGGGATGAAATGAATTACCCTCTGGAAGCACTTATTACATTCAACTGATTGTAAAGGGAGCCAAGGTTGACTAGCTTACACTTAAAATATCTAAAAGACAGACACCCGAGTTAGAGGAGATGAAATCCACTCTTATGTTTAAATTTGATTACAAAGAATTGAGTTAGCTGACACAATGCTGACCATGACTGATTGGGTCTGTGCACAGAAGGACAACTCCAATTCAACACTGAGCTGCAAAGCAGCTACTGTAATTAGTTGACATGATGCTAAACGCAACTTTTTTTCTAAGGCATTCAGTCAATTCATTTTTAACATGAGTAGAATAGCTTACCAGTTAAGGGATGTAGTATCAGAAATATGGGACAGTTAAGAATGATGCATCTGAGGGATTTATAGGAAAAAAAAACACATTGCAATTCTATTCTGGACACTTAAAAATATTAATTAATATAAAATATTAATTCCCATTTTAAAATGGGAAATTGCATATGTTCTGATGAGCACATGAATTAGTGATGAAATAAATATTAGAATTCTTCACTGCTAAACTGAATGCCTTTTTAAAAAGCAGACTATATGAATTAAAAAATTGACACATTTTGCCAATGTAAATTGACAACATTTGAAAGGCTTTTCTTTAAAATAAAACGTGAAATTAGACTGTATACTGTCGTAAGTTGAGTGAAGCTATCTTGATTTAAACCAGCAAAATTTCTGTTGCCGTAAGGACAGACAAGGTGGTTTATACACGCACCAAAACTTTTAAATTCCAGTACAGCTTATACATATGAAGATATTTATGTAAAATAATAGGCACAGAACTATAAAGAGAAACAAGTGACAGCATTAATGCATGACTGGCATTTTATGTTTTGGTAAAGATGACTAATGAACTGAACTCCTATGGAAATACAGTCTGCATGAAATTCTCATACCTACCCAATGAGTTCATAACGATTACTGCTATTACAATGAATACAAAATTAATGAATAATAAATTAAATACTTACACTAAATTGATATTAGGAGGCTCTTTAAGTCATTAATTTTTTGTAACAGTCAAGTCACAATCCATAATAACCTTCTGAGAATAACAAGTTATGGATTTAATTACAGATAAAAAGAAATGTCTTCTATTAAAATGTGGGAAATTATGCCCTAAAAAATTAAAAATGGAGCAGATGTGGGAAAGCAGCAAAGAAGGTTCATAAACTAAAATAATAATATTAATAAAAAAGGAAATTAGAATGTCATATTTTTACTTGTTATGTTTTCAAAAGAAATATTCCAGGGTTAGGATAAAAGGTGAACTAGCCAAGCATACTTATGAAAAGTTTGATTGGTTTGTGACACATCAAGTGCAGAGAAATTCATTCCTTTCTATACACAAAAATCTTGTCATAGGAATTAAGCTAACAATCAAAATAAACGTCATACCTAAATTTTGCAATCCTCACTCAGGATTCATCAGATGTCTCAAATATTAAAATGAAATTTTATGATATGAAATGTTCATATAATCTTCCCAGAGAAAAAACAACTGTCAGCCCCATAGATACATGGCATTTTGAAAGTTTCAACATCCTTGGAAATAAAACATGGAAGCTATTTTAAGCAGGCATGATGTACCTCTGTGTGCTGCCACATCTACTATTGGAGATTCAATAACTGTTTCTGAATAAAATAGTGAAGAATGGAAATCTAATAGAATTCCTTATAGCTGAAGTTCAGACATGAAAAAAAGAATTTGAGAAAGGCACAGTAAATTTAAAAACCTGTAAAAAGGTACGTTTTCCTGGAGTTGGTTTTTATATAGAATCATAGAATCATCTAGGTTGGAAGAGACCCTTGGGATCATCGAGTCCAACCATCTACCCTACTCTACAAAGTCCTCCCCTACACCATATCCCTCAGCACCACATCTAATCATCTCTTAAATGCATCCAGGGATGGTGACTCAACCACCTCCCTGGGCAGCCTATTCCAATGCCCGACCACCCTTTCCGTGAAGAATTCTTTCCTAATATTCAGTCTGAACCTACCCTGTTGGAGCTTGAAGCCATTCCCTCTCGTTCTATCATTAATTACCTGTGAGAAGAGACCAGCACCAACCTCTCTACAGTGTCCTTTCAAGTAGTTGTAGAGAGTGATGAGGTCTCCCCTCAGCCTCCTCTTCCTCATACTAAACAGTCCCAGCTCCTTCAGCCTCTCCTCGTATGATTTATTTTCCAGCCCCTTCACCAGTTTTGTTGCCCTCCTCTGCACTCGCTCCAATGGCAATATCTGGTTCCTTTAGCCATGTATTGTATCTCCAGTAGCGTTCAAAAGAAAAAGACTGTGGAAAGACTATGGAAATCAGATATAACTGGTTTCTTTTTTTTTTTTTTTAAATATGTACGTTGCCTTTTAGCTATTACCTCATTAATGACCTAAAGGCGTCGAAAGAGTGCAGAGTACCTTTAAATATAAAAAGGTATAAATGTACTATCTAACTTAACATGTGAAAGTATCAACACAGCCAACCTCACCTCTGTAATTGCCTGGCTGAGGGTAGGGCTTGACCAGCAACAGCTTTCACATCTCTACAGGGATCTACCCCAAACTCAGTTTTACCTCTTGTGATATCAACCACTAACAGTGGTTTAATGAACATGTGTGAATTGCGTGTGTTTGTACAGAAGAGATGAAGGATGCTCACCAGCAGTAACATGACATTCTTTCAAAAGCCAATAGCCATTACTAGATACACACTAAGAACCAAATGGAACTTATTCCCAGGGGTACCAGAATTTGAACTTGAAAGTGCACACATGACAGTGAAAACATGCTGTGGACTGTCTGCTGTGTTACTAACCATTCTGTCTTGATAGCTTCCATTTACACTTTTTTCTTTTTCTTAGGGAAAAAATCAGAGATGAGAACATCTTTTGGAATGAGGAGCCTTAGATACTTATTGCGTTCTGTCTAAATAAAAGATTTATTTAACTATATGGCAATATTCCACTAAGTTTGTTTATAACTCTTAAGGGCAAGTTATAATTCATTTTGATACATACGCCTCTACACATAAATATGTGCCAATTCTAACATTTATGATTGCTTGCAGTATAACAGATATCAGTATAAACCAGATATCAATTTAACAGTATAACAGAAGACAACAAATTAAAGTTCTTAAACTCTCTGATAGTCTTTACCTACAAGCAACACACCAAGAAACCAATATAATGTGAAAGATGTATACACTTATTCACACTGGCAAAGAGTATCAGAGAAACTGAATACATAGAAAAAAATGTGATAAATATGCAAACTCTGCCTCATCACCGGTTTAATAACAACAGAAGAGACTCAGCTTCGTTGCCCACACTGTCACTTCTGGAAACAACTACCTGTACCTCTGATACTCCAGGCTTCCCACATCTCCCAGCTTTCAGCTCTTTTTTGTCCATTCTGCCAATTTCAGATATTTAGTTATCCTATGGGAGCTCTGCTGCCAGTAGGGAAAAGTATGGATAGAAAATGAGAGGCAAAGAGACCAGAACAGAAAAGCAGAATCGCGGGAGGACTGAGAAAATCATCGCAAACATTTGAATTCACCCATGTTTAAATTAGAAAACATGAAAGGGGCATCTGTTTCTTTAGAGTTAACAAAATAGTAACTTACAATCAAATAATAATTGTTACCATATTTTCCTAAGTCTTATAGAAAGCAGAAGTCTTATAGAAAGCATTTGGGAGCTGCCAAATGAAAGATAGCTTACTTGCTTAAAATGTCACCTAACTTTGCAAACATTGTGTTGTAACATAAAATAACAGGTTCTAAAGCAGGTGGAGTTCTCAATTTGAAACACATTAAAAAATTAGTGTTAAAATACTTCTAATCTAACATAAAATAATGTAATAATCTGGTTGAATTGTCAGTTCTTAAGTGGAAATAATATATGTTTGAACATGCCAATCCATTTTACAGCCAAGGGTAGTAACTACACCCAGTGTGGTTGATTTTAGCTGCACATTTCCCATTAATGCTAATGTGAGTTTCACAGCTATATCGCTGCACATGGGTAGAGAATATACCCTCCAGTTGTTAAATGGCAGTGAAAGAAGAGAATGAATACATGGTGATCCCCCTGAAGAGGAAAAATGCCAAGGAAAGAAATGTCAGAAAGAATATAATACACAGAAACCATTCAGAGAAGGAAGGATGAGGGAGAAGGGGGGCAGGAAGGAGGCACTTTCTGTTCTTTTTCCAAAAATCAGTTGTGTTCTGGGTTCCCTGCAATGATGCAACAATTGAAAAAATACTTAACAGCCTCTTATAAAAGGCCAGTCATGAAATTCAGAAGAAAAAACCATCTTTTTCTCAATTCGAGTCTATGTTTCAGATGGACCTACTACTTCTTTAGAACTAGATTTAAAGCTTTATCTCTTTTTTTTTTCTATTTATCTACGTGCTCTGAATTACATGTAACGTAAAAAAAAAACTGAGGAAGATTTTCATCAGTGCTGCATCCCTGTGGCTCTTTGCCGGTGACAGTTTAACAGTTTGTCTGGCAGAGCTGATCAGGGTTAAAAACAACTGCAAAAAAAAGGGTCCTGCTACTATGAGGTTCCAGCCCAGCTCCAACTGCAGCCACTGAAACACTGCAACTTTATCTTACTAGGCTTAGGGTCTAGGATGAGGCTGTTAAATCCTGGCCTGCATTTCCACAGTACATACCAGTCTGCCCAAAACCATTACTTTTTTAAGGTTTGTATTTCTTCTCCATGCATGGTAATCATTTCATGGTCACTGTATACCTATATTAGGTATTCAAAAACCAAAATCAGAGGGAATAAACAGTTATATATGTGTATAATCACTGCAGACTTGAGGTCCGAGCTGGGGTTTGGAAGCAAAGCTGAACACCTTGAGTTCTTCTGAAAAATTCCCTATTTATCTCTTTCTGTTTTTTATATATATATACACATGCACAGACTGTCTGTAGCACAAAGAATAGCACAAAAAGGGAGAAAAACCATTTTCAGTTTAGAACAAAAAACAGGTATACAATGACATGAAGGGGCAGTCAACGTTATAAAAAAAATGATGCTTTTTATAAAAATCTTCACTGTTTTCATAATTGTTTTGATATATTTATCTGAGGAGGTTGCTTGTTTTCTTATATTTTGCTAAAGTACTTTATCAGTTTAAAATACATTATAGGAATCTGTTAATAAATATTGATATTAGTAACTCCCACAAGAAAAATGGGAGCTTTTAACATGCATTGAATTTTTGTAAATGACATTTCCAGCAAAATTTTGCCACATTATCAAGTAAAATAAATACATTTTTTCTTTTCTTTTTCTTTGATTTTCTTTCAATGTAAATTTAAAGTATTAGCATTATTCACCCTGTGCATATCTATAACCAAATACACACATATGTACCATACAGATGAAATGTATATGCATGTATATATAATACTACACTTACATATATATGCACATAAATATACATTTCATTTGTACCACAATATCAGTTTTCTCATATTCCTCCGATTTCATATCATATGCTTACTCCTAAGCATCCCTTTAGCCAAATTTGTAAACTATGATAAATGAAATTACTCTGTATTATTAGTTCACTTACTCTGTATTATTAGTTCATTTATGCTCAGCACAAAACTACAATGAATACTGGTTTCCACAACTTCTAATTACAAAACATTAGCTACCTGAGTCTTCTCCAGCTGAGCAGATTAGCATAGATCTTCTCTGCTGACAGCTTTGACCTTCACTCCAGCAAACACTTGTCAAAATGCCAAAAGTAATTACCTGGCTGTTTAGGAAGGAGTAATGGGGTGTAGCTACCTACCTTTTCTTCTTACTGATCTAAAATGTCTATAAAACTTTGCCAAGAGGCACCCTCTGGATTTTGGCAAACACATTTTTTTTTCTCATCTGTCTGTCTTTTTTTTTTTTTGTTTTGTTTTAATAAAGTATCAAATATTAGCTATATGATCTCCTATGATCTCCTGCCAGCCAATCCCATCACAATTCTGTGGCGCAGGATAAATAACTCACTAGATGGATCTTTCAACCAAAATGATTTTATGATTGGTGTCGTCCTGATTTTGTTGCAGTGATGCAACCCAGAAAAAAAATATAAAAAACCAGCAGAAGCAGCACAGGAACAAATGATCATAATTATACTATAGAAGACCATATTGTCTATCCTCTGAATTATCTTAAAAAAACATTATGCTCTAGCTTTTCTTTTATTTTCATAAAAAGCCTTTTTCCTATTCATATTTCAGATTTACAATTAAGAAAACAGACAATTTACAGGTACTTCTTGAAAATCTATGGCTAGATTAAGTCTAGCATGTCTTTTGGCTTCAGCAACATAAAGCCGTACAATATCTCTTAACGTAGAATGTTCAAACTTATAGGAAATATTTTCCAAAGAGAACAAAGTGACTTAAGATGTTTTCCTGAAGACTAGAGAATACTAGGAAGATTAAATATTTGCAGATTGTTACAACAGTCATTAATCTCTAAATCCTGCATATAATTTTTTTCAGACAATGGAAAACAGCATCTCCAAATAAGAACAAGATCAAAGATCTATAAATCTGTCTCCATCTTATCTTACATGTCTGAATTGATATCTGGAGTTCGAAAAAGCTCAGGGGAAAAAAAAACACAACACTTTATTTGAGCACAGATAGTCCAGAAAACAAAATTCATGAACACTTGCCCCATAGTGCCAACATTCCCTAGCAATTGTGCAGGCCATCAGGTAGCAGCAGGAGCTGCTGAAGTAGCCCTCAATCCACAGCAGAAAGACTGCTCAAATTAAGACAATGCCGAAATACAGATGTGAATATTGCTGACTAAGCAAACTTAGTTTATTTTCAAGAATTCTCCCAAAGCTCTCAAATAATTCTTTGTCCCAATGTCAAGAGCTCATTATTTCCCCTCTCAGATACATTCCTCTATGAGCTATTGGCAGTGGAAGGTCATGCAAGTGTCTATTTTCAAGACAGATGATATGTGAATCCTCCGGACTTCCTAACAAAACCTTTGTCAGCCAAAAACTCTCCACGTGCCCTTCTATCCCAGGTCATATTTGTACCTCCTTCCCAAGATGTCATCCCATAAATCATGTTCTACCAAGAGAACAGATTGCTACGAGGGTGGGGTCAGCTGCCCCTACACGTTGTTACCCAAACACCATGCTTCTGTAGAAGTGCCTTTTCATGTTATTGCTGTTCTCCAGCAAAAAAGGGATGACAGCCTGATTCTAAGATGATTCTGTGTGTAATTGATTTTGAGTTTTTTCTTGTGCTTTAAATAACAGCTGTTTCTCATAGAGCCCTGAAGTGACACCGCTCTCCCTCACAATTTTTTATTATTTGGCTGATATGAAAACTATTCCTTACAATCACAAGATTCCTAGTTATCCAATTTCATATATTAAAAATAGGATATTTAGTTACATCAGATAAAGAACATTTTCCTGTTTGTACCAACTAAAATAGAACATTATCCCCTGTTCCACTCAGTGCCTACTGCTTATTTGCATGCATAGTTTAAAATTGTTAGGTTTATCTTGTTGTTCCGCATTTTAAAAATTTATATCAATCTGTCTAATGGATGGAAAAAAAAGTACTGACTGTTCTTTTTCAGGTAAAGGCTAGGTTACAATACTATCTGACCTAAATTAGGGTCTCATTAATCCTCTTATTTATGCTCACCTAAAAAGTTACATATTCACCAAAAAATATTAGATCACCCTTAACTATGCTTTACAGAAAAGCTGACTTTTATGTACCTGCCTTACCAAATTTCTTCTTACTGTAACATTCCTAAATAATTTCTTTTAATATGCTTAGGATCTGCTATAAAAAATCTCTTAAATGTACTGCACAAAAATATATAAAAAATTATGAAAGCACTTTAACATGTTAAGATGCCTGGACTTGTAAGCATTATTGTTATGTATGGCATATTGCTTATATATTTCCATTTTCCTGGAAAATGCTTACCATAAAAATGCTAAATAAAAGCAATTTTGCTAAATAATATGATGAGATATGACATTAAGCAGGTTGTCTTGGATTTGAGGATTTCGACTTGCTTTGCTTTAAATTAGAATGAAACTTAGTTCTCAAATATTTAAGTATAGGGACTTTTTGATACCATGTTCACAGTGGGACCCCATAGTACTGCTGCTATACAAAAATTAATACCACTTCATTTCAATCACACATTCTCAGTGTTATGGACTTCAATGCAGCTATTCCTTGATTTACATCAGCTGAAAACTGTACTGAAACTGAAAAATGTACTGGTCAGTTTGAAATATCTATTTAAGGAAATATGTAGGAAGTTTAATATGGAAAAATACTTTTCACTTCCATAGTCAAATATCTATTGGGAGACTTCTCGGACTTGAAAGAAAACCACTTTTCACTTCAACTACCTGGCAGTTTCATCTTGCATAACCAGCTGTAGGTGTGAACAAGCTGACTGCAGGAATTTGGTTGTTTAATAATATTATACATGGTAATATTTATCAAACTTGAAATCTTTGTAAATTTGCTCAGTCTTAATTTTGAATTCTTAAAGCACTTTGGACATGATACCAAAGTGAATATTTTTGAATATGCTACCAAGCAGGAACCTGAGAAAGGTCCTGAAAGTTTTCTACTGACTTCAACCAATCTCCCTGGATTTATCTGCAGTATTTATATATGACAGTCCTATCATCAACAATATCTATACATTTCGGTGGCTATTAGTGATGTCTTTCTCTCATCTCCCTTTAGCCACTATGATAAGTGCCAGTTCATACAATCTATCTTTTTTCTTTGAATGTAGAGGCAATCCAGGCAACTAGTTTTGATGAAATGCCTAACATTTAGACAGCTGCAACAGGGTAAGATGAATTCTACCCTCGCTATTACAATGCATTTAGTTATATTACCAGAGGGCTTTTTAAAAAAGTCAACTTTAAAATAACTACTAACCTTTAAACCATGACATAAATTACTTTAATAGAGGATTTATTTTTACCTGTCCTTATAGGTCTGCCTATAAATTTCAGAAAAATCAATTAACACATGAGTAGCTGCAAATAAACCATTCAATTCCATTGAACCTTTGATAGAACTGTCTCGATGAGGTATCAACCGTTGTATTCTAAAACATTAATACATATAATACATCAATGGTGTGTTTCTCTTTATTTTAATTTAATACCAATCCGATGGTTTTCTATGAATGGGTGTTTAATAAGAGGCATCAGAATGTAATGACATGAACTATCATTGCTTTAATTAAAGAACATTGGCTATATAATGCTACTTGTCTCTTGTTTTTCTCTTCAATTCTATACAATTGTTAACTAGCTTCAGAGTTTCCAGTAGTTAAGAAGCTTGGTTTAGGGGTTTATGCTGCAATAGATTACATCTTATAAGGTGAACAGAAGGAAGTTCTTAAGTTGTCTGTTACAACAGAAAAGATTAAAGCAAAAAGATTTCTTTCTAAAATTAGATACCTCACAGTTATTCCTAGAGGACGCAAGTGTATGTTTAAAAAAAACCCCTTACTTATCTCAGGAATGAATAGCATAATTAGAAGGAGTCCACTGGAGAAGAGCCATAACCAAAGATCCTTGCTGTTCTTCAGGATTGAGGCACATTTACTGAATGCTAACCTCCATCACAACCACTAAAACTCATTCCATTTTTCAACAGAAGAGCAAGGTGGGAAGGAAATGCCATCTCAAAAAGTCATTAATTATTGTATCAGACATTTGGAAGTGCAGGAGACAGTTCAGATTCTGAATAATAATTAAAAAATATAATGATAACCTTTATTCAGCAATGGAAAGTTTGAGGAAAATATTCAGGTAGTAATAGATGATATAGCAGGTTAAAAGGAATTGATCCACTACAGAGGGGTGAAAAAGGACAATGTGAACTAAGCAGGCTTGAGCAGAAGAAATCTGGATTTGCATCAAAAGACCTAAGACAGCTAGCACAGAAAAAGAGCTGTCAAGCTTTTACGTTTCACATTACAGACCAAAGAATCATAATGCTCCTCAAACCAGGGCAACAGCAAGTGAAATCAGATGGACCTCACAGCCTCCTGGCTACGTTGTTCAAAGTTTGTGACACAGAAGCTGTCAGTTCACTTCAAAGATGAACTTCAAATTATTCATAGACACAGACTTTGTTACCGTCTCAGAGAGAAAGACACCTAGTTGCACAGTCTACAAAAATCTAGACAGAAAGAAGGAATTCAGCCATAGACTTTCATCTTGTTCTGTTCATTTCATCACAACTGAATTATGAATCTGAGAATGACTGGCCAATGAATACTTTCAAAACAACCATCATTGCTTGCAGTTGAGGGGTAGAAAATGAAACCAAGACAGTGTGCAAGCATGGACATGTCTGTGACTGAAGCAACAGAGTTAATCTTTCTGAGAATTCTCACAAGTCATGCAAAGCCTATGCCAAAAATCAACACAACCACCAAGGCTGGTTATAGCCATTCAGGAACAACAAGGGCTTCTTAGAGAAGAGGAAGCCTTTTTACCCAGAAATTGAAGTTTCCTGCTTCTGATGGTATAGAACTCGTATCTCCTGCACTAACGGTCACCACGAAAAAGAAGATGGATGTTGCCACTACCAAAACAACTCAACGGACATTGCCAAGTTTCATTATGTCAGCAACAGAAGCAGTACGAAGAATAATAAATTCCTATATTACACGTAGTAAAGTGTTATATATTATGCAAAGAGCTCCTAAAAATTAACCAACAATGGTCTGAAAAGCATCGAAGGCCAGACAGTGTTTAATCACAAGCTGAAAGAACCAGAGAAAGTAACAGTATTCTGAACTCACTGCAACAAATGACATTTCCCAATGTTTTTTCCCAGGTTTTGTTCAAATTCCCTGTGAGACCATGATGTTTTTAAGACATTTCAGCAATACCTATTCTAAAAATGTATTTAACTGAATACATGGATAGCTAAATAAAACTTTGAATAATGATGTAGTTGATGATTTATTCCTCATTGTTCTGTTGTTCCTTCTCCTAGTCTCCTTTCTTTACATTTATACATTCTTTTCATATACACATTACATGTAGCTTTATTATATGAAGATAAAGAGGTATATAAAGATAAATCTGAAGACAGATCTCTCTCTTTTGTTCTCCTGAGAACCTCCTATAAAATTTTCTCACTAATAATGGATAATAATATAGAGTTATCATGTTTCTGCCAACAATGCTGGTATGGTCAATACTTATTGGCTAGAGAGCAGAGTGAGCCTCTGCAGCGCTCCTGGAAATGAACAGCCAATTTAAGTTGCATACAAGATCCTCATCAATTGATTCTCTAATGTTGAGTAAATTATCTTCCCTCTGTGCCTTGTTTTGACAAATTTCAGACCATGAAATTAAGAGTTGTGCAAGCTTTACAGACGTATTCCATAAATGTCCTTTTTATTATACTCATTTCTATTATGCAGCACACTGGAAAGATAACCCCCTTTGACCAATAAATAGAGGATGACATTCCATGACTAGAATGAACACAAGAGAACAGCCATAAAAATCTATGTTTTAGACTTACATCAGACTTTCTAAAATTCGAACTATGTATTTCAACTACACTGAAGGCTAATACAACCAATTGCTGCAAACAGCTAAAAAAATGCACCAAAGCATTATAGCTTTAACCAATCATTTGTACTTTTGTTGTTAAGTCATTTAAAATATATTTATAATGGATATTTAAAGCACTGAATTTTTAAAGAAATCAAAATATGTTCATGGCAGAGCACCAGACCTTTTTAAGAGGGCCCAGATTTGATGTCTGACATAGCTGTGGTTCTGCTGAAGAATCCCTTAAGAAATGGGAACAATAAACAGATTTCTGCAGTGACTGCATAAGGCAGGTTTCTCATCAATATTTCCAAAGTTGAAGAAGAACCTGGAATCTTTTTTTTTTAATGCAGGTGGTGCACTTCACTGTCTGACATGGCTTTGAAATTTAAATTTCTTGGTCATTCTTCAGAAAATTCTGTATTTCAAGCCTGCTGACTATCCAAGGTCATTACAGGTTTTTAGGGATTGATGGGAACTAAGAGCCTTTGAAATTAGACCACTGATTTAGATACTTAAGCCTACACATTTAGGAGAGAAAGTTTTGACACCTGTAAGTACAGCTCAGACTTGCCTAGGAAAAGGAACATATCAGAGGCAGAATAAGGCATAAATACCAACTGAATCCAGGGTCACTAATATGACAGGCCATTTAGCCATCCTAATTTAGATAAAATCTATGACATCTTGGACCACTCCAATAAGATACCATCATCTTAAATCACTAGACAAGGTAAGTTACTCTAAGGGTTTTGAAGTGCCCTTTACATCTCAAAAGGACTGTTTAATGCTAAAAGCTAAGGATCATGTTTTGCCTGTTTAGAGCTGCCAATTTTAGCAAAAATATTCACTTTCAATGTCAAAAAGTTCTATTGCAATATCTGTCGCCATGGATATTTTACCACAGCTGGGACATGACCAAAATCTGTAGGTGTCAAATTTCAAAATCTGTAAGTTTACAAATTTAATAATTTGTGATTAAAACCGTAAAGGAAATATATATGCATTTTTTTGTCTATTCCAATCCTTTGAGGTGGTATCTTTATTCAAATTAGCTTGTTATACAGTTAAATTTTAATGATAATATAGTATTTTTGCACTGGGGGGGGAGGGGTTGTAGTGGAATTAATTTTGTAATGCATTTTTTGCAGAATTAGCAAGCTGGCAGAGAAAGAATTTTTAGACAAGAAGGTTATATGACTCAGTACCCTGCTCTCTAAGTCACGATTGCTGGTCCCTATCAAACCCTGCACATTGTGAAAATGTAGTTTTCACTGTCAGGGAAACAAAAATTAAAAAATACCCAATGAACAAAAATCAAAAACCAAAACCAAACCAAATCAATAGCTTAGTTAAGAGTTAGGGGAATTAAAAAAGAAAAAAAATCTGAAAAAATTTCTTGATAATCTAATATATCTTCAGAACCCATATTTTAAAGAAAATGAAATCAAGATTTCTGACTTGCCACAATGTTACGTATCACAATACATCTTAGACACAAGAACCTGCACACAGGAGCTATTAATTCCCTAACATCTGGTTATGCATTGCCTTTTGCCATGCTGTCTGTCCCTTGTCACTAATATGCCTACTCTATGCATACATCCCTTTGCTTTATTTTTTATGACACCTAAATTGTTGAATTTTAATACAATACCAAAAAATATGAGCATGACTCCAACTAGTAAAAGGCTGTAGCTACACATAAGCAAATGCATTTATTTCACTCTGGCATTGCTGAGCATCTACGCACAAGACATCTACCTCTCTTTTTCATGTGTGCAGTATGATCTTTTCAACCATCTGATGATTAAATTCTATGATTCAAAACTTCAGAAGTTTACTTTTTTTTAATTAACACGGTTACTATACATGTCTCTGCATAAACGGTGGGATCCTGGAGCACCTATAAAGCAAACTCATCGCTCATTACTATACTTACTATATTGCAATTCTGTACAAATAGAGTTATCTTACTGATAATTGTTCTCTGCTAGATTTCCCCTAACCTTTAAACTGAAGAGAAATGAAATCCACATTCATTTGTCTAAATGATGTCATGTGCCAAGTGTAATTACTTCTGGAGCAGGTCATCCACGTTCAGAGAAAGTTTATTTCTTCAAAATGTTGCGATGAAATTATACTGCACCATTGAGCTTGACTTATTAAATAGAAATAGGGCAGAGGACAGCTACTTGATGCAAGATATGTTCTATATTATGAACGTCAAAGTATGCGACACTGGCAAAACGTTGGCTGTCCTTCTGCTCTGTAGTCAAAGAGCAAATAGAGCTACTGCTAATGTGAGAAAGCAAGCTATTCACAATTTTAAATTACTCTGTTGTCAGCTTTCCCATATAATTATGTAGCCCTAGAAACTGCAAAAAAGAGTAATCAAAACATTTACACAGAAGTGGAACTGTAGATTACTGGGAAAAAAGATTTATCAGCAAGAAGGTGGCTGAAGGATTTTAGAGAGCTTTATTTCTTCTCAAGCCTGGTCTCATGTACATCAAGAAGAACTAATCTCAAACTCCAAGAAAACACAAGTGACCATTTTTATTATCATGCCACTATTTTTTTAGTAGATATTCTAAGTCATTCATCTGTTTGCATAGTTGCTAAAGAGTCCTATCCCTTCTCTAACCTGCATATTTTTCAAACTCCACAGGGGAGGATGGAATACTTTAAATATAAATATACTTCCCTATATTTAAACCTAAGTAATGCAAGGAAAATATTCAGGTTATCCATTTTGGTTACAAAAATATATACTACATGAATAATAACATCAAACTGCTGCACAGAAAATGTTCTTGTGGATATCAGTGAGATGTGCATGTACATAACATCTGCAGAAACAAATTCCTTTTTGCAAATTGAGAAAATTTACATTCCCATAATTACTATGGCATCTGATTACCTCATTTTCTAAATTCTTTTTATTTCTAAGGATGTGACGGACAGTAAAATTCTTCTGTTTGGTCTATTCATTTTCTGTAAACAAGATCTGCTTTCAGAGTTCCTGGATGGATGACAAGTTACCTAATAGCAGCGCACCATGGAGTAATGCATTTACCTGTGCCTACACTGGAAGCATGCATTGATTTATTCTGCTTTGGTTTCCTATGGTAAATTAAGTTTTTGGAATGCTTTTCTTCAAGACACTGTTGACTTTTAAAATTTCTAATTACAACTAAAGCCTGAAAAAACTTCTTATGTAAGTATATACCACCATTCATTTTTTAACTTAATTTATTTTTGGCTTTAGAGATCTGCAAGCAAGAAGTTTGCTTAAAATAAATGAACTGATTAGCAAGTACACTGACAAGCTACTGCAACCTTATTTATTGGTTAGAAAAGAAAAATGAGATACTTTAAAATGTTTGACAGCTGGATAGAATTGTGAGCGGGTTTTTTGGTAAAAGGCAAACACAGAGCTTAGTTATAACAACACTATGGCCATGGTGAGATACCTAGAAGAGCTGATGTAAGACTCCTACAAACCTCTTTCTGCAGCCATCAAAACCTGAACATTTTAATGGACTAAACAAACATAAGTTAGGAAATGCCTGGGATATGAATATATAGAGCAGGTAAAATTACAATAAAAAGATTAATTTAAGCTGGTGAATCTGTAGAAATTCCTCTGGAGTGACATTTTTTCCTCCCCAGAACCTCCCTACTTTGTCAGCAATATTTAAGGAAGTTGAAAATAACTACTTTGATCCCAATGGTAAGAAAAAAACCTTTATATTACTTCTTAGTTTTCCTGAAAGACCCTAGTCACATCATTTACACGTTTCAGAGTAATTTGCTAGGAACAGGCCAAAGCACATCAGTACCTCTTGAACTTTGTCAAATTCAGGTTTCTATGGACTTGCTGAATTTCAGCAGATGTCTTTTCCATGAACTTGTAAATTTTTGAACACATGTAAGCTTCATAATTTACAACAGGGGTAGCTACAAACTGCATTCCGATTATTTTGAACCTGCCTTCTGCCAGTTTCATCTATTCTTACATTGTTAGAGCCACTGCACAATCCCATGCACATTCGCTGTGCCACTCAGGATTTGATAGACCTTTTTCATACCATACTCATCTCTTTTTCCAAAATAAAGATTCCTGCCTTATTTCACCATCTTTTATATGGAAGATATTCCATACTTATAGTCACACATTATGCCTTTCTCTGAATCTTTCCAATGCAACCTGAGTTTCCAAGCTCTCTGAGGTATCAGAAGCAGAACTGTATGTCGTATTTAAATACAGGCAAGGGACAGATTTATACAATGACAAATGATATTGTTCTGTTTTCTATTCCTTTCTGAATAATTCTTAAAAATACTTTCTTTGTTGAACAGGTAGTGAGGACAGAATTGTTATTTTCATTAAGTTACATATTTCTACACTAAGTTCTTACTCCAAAGCAGTAGTGGTCTAACTTCATATGTAAAGCTATTTTTCCTCCATATGCTTTTTTCACACTAATTTGCAATAGATTTCATCTGCCATTTTGAATCCAGTCACTCAGTTTAAGATTTTTATACATTTCTAAGACCAACTTTCACCTTTAACACTGTACATGATTTAATAAAATTAACAGGCTTTCTCATCACACTGCTCACCCTCTTTTCTAGCTCATTTCTATGTTGAATGCCACACTCCCAGAAGAGATCCTTGCATGTTTCTGCTATTTTTAGCCTTTGAGAAAATGAATAATTTATTCCTAAACTCTGTTTCTTTCCTCTTAACCAATTACTCAACAATGATTTTCATGTTCCATATCCACATTCTAAGAAACAACTAGTTTCCTTAGAAACTTCTAGTGAAAGACCTTGTCAAAAGTCTTTGCCAACCCAGGCAGGCTCTACCACCTGCATCACATCAGATGAGATTTAACAGATTTACAAGGCAAGGTACTGCTATAGAAAATATTAATTTGTCCCCAGGTAAATCATACACATTCATGTTGCCCCATAATTCAATAATTACCTAATATTTACTGTATGCATCTATGGCATTTTGGCTCGTTAAACCCTTTTAAGAAATTCATTACTCCAATCACCAGTTAACAAGACCCATCTCCAATGGGTCCTGCAAAGGAAAGTTCTGGCATGGAAGCTACCCCAGTTCTTTCTATAACTAAATTCATCCATGGTGAAGGAAAAGGAGAAGTTTATCAACAGTTTGGGGCTCCTGGTGTTTATTTACATGAGGTTTTTGTGTTTCTATTTTCAAGCAACATTGCAACTTGTTTACTCATAACTTTGTAAAACCTATCAGCTGGGTAATTTGGAAGGAAATCACTTATCAATTCAGTAACTTTGATGAAATTATTTCTTGCAGTCAGCAATTCCATAATACAGTTAGTAGCCAAGCTGACAAGGAGCCAACGGGCATCCTTGGAACAGTGGTACTTCAGAAGCCGCTTAGCTCCAGAAATAGAATGTTTATTCCCAAGATTAATGATCATTGAAATTGCATAAACACATCAACAAAGGTATAGTTTTACCACCTATTGATCCAGAAACTAAGACTAATGTGTAATAACATTTTGTTCCCTGATAAAAAGTATCAGAAAAGTGAAGGTATCACATCCTCATTTCCAAATAACCAGTCTGATTTTATGAGTTCACGACAACACTGAGGAGTTTTTAACATGCTAGGCCTTGGCTACAAGTCTCTATTTAATACATTTCATCCACAAACAAGAAAGTCTCAGGCAGTTTTAACTATATGGGGTTTTCCTATATGTGCCACTTACCTCTTGAATGTCTCTTTCCTTAAATGCTTCCTTCTGCTGTTTGTAGAGCTACTGCCTGCTAAACGGGGGCGTGGGAGGTCACAGTTTGGGAATGGAGAGCAAGGACTCTTACCTGCTGCTTTGGCAACATCTGCAGTCGAAATGTTTTGGAGATTTGAGTGCACTCTGAAGGTCACAGCTGGTCCCAGCACGCTGGAAGAGATTATTAAAAAACATAAGATTCATAATCAGGATACATGGCATAATATTGCTTATCAAAATAGGTTTTTAAGGAGATACTATTAAGACACCATTTAGCCCTCTTCCTTTTGCTTCATTAGCTACATTTGCATACATTTTTATACCTCTTGTGGTTTCTTCTGTGTATCTTGTGCCTGTCTGAAAGGATTTCAACGACATTAACTAAACTTCAGAATGCTACTGTAAATACTATTCGTATTATGAAAATGACAAAATGGAGGAATTAAAATTGTTATTCTCCCAAATACAGCATAAACCGTCACTGGAAATCAGCATGGAAAGAAGATTACATGTAGTTTAAATTTTATGTGCCTAATATCAATACAAGGTTAGTCCTGTTGTCACGACTGTAAGTCAGAGGGACAGTAAAGAAAACCAGAATATTTATATTGATCGGGTTCTGCAAGAACACGCATGGGGAAGAGATTTTGGAAATATCAGATCCAACAAGTGATTTTGACCAGAAAGATACCACAATTTATCTTTTAACAATCACAGGTAATCACCTCTTTGAATAACTTATGAAGGGAACTGGTTGACTCTGTGGTGACCTTTACGGGTGCAGTTTGATGGTCCTTTATGGCATTAAAATCTTTGAAACATTTACAGAGGAACGTACTGATTAACCAGATGAAGAATGACAGAGTAATTAATTCAGGATTTCTTTAAACTTTTTCATTTTAAAGAAAAATAAATCCATATATGTCATGTTGCAATGACCAATAATCCATCCCAATGATATCCAACTTACAGGCACATCTGATGAAAGGAATAAAGAACTTTCAGTCCTGATATCCTTAAAAGTATACTGAAGTACATATATATGAAAAACAAAGACAAAAGTTGGCACTATTATAAAGTTTGCTTCCATACTATGTATCATGTGAGTTCCTAAGTTTTTATTATTCATACAATCAGTGAAAAGAATGAATAAGAGCACTTCTTAAATGGTGAGGTACATTGGCTGGAACCATACATGTAACCTGTTTTGAGCTACTATAGCTGTGGTTTATGAGAGAATGAAGTCTGAAAAATTGCTGCATAAAAGAAAAATCAATTGAAAAATATTTTTGTTGCAGGGCTTGAAATGAAGTTTTAAATTATTCTTTTACTAACAAGTTAATATTTTGCATTCATACAATGGAGAGCACTTAATGAAGTGTGCTTAAGTGCATCACATATATCCTAGACAGAAATACCTTTAAACTTTTTCCATTTCATGAAAAAAGCTATTATTAACCACAAGACTTTTTTTGAGGTCACAAACAGAATCAGACTAAGACTAAGAAATATCCTTTCTATCTTTTACTAGCAAAGCATGCACTGTGCACATTTTATTCTGGAGTTAATAAGAACTGTCACTAATCAATCATTTTTCTCTAAATACCATTTGTTGGGGGTGGGGAAAGAAAAAGAAAACAGGGCAATTTTATTGCTAAAGGACACTCCGGATGCCAAATCATTAATGAGCAAGAAATGTATTTTAATAATGTTAGGTAATTATAAAGCATTTATCAGCATCATGTAAATAACATTTTATATTATAAGACTCAATACTTGCAAAGTGTATTTTATTTGAGATAACCACTATACAAAAATTCAGACCATTCCCTGATTCTGTCACCAACACTCAGATAATCAACCGTAAAAAGCACCTGGGAGTTTCATGGTACCATACACTGAATACTTGCATAGTCTTTATTTTGGCATTTCCAGCCTAAGATAAACTCATGATTCCCCTTCGGCTGCTCAGTCATTTACAGTATAATTATCACTCTGTTTTAAATAAAAGCAGGCACCAACACACTACACAGCTGCCCCGTGACAAGGATAGGGTGAAAAAACCCAACTTTAGATATTCCCTCAAATCTACACAGCACACCATTATAGCTGAGAACCTGGAACCAACGCAAACTTTCAAGCACAGTGTAGTTACACTCCAGATTGATCAGCAAAGACACAGAAAGTTTCCTCCCCTCTTTTCCCTTGCCTGAGTTTTTTGCTTCTGTCTCTGGCCCAGAGCTCACCCCACAGTTGTCCTCCTGCCCCACTCACTGCAGCTAAGCAGTTGTCATCATTAAAATCACACAGATTAAAACTGGATCATTTCAGTGATCCAGACAAGGCAGGGAGAGGAGTGAAGACAAGGCAACTTCAGAGGAGTGAAGCCTGGCAGGGCTCATCACACTATTCTCTAGTGACTCCACCTGGATAATACAGGAACACGACAGGATCCCAGCCTTGCCCAGGTAGGCATTGCCACCAGCACTGTTGTTCCTCCTTGCTGCTGATGAGAAAATGTGGGGAAATAAAGAGCAAAAAATAGTGTAGGAAAAAAAAAATCCTTATGCAAGTGGGATGATATTTGGTTAAGATTGCTCTTTTGCAGGAAAGAAGAAATCTTAGAATCATTTAGAATACCCATTCATATATTACTATGAGGGATATTGCTTTTCTTTACTGTAGCAATTGAATGCTTGAGCATAAGGAATCACCTGAGCACCACATAAGCACAGCTTCACTAAAAATATTTACAAAACACAGAAAATAAAGCAGCTCTTGTCACAACTTTTTGCACATTGGTATTCTGCTGTTTATTTAAAAGCAAACAAAAGACCTTGAGATTACTTGGTCAAAATTGCATTTCTGCTCAATGTTTTGGGAACTGACTGCTTCAGGAGCTCATAAAATGAGATTTTTCTCATGGGGGGCTTCTGGCAAAAGCATGCACTAAGTAAACATTTCAATAACAATAGGTGGCCTTTGGGGAATTCCTCACTGTTCATTATGTGTTGGACGAGAACATTTAAACAAAACCAGTAATTATTTGACTACAAAATCTTTTTTAAAAGACTTTTTAACAAGAGGGCAACCAGCCTGAGAAAAGGTTCTAAGGTGTATAAAAAGCGCCCCTGATACTTCCTAACCAGGAACTTTAAACTAGATAGATGAGACCTCTTTTTCGTGTGGCTGTCAAACCCCCTGAAGCTTACCTAATACTAATGGCAATTGTCTTTACATCACTCGAGATACCGAGGCTCACTGAGGTGCACGTGATTGTTTATGACCTGATGAATTGCAAACAAACCATTCCCAGGGATGCGGGCGGGTGCTGCCGGTTAGCGGAGGCATCCCTCCTGGCTGGCAGGTCGCATCACGCCAGCACTCAGCCAGCTGTGGAGGTGAAAGCAGTCAGAAACCAAAACCACAATGCCCAGGCTGAAACATAACCTACAACTCAACTCAGACATCCATCTGCTGCAACCGAGATTAAAACTATAAGGCAGTAGCGCTTTTCATCTAGAAAGATAATGTTTTATATCAGATTTTTTTCTCAATTTTTTCCCTCCAGGCTTTATGCTACTACAATTACACCTATGTAAATTTGTAGTTGGCTCTTCTGACATAAGTGAACTTACACTCACCTAAAAAAGAGAAGATTGTGAGTTTTAGGAGGCATCTGCACTATACTGTTATAATTGCATTTATCATTTTTTTCTAATACTTTGTTATGATGGTTTTTTGAATAAAGGTAAGCAGGTCTGGCTTCAAGGCTAATAAACAGTGACTTTTCCTCATGCAAAATGTAATGTCTGTTGCAATGACCTGCTAAATTTATTACTTGAAATTTACTGACTAATTACCCCCTCTGTTGGCTGTCACAACTTCTGCTTTTTTTTTTTTTTCATTTCAATAATGTTGCCTTCAGCCATAATAGGCTTTTTTTTTTTTTAACAAAGACATTCAAAGCATATTGCAAATTGTCACCCTTATGTGCTGTTGTCTTATATTCTGTTTACTAGAGATGAAATAATTACAGTGTTTATACCAAAATGACTTGAAGGTTGATTGCTGATTTAATAATATCCCCTCCCCTTGGGTTTATATTTCCCATCTGAAGGTGGGAGGGTGCACAACATGTACAGAAACAAACAATATTCTTTGTGTAAAATAGAAGTATTTCCTTTCATTAATTGTTTTACTGACTAACGACATTCTTATTATATTTTGCCTGTCAACAAATGAATGATCTGAATAAGCAGAGCTGGAGCATGATCAATATGGCAAGGTCCATATCATTTTCAAGCCGTAGGTTATAATTGTATTTATGAATGACAGGATTTAAATCTCCATAAATTATGCACCAATCTTTGCATGCCTATTCTTCTCCCTCATGTGTGTATACTTTAGTATTACAATATCATACAGACGGTTTACTGTGAAATACAGTCACAGTCTATCATACCCCCTAGTGGAAAAGGATTTGAGAAACAAGTGCCAACATGGTTATGTGTATTCTTGAAGATGAGACATTGAGCTGATGCTGTATGGAAATGAGTTGAGGTCGCACTGCATTTTTAAAAAATACAGTCAGAGTGCAATTTCTTAAGACCAGAGGAAGATGAGGAGATTAGGATTGGATATTTCCAACATTAAACATTCTCTTAATGACCCTATTTCGTAAAACAGAGCTTGCCTTAATAAAGCTTAGATTTGAAATTTGAGTCACTACTTGTCTATATGTTCATTTCAAAATCCTTTAATCTCTGGAGGTTAAGAAAAGCAATTAGTAACGCTCCAGAGGATTGTGCAAAGCAAATTTTATAGCACCGAAGGTAATTGTCTCAGGAAATGTTTGGTTGGCTTGAACTAATGACTTGCAATGTGTACACATTTATGTGCTTACTGTGTTTAGGAATTCAAAGTTTATGTCCATTGTTTATATTGCACTGAAGCCTTCTTTTCACCTCCTCAATTTCAGAAAAATTAAAATGTTTGCACTTATGTCAATGTGTTATATATCATATATATAGGTACATAAACATACTAATGTCAAATCAAATTGATAGAAAAAAGCACATGGCTGAAATAGGTATTTTTGCAATACAGTGTGTTTATATGACATGATTTACAGAGCAAAGCAAAGGTACAAAATTGCAGCTGGTCATCATCATATGAATAGAATAGATGAATTAAGAAGTGTGTACTGGCTATTTTTGTGCACCTTCCGTTAATCAAACCAGCTATAAATCCACTGGCTCCTTGATTCAGGTTTCACCGACATTTTTGACCAGAAATGTTGACCAAAATTTATTTTGTGGAGCATTGCATCATACTTTATTACATAAGCAGGTACCTGACTAAGCTCCAAAGATTAAGGAAATCTGTGTAGGATGTATTGTGCTTACCTACGACAAAATAACTTCCCTGAGCTGTTGAGTAGAAAATATTGATCATCACCCAGACTTAATACTAAAAAGACACACATCTTTCACTGTTTAATATCTTTACTGTTCAAAGGTTTGCTTCATTTTGCACCTGGACTGAACAAATATCAATGTACAGCTGTATATATTCTCACATTTCTATTGACATGTATGTACTTACAGCCAGTGATCAATTAAAAAGTCTTTTTTCTGCTTTAGCAAATTGATTGCCTTGAGCCCTTCTCTGGAAACTCTTAACACACTCCTAAAACCGCAGAATGACACACAGTGTTCCACAACATGCTGCAGTACAGCCAAAAATATAGTCTTATTTATATCCTTTATATACACTAAACATGAACTGCTGATTTCAAACATTATCTATAGAAATGTGGTCCTACACTAAACATATAGCTAGAGAAAGTAAAAGATTTGTCGCACTGACATCACACCTCATGTCTGACAATGACCAAGTACTAAAGATGAAAAAGCAAAATCCCTGCTAAGGGAAAGACATTAATTGCAGCACTCACTAGTCAATGGTTGATTTTCTATCACCACTTGCATTTCATTAGAGAGGTTTACACCATGCAGCTGGGTGAGATGTAACAGATAGACCACAAAGATGAGATAGATTGACAGCTTTAGAGCAATCACAACTTGCAAATGTAACTACACGGAAACAAAACTCAGGTATGGATTTGATGGTTGCAGCTCAGACTTACCTCTGCAAACTACATCTACAGCCTCCATAAACTCAGTAATTATTTGGACACCTTGTACTGTCCTCTCCCCTTGAAAGGATCAGTGCTGTGGAGTGACTTCATGGAGCATCATTTCAGGGGGAGAGTAGAGGGCACTACAAGGTGTCCAAATAATGAAATGTATTCTGACTGACACACTACTGTCGTTTCAGAGTTTTCAAGAGCAAAGTCACAGAAAAGGGATGTTGGGCCCAGAAAGGGATGCCTTCCAACAACAGCAGTTCATCTTTGATGTGTCTCTGATATCAACCAATACTAAATGATGGACTTTTAATTATTTTACCTTAATCATTAATTTTGTATTAATCATTTAATCTATATGCATCAAAACTCTGCTAAGTACACTGATAGTAACTTACAGTGCAAAAGATGATGAAAGAGTATTTTAAAGATTTTACAACTCGCTTCATCTAAGGTGAAGATTATTTTGCTAAGCCTACAATTTAAATGATTTAAAAAACAGACAACGCTCAATTTAGAGATTGATGCTACACTCAGTTTGTCCTATTTTTATTCTTCACAAAATGCAACTTCTGATGATTACTCAATATCTATGAATAATTTGCAGAGGTTTAAAATAATTTTTCTATTAATCTGTCACAAGCCATGAAACTTGACATTTTCACCATGCTGAGTACATGAAAGTTGCCAGCTTTGCCTGCCATGCAAATAAGGTTCTTAATTACAGTATTTAGAAGAACAAACCATACAAGTGCTATAATTTTTTACAGCAAAAGAGTGTTTGGACCCTGAGAGAGTGGGAAAATGATCTCAAAAAGCTGCTTAAATGTACAATGATTTTTCTTTCACTCCCCAAAGATTAAGGATAAAAAAAAGTTATATATTTTAAAAAAAAAAAAAAAAAGTATTCTATTTATATTTCCATTCTTCTTCTTTATACCTTTTAGTAGTCTTCCTGGTACACAAACAGCAGACAGTTTTAATTTTTAGCCAGTAAGCATTCAATGCATTTTACTGACTTCAGGCTTACTTGTTCTCTGCATACCTGTGTTGCTAATGGAGTCTGTTGAATTCACATATAAAACTTGTCTAATGGGACAATAGTCACCTGATGCTCATTTTGCACAAGTGACTTTTAATAATTAATGAAGACCATGACTCATGTGTTAGGACTTCTGCAGAGGTAAAGGTTCAGCATGCTCATAGCTTTGCTAAGAACCAGACAGGACAAAAATTTCTTTGATAAGGATTAAGCAGCACAACCAAAGACCAAAACAACTAAATTTTCCTACAGGCTCCTTTCAAAAAGCTACAAAACTCTGAGTGCTACAACCAGAGCCCTTCTTCTTTCCCTGTGAAGAACCTGTTGCCTTCTCCTTTAGCTCTGAAGAGACCCACTAGAACATTTGTTCTTGAGCTTCCTCTGACAACTGTGAGGGAGAGACATTTACTTTGTGAAGGAAGTACTGCAAGCAGAACTTATTGGGCTCTTTCCATCACACCTACAGAGGTATATTTGCTCTGGCTGCCTTTATGGCTCCTAAGGAATACAAATCCTTGCACAGGCACGTTGTGGTGCAACTCATAGGCCTGGATATGCAATATTTACTGGCTAGGGCGTAAAAAAAATATGCAGAATTATTTATCTTTTATTGATCTTTTTCAGCTGGATCAGCAGGTCTGCGATATTCATGCAATCCATCCATCCATCCGACAAACAAAGAGGAAAAAAGTGTGTTTGTGTAAGTAGGAGAATCAATTAACCAAGGGTTGGAGGATCAAGAAAGACATAGACATAAGAATAATTCTGTACATTTCTTATAAGTGACTATTCTTTTAAACAAATCTCTACATGATAATATATAATATACATTTCCAATATTAGTTATTCTATTTGTAGACCAAGCTTTAGTTCAAGAGTAAGAATCACAGTTTTCTGTTTCTATTCTCATCTCTGTCACCAAGTTCTGTACCATCTTAGGGAAAATCAAGCACACTGTCTTGAGTTTCAATTTACCCATGTGTAGAATGGAAATGATTACCTGTTAGTAATATGTGAAATGTTTTATAAATTAAATGCAATGGCACATACTAAGTGACTTGCTTGAAATAAAGTATTTCCTGTCTAACTTATAATGTTATGAACTTTAATTTTATTGAAAAAGAAATATGATAGCATTCTCAGTAACACAGAGGCATGAATAGAAAAGAAATATGAAGTTGAAAATAGATAGATAAACTTCAGAAGCTCACTTATCTATAAAAACGTTCTCTTGAGTAGGGACCTTTGAGTACATGGAAATGTACCTACAACAGTGGATTTCATTCTGCTTTTGACTAAAAAGGTGCAAATCCTCTGATTTAATGAGATGAAATGTTGTAATGGAAAACCAAACTTCGTACATTCTTACAAATAAGAGTCTCCCTAGATTTTTATGGTCTTTCTGTTTTGTCACCTAGAATTCATAAAATGCTGCAGGCCAAAATCCTTCTTGTTATTTTAATGTATTTTTATATTTTTCTAGCAGGAAAGCTCAGTGGAGAAGGCAAAATGATCTTGGTTATATGCACATTTATTAAAGAAAAGCACACAAAATATATTGTACCTCAAGGGAAAAAGCTACAAGACTAATGTAATGCTAAGGCTGAGAAATCACTCATTTTTAAGTAAAGGAATGCATAGATGAAACCTCCACCTTATTTTTGTTTCCTTATCCTCATTCCTTTAAAAATTGATGTATCTTTATATTATAAATTAGTTGTCAAATAAGACAATATGTACCAGAAAACACAATGTAATTTCTTATAAAAGCCCGCATGCAATGAGTTACAGCAGTACATTTTTCAGACAATTTGTTTTCCAGATTCATTAAATCTGTGGAAGGAGTCAAGTTTGAATAAAAGTGGTTCCATTATTTCTGAATTATGCTTTTATAACATTTTAAACAAGATTATGCCAAATAGCCTTAGTCTGTTGGTTTGCTATTTAAAAATCAAAGAACAGATGACAAATATTGCTCAACTTTCTTGAAAGTTATGTCTTTTTTATTGAGACCAAGCATAGCACAGTTCAAGTTGAAATAAAAATGTTGCTTAATTTCTGGACAATAAATGGAATGCAAATAAATATTCAACCTACTGCTAGCTTATACTACAACACCTTAAGGAGAGCAAGATGGACTATATGTTTTTTCATAAGATAGACTATATATTTTTTCATAAGCACAAGATTGGAACATTCCACTCAGTAAATCTAAATGGCATAGATGGCAGAATCCAGAATCTGCCAATCTAGAAAAATCTAGAAAAAAACTCTTTGCAAGAATATTAATCTACTGGTGTTCAACATGCAACACAAGAAAAGATTAATCACACTGAATCAAGGAGAAAGGAATCATGGAGAATCTGTACAGTAGAGGGAAGTTTGCAGATACAAACTTAACAAGACACTGTGCTACCTGTCCCACTACTGCTGCAGTTAAATAATCCTCCCTCACACTATCCTGCCTCTCCAGTTACCAACAATTTCCTGAGATGTTCACATTTAGAGCATACATATACCACATGTCATAATCCATCAGCATGATGAAGTGAAAATACCAAGTACTGTTCCAGTGTTTAGGTTTTGGATGACTGAATATGATTAACTGGCTGATTGAGTTTTTCAGGTGTTAGAAAAATAACGTGACAAACAATGAACAAAACCTACATAGCATGATGAGAACGCTACAGCCAATGCACATGTTCATAATAGGTGAGGAGCTGGGAGCTCCTCTCATCAGTCTGCCTGCCCAACACTTCCGATTTGAACACATATAAAGCTTCTCCAAACTTTCATCACTTGCTTTGATTTTCAGACATCTTCTTCAGTTCAAGGTCTTTTCACTGGGATGGTTGGCTAGCTTTTCAAATTGTATTTATTCCAGCCCAACCATTTCAGTCCTTCCTAAGAATAAAGATAATGACAGGTATCATTTGGTAGTGTAAGGACTTTTCTTTGAAAGGGAGGTGGAAAGTGTCTCTAACTCCACTACTTGAAAACAGAGATTTGAAGTATGGCAAGAATGAGCTTGTGGATATGCATTCTGAAATACTGTGAGATCAGACTAATCTGTTTTCTTCCCACAGAAAGGTATTCAATTAAGCTTAGAGCTGAAAACCTCCCTTAGTAAACTTCCCCTCTTTGTCAGTAAATATCCTAACTATTAGAACACTAAATAAAAAATCAGAAAAAATTAATAATCTCATCGGAAACCACATGAGTTATGTATGTTCTAATTCAATGACGTTGCCTACAGATTCTGAGTGCCCTTTCCACTACCCTCACAGTTTAGCTTACAGAGTTTAGAATTCTTATTTATATTTGGATATTTCTTGATAATCTCTCTTGTTTGTACGTGTACTCTATAATGTGTGAAGAACTGTAATTACACAAAGAAAGTAATCTGCCTCTCTACAATCTGCCAGTGTTGCAGATTGTAGAGTAGTAAATTTATTTTTTTTTAAAAATAAATACAAACCCTCTTAACACTACTACCCATCTGACTTCAATCCATGATACCAGTCCAACAATCAATCACCAGGGGCATTGGACACCCATAATTAGATTATAAAATCATAACTATAGTCATTTTACGTCTGCTTACATAATTACATCAGCATGCTAATATCCTTTTAATGGTCTCTAATGATGTAATAAGAAATAATGGAATTTATTTGACAGCTACATAATCATTAACAAAACATATTAAGCATAACTATTACTTCCATAAAGATTCAGGCTGTATCCAAAAGCGACAGCTAACATGTTGGGTCTTTTCTTCAATGCTGAAATATTTCTAATTATGAATTTCCCAAATCTATTCCCACTCATTTGCTTCACAGGGTGAGCAAAGTTTATGTCAATGCAAACTTGACAACAAACCAACTGCAGAAGTGGACTGAACGCTCTGGGAGCCAAGCCCCAGGCTATACTGTGAATTGCAGGCCATCGGTTAAAGTTGGCAGGATTGTGAACAAGAGAAGAAAAGATAAGTTGATTACCACCATGCATCAACTAATCAAGAACTAACAGGGGAATTGGTAGGAATCACTTACCAAACTCCAAAGCACAGGAAAAATCTTAAAAATATAGGGAAGAATGAAAGATATGTGCAGACAAAACTAACTAGTCAAATACTAGTAGTGTACTTGTGAAGCAGTCCCTATAAAAGTATTTTTTTTTTCAGAGAAAAGGACAAGAAACTCTAAATTGAGAATTTAAAGAACTTTAGAAGAACTCATCACTCACTCTGTCTCCTCAGTTCTTCTTACACTATTACTATTGAATGTGATAGCTTTGTCTATACTCTCAAATTAACCCTGTGATTCTCATTAACATGTCTTTAACTTGAAATCTTTGCAATAAAATTCAGGTCTACATCATTATTTTCTTACCATTCAGAATTCTTGGATGGAAAAGAGAGACTTGAGAATTTTACACCAAGCTAATACTCAGGTAGGAGTTCAAAGTAGATTTTTTGAAAAACTGAATCCCTAAGAAAAAGAGTAGTGCTGGTTGCCAGTAATCTAACATACTTTAAATCACCCACAAAGCGTAATTCCTGGGAGGCCTCGTTCTCACACTTTGATATGTCAAAGATGGAATCACCGTGATATCAAGCTTTCCTGAAAACCCTCTCCCATTATGCTGCTCAGGAGATAACCAGATTCATACAGTTTTCCAACAATGTAGTGGTAAAAAAACAACAAATCCAAAAAGCATTAATTCTTTTCTTGGTGAGGCCATTTTCTAAAGCCTCTACTACTGCTGTATCTACTGGCCAGCTCCACATTTCTTTAGCACTTCATCAGTTTAACCTGAGTCAAAGCATCTAATTTTCTTGAATAAAGAAAAATTATTATGGATTAATTCTTCACTCACTTGAGATTTGAGATAATCTTTCCCACATATATGGATTTTTTTAAAAAGGAAAAGACTGTGTTTGTGTTGATAGACAGAATACTTGGTCCTGTTTGGAGTTACAATCATTCAAAACACACTTTTAAAATACTGACCATACAATAGAAGTATTTGCAGTACAGTCATATGACTGCATATTAATGTACACCAAACAACCAGCTTCCCTAATGTCACACATTAAAAAGAAAAAAAGAAAGGATGCTTATAGCCAGCTATATGATTGGAGGAATATTTTTCATTAGAGAACGAATCTACAGCCTGTCAATTGCAATGTTGTTGTGATTTATCAAATGATAAAAAATAACCAAAAAGCTTTATACTAACAATTAGAAAGGTAGATGAAAGTGTTCTTGTACTGTAAATGCATGAAGTTAATGAAGCAGAACCCATTGATTCCAGCAGAGAAATTGTTCCATGGGATTACCCCTTTAAATGTGCAGCAGACTTTATCTGCTAGTATTCAAAGTCAAGGTTGCAAATTCTCTTTACAAGGAAGACCATATAATATTATCATTTTTTGTAATTTCAAAACTCAGTTTTCATATAAAATACATTTCATAAAATACAAATGAAAAGGCTTTCAGTAATACAAGGATTTGCTCTAGGAAACAAAATACGGAAATATTTCCGTTATAAACAACTACATCTGATATTTGTCAGATTTCTAAACAGGTTTTCTCACCACTAGTGTATTTCTCCCTACATATATAGTAATAGAAGGGGTACAATTTTTTTTTCCAAATAATAATAAACACTTCCACTTAAGATGAAACATCTTCAGACTATGGCTTAAAACACAGTATTAAATGATGAATTACATTCCCTGGAACTGAAGGTTAAAGAAAAGTTGATGGCAGCACAAGTAAGGCTGAGAAAGATGCTGCACTTCAGTAACCTGATCATGGGCCAAAACAAGCAGCCCCAAACCCTCTGCAACACAAGCAGGAACTGGATGCTACCCAGACATTAGTTATTTTCTGTGCGCCAAGATGTGACTTCTTTCCAGCAAGCTGTCAAAACCCTCCCACAGCTGACCCTTCTTTTCCATTACTTTTCTATCAAACTATTTTTATTTTCTGTTTTACAAAGGAAGAATTAAGTTCTGTGAAGTAAATGTTCCTACCAAAATGATTTCAGAAAATCCCCAGTCTAAAATTTTTTACTCGACATGGCAAATCATAACCTCCTAGTTCAGGAGATTAGCATGCAGAGCATTCAGCAGAACGACTCATATGAAGAAAACCAGTAGCTTAACATAGCTGAACTCCCTGTGACTTGTTAAATGAGTAGTTGACCAAGCGGCATGACCCAATGTGCCACATGCCAGACTCAAAGCCAGGGACCCAAGTTCCTGTCCACCTCTGATATCATTTTCCCCCTCAGCAATGCTGGGTATAATGACCCTTAACAAGACTTTCTTACCTAGAAACTGCTAAATAAGGTTGGTAATACTTTCACAGCACTCTGAACAGACTACTTTTCCCTATGGAAGCATAGGAAAATTTCAGTCTTTATAATTTTTTTACAAAATAATTTGTTCCTGAGTGTAGGGGACATTATAAAGATCACCATGATATTCTTTTTTTGTCTCCCCCACGTGGTCATTAATTTTGGCATTAAAAAGTAGATATTTCCTTGTAAGACAAGCTATTAAAAAATAATGAGAAATCCAATAAAATGAAAAGGGGCAAATTCCATGTACGTACTTGACATCATCGAAGGCACTCATCTGCAGCTTCAGGAGATCTGCCACTTCCTTTATTAACTCCAAGCCCTTTTCCACACTCAGGGGGCTGTTGAAAGGGAGCAAGAAAACAGAGCATTACGAAAATGGAACTCATCAATACTTGAGAGGCTAAAAGTCCCAAAAGAGTTATCACCTTGGCCTCTTAGAGTCTGAAAGCCACCACTAACTGTATTCCTGTCACATAGTGATCGTGATATCAAGGGAATTGGGATCAGGTGCTTCTTCAGGCATGATGAATCACCTGAATTTTCCAGCAATAAGACAAACAATAAGGTGTAAATGGAATTGTTAGGAAGTGTAATGGGCCCATGATGCAGCAACCAGTTCATCTCAGTCCTCAATAAAAAACGTAATAAAGTAAAAGGACAGAAAGAGAGAAAAGGACTGACGAGACAAGGAGGGAAACAAACAATGAAAGTCAAATTGCAGGCTCAGTATCAAATGGACAAGGGAAAAGCATATTTTTAAATTCATTATTTTTTGAAATGAATCTTTGCCCAGTGAAAGGATACAAAATTATTATGGATTTGAGAGTAAACAATGGAGCAAGGCACACAGTCCAGAGGACACTGATTAGATACATAGGATTTAGTTTGGTGTCTGTATGCACTGCTGACAGAACCCACTTTAAATCTTTTTAACCTTTGTCAATGCCACATTTACATTTTTTAATTTAGAAAACAGGTTGCAATCAAGCCTAACACAAGAGGACTGCTAACATTTAAAAAAGCAGTTATCTAAATGCAAAATTTGTATTTGCAAAAATTTCAGGTTATTAGACTTGTTACAATTCTAAAGATGCATTAAGAACATTCTATCCCTAATATACAGATCACACTTTCTTTAGCTGTTGTTCAATACTGTGGAACCAAATATAAAAGTATTAAGTGAAAAGATAAGGAAATGATATAGCAATGTCCAGTAAGAACAACAGACACAACATTCTCCGTCTAAAATATGATTATAGAATTATTCTCAACATTGTTAAAGCCCCAAATATAATAAAATTAAACCTTACAAGCTGATACTTATCTAACTTATGCCACAGTAAATCAGAAACAACTTTGATGAGACTAACCCAGGGGAAAAAGGTTCTGTATTTTTTCCTTCAAGGATTTATAACAAGTAGGAGAAGGAGGTGTCAAAAAAGAATATACTGTTAGACATGATCTTTTCAACTGGACTAAGGGGAAAAAATGATTTTTCAAAGCTCTGTACCTAGGTTACTATTTCTGGTTCACAGCAAAAGTTTTTGAATCTATTTTTATATCACAGTAATCATTGCCACAATTTTATTTATTGTTTGCAATGAACGCTGTTTAGTTATTTATTTATTGCACTGGGTTCTGCATACACTGCCCTAAGGGCACCTCTGTTTAAATAATGGGATGTCTCATGTGGATCTTGGTTAGGATGGAATTGCTCAGCCTCTCTTCATGCTACTAACCCAAAATGCTCAAGAGAACTCCTGTCACACAAGCAGAGGTAGCCCCTCAAGGCAGCAGATAAATTTAGAGTTTTTCTAGATGTCTAAGACAGAAATGTTCTTGTATGAAAGTAACAAAAGAATCTGATTGTTTCTGTAAGGAAAAAAAAAGTACTATAGATTATTCATAAAACCCCTATATTTCAAGGACTGACAGTGAGTAGAAATGTGATTATTCCCATCAGTATGAAAGCAGATTGTCATAGTGACTCAGGGGCTTATGTGTTAATTAAATCTTTTCTCCCAAAGATGTTGGCTTAAATTTTATGGAAATGATTGGTGTCAGCAAGTGGGCTTTTACTGTAATAGCAAGTCTATGCAGTGGCACAGACTAAGTCTGCTGCGTACATTGGTGTCATTTTTGAAACCAAGGGTGTCTCATTTGTAGAAGCTCAACCTCCTACTCCCTGCTTATCCCTTCTTCCCTGAAAAAGCATTCTCCAACTTCAAAAACAAGGTATGCTTCTACAAGCCAATGTAGTAACAGCAACAGGGGATGAAGCCAGAGCATTTGAATGATGGAGAGAAAATGGGAGAGAAAATGGTCCGGAATGCCTTTCTTTTGCAAGCCTGATCATCCAGGAATAGTCTTAATAACTCTCATCCAATACCAAATTAAAACACATAGGTTCACAAACATATAATTCACAAACATATAATTTGTTAGGCTAAGAAACTGCCATTCATAACAGCACAGGAAAGGTGCAGAACCAGTACTCTTTGGTACCAGTACTATCATTGATCACACTATCACATTTGAGCATTCACATTAACAATGATTAATTTATATCACCATATTTTCCAATATACGTTTTTTAATTCCTTAACATTGATACATACTAGTACTGCTTACTGTGACAGTTGTACCGTAGGAGAGTTGAATATTTAAAACCTTTCTCTAAAAATGCCAGAACGTCATTTTTCACGCTCTATTTCTGCTTTGCTTTTGTTTAGTGTTGCTCAGCGTTGCATGGCTTGCACTTGTAGAGCGATTGCCCTTAGCTTTGTTTACCCAGAGGGAGCACACCGTTCCCACCAGCGCGGCGTTAAGCAAATGAGCCTACATGGTAACAGCGCCGTGCACCCACATCACCCATCTGATTTCAGGTTTATACAAGGACTGTTACCAGAAGACAACTTGCAAATATCACCTATCCTCCTGCCCGTGGTCCTCCTACACGTCCCCAGCACAAGCACACAGTACTTGTGGAACAGCCGCTATTTGTGATCTTTCACGTACTATGCTGGGTTTTCTGCTTGCTTGATTCAGTCCTACATGGGAAGAAGTTTCTGTATTATGGAGTGGTGTTTTCTTTATCAATATGATTCATCTACTGATTGTAAGGGCTCAACAACTATCGAATTAATTAAAAGAAAACTGTTATATAAACCAACAAAGGAAAACAAAAAACAGTTGTTCAGTTAAGGAACAAACAACAGAAATTGCAATAGTAGAAAGAAGACTCTTTAGGCAGCCCTGATGATGAAACTATTTTATCAAGGACAAAGACTTACAGGAAGGCTAAGAGTGGGATTAGGGTTCACACTACTTTGAACTGTCAAGATGTTCCCTATACTGAGGGAGGAGCCACCCTTTTTGGTGACAGTTGTTGCTGGCTCCAATTCACTCACAGCAGCACAGCACAGAGCAAGTCTCTGGACTATGGACCCTCAGTTTCCAGACATGCTACAACACAGGTCCAACCCATATGCACCTTCTTTTGGGAGCCTGCGATAAGACATTTAAGTACAACATGATGTAATAGTGAACCCTTAAAAGAGAAATCACAACTTGGGTCTCAAAGGCACAAAACATGCACTGGGAAAAAACAAAAGGCACAGATGGATGCTATTTATGCTTTGTGGGTTCTCCTGAGGCTGACCAACCCATTTTCTGCCAAAGAAAATTAATGGTTCCTGCAGTGTCTTTAAGAGTCCTTCTTGATTTTACCACTCTATTTTATGGTTGCTTTGAAGGTTTCTGATAATCTTTGATTTAGTATTTGGTCCCGAGAAGAATCAACTGTTGGATGGCATAGCAACCATTTGCAGATGACATAGTTGTTGCCAGCTGACATAGTGCTTGCTTTGAGTTTCCTATCTTTGCTCTCATTTCACTTGCTGTAGGTTTCTCTTTTGCATCTTCTTTCAAATTAACTGTGCTGAGATATGATAATAGCAGCTAAAAGAAAATGTGATACATCTCACAGTTTACCATAATTAGTTTGGGGTCCATTTTAGGTCTCCAGCTCCAGTTTTCTACAGCTTGGAAGATGAAAAGAGAATCTGAAATTTTAGAAAATTCATGTATAAGTAACTTTCTTCCATTGCTTTATCTTCTAATGCCATCTCTATCTGTGAGTGCTGGCCTAAATATAATTTTTCAGTTGACAGATTCAGACCCTATTGAACCAGTAGCAAAACTCTGTCTCACTCAGATGCCAACTCAGATGCCAATCTCTATCTCATATTATTTGTAAAATATACTTTGTTTGACAGGTTAATGACAATGAAGAAATAAATGGGAAATGAAGTATAAATATTTCCTTTGGGGTTTATGTATATACATATATATATAGCTTTAAAGTCTGGCAGAGTGTCATCTGCAAAATATTTCACTGCTGCTTTTGTTTAATCTCACTTTTCAGGGCACAGCTCTTGCACTAAACTAGTTATACCTGCTGGAGCATATGGCTTATATCTCTGCTAAAAAGCCAATATTATATGGTAGTACTACATTATTCCTTCAGATGGAATGACTCCCCAGTTCAGTGTAAGACTGATGTCATGATTAAACATCGTGACATAAGCATGAAAATTTCCCTAACCATTTTAACTACATTAAAAATAAATAGTCTAATCTATATCTACTTCTCTGAGCTAAAACAGTCACAAGCCAATCAGCTCCCTATAACTTCATCAGGAGTTTTGTCTAACAAAAAAAAAAAAAAAAGCAAATTTAGGCTATAAAGCTATTTTATCTAGAGACAAATTCAAAATGAAAGTACAAGAACAAATATCTCTTAAATTTAATGTGAGCTGCTAAGCATTTCTGAAAATTAGTGTAATCTATTTAAATGCTCAGGAGGGAATTTTGGAGCCCAACTTTATGTAATTGTTAAAATTTTTCCACAAAGTGTACTGGGCATTGGTGAAAATTATATTATATATTTTCCAATATCTAAATCCCTCCCAGTCAGGGAGCCGAAACCAGAAATATTTTAAGGAATAATCCACTTACAGAGGCAATTTAAACAACAGAACATTGGATTAATATCTTGTTCTGCTATTGTCTATTGAAGATTTCTCTTTCCATTGGCTCAATTTACAAGAACAATACAGTGATGAGGAGTCATTTCTAAAATCTAGTTTCAGGAAGTTGGCACAACTTGCTACAATCACATTAAGTCATTTCCTTCTCAGTCACTGCAACAAAATGTATAGAATTTGCTAGTCATTCTTTTAATCTGTCTATACAATCCCACTGTCTTCAGTGGTTTTATACAAATCCATCCATATCTGTTACTAAATGAATTATGAATGAGGAACAGAATATGTCTTCATCTGGAAGAGGCCTATCATGACCCTTAATTCCACCATCTGTAAAATGAAAAAAACAATACCAACTTTCTATGTCAGTTGCCTAGTACTGTTATATAAAAGACTATTATTATTTGACTTGCATCCCTTTTGGATCCAAGAATAGGAAGAGTAGCACTACTGGCTGTCTCTAAAGGCTATATATATTTCTCTCTACCAAGTATAAAGAAGGGGTTGTAGTAGTAAAGACCATGTACACAAAAATTAACTTTTAATTATAATGAAAATGAGGAAACATTGCCCTGCCAAAAATCTTGCTCCAAACTTTTCCAGCAGAGGGGATCTGACTGGTTTTAGAGCACATCTGACTGATTTTAGGGCATATTTAGATCACCTAGATCCAGGTGAAGACACCTTCTCCCTCTCTGGTGAGTTAGCACCTTGCTAAATGCCTGCTGCAGGCAAATGGACCAGGAGGCCAGAGTCTTATGAACCAGATGTGCCTCATGAATTAGACCCCTCCAACCAAAGAGTTGTGCTGAATATTGGATGCTGATCTCAAGACCAGTTCAGCTTCATGCTACAATTATCTGAACAATGCTAGAAATGGATGCCATGTTTCCAAGAAATTCCCATGATAAACTACAATCTGATGACTGAGAACAACCACTTTGAATAATGGATTGTTTATTTCTGACCTGGACCTAATGATTTATGCATTCAAGCCTCAAAGCTTCCCCTTCTGGTTAAAGAACAAGAAGGAAACATGTAAATGAAGGAACAGGAGGAGTTCTGTGGGGAATGACACTGGCAGCATGGCCAGCTCTTCATGCTGAGCTAAATGGAGCTCAAACTCTAATAAAAGCCAGTGGGCAATGTCAAAGGGAACAAGAGAAAAACAGAAGTAAACAATGATAAAAACTATATGTTCTGTATTTCCCAACATGCCTGTCAAAACAATCCTCTAAATTGATCCATTTTGGTAGGAAAAATCTGATCCAGTTATACAGATGGCTTGATTGCTAGCATTTGCCAAGCCAGCTCCCAGCCCAAGGAGAGCAACATGTAGCTCAATGTTATGCTGAGGTTATGTCAGTCTCACAAGCAGTTGCTCTCATTTACTTTTCCTCCTCCCAATTGCCAAGTGTCTTCGGAAACCCACTTACCGAACTCTGAAATGCTCCCTTAGTGCCATCATTCAAATTATGTATTGTCTTTACCAGACTGTACCTAGTGCCCTTCCAATACTCTGTTTAGCAATTGTAATGCTGCACTATAATGGACATCCAGTCAGCCCTGTCAGATTAGTTCAATTGAATCATTTTCTGCAAAAATGAAGAATAATCTACAGCACAGAAATAGGTCTGACATTGGGAATTGCACTCCTTAAACCTAAATGTCAGTCTAATCCCCAGTGAAATCTTAAGTAAGGTAGGGTTCAATCCGCCTAAAATTTGCTTAAATGGGGACACAGGCAATGGAGGCCAGTTCAACCATTTTTAAGAGCGCCAAGCACTGCACTTAAATTGCAAGGTGTTTCTCTACAGCCTGAAAGTTGCTGAGTGCTTAACTACAGTCCTCCCAGCAATATTGGAAATCACATTTTCTGAGGAGATAAGTGTCACTTTCACATCATCCAGCCTCTCTTTTGCTATCCAAAGTCAAGCACTGTGGCATCTCTACTCCACCTATTTCCCCCGGAGAAGGTCCAAAATTTTGGTTACACCTGTGTTCAGCTGTAATAGTATTGAGTTCACAACTCAACCAGAGGAAGGTAGAACCTGAACCAAGCACTCAGGACTTTTTTTTGTGGGGGAGATATTTTTTACTTAGACTAAGGTTTACTTTAAAACGACTTTCAATATCTACTAATGTAAAATGCATACATGCCCAAAAAATGAGTTTGGACTAGTTGTCCTCATTCCTCCTGAGTGTTGAAAGTTAAGAATTATGTTTTTTCTTGAATGTTGTCTATCTTCCTCCATTTCTTTTATACCATAAAGATGAACTACTGGGCTTATCAAGGGGACAGTGTTATTGCTCAGGGCTGGTACATAAAGCAGTCTCCTGGGATGTGGGAATTAAAACTACTCAGAGTAACTTCAGTAAGTTCTCTCCATCTCCTGCTTTAAGATGCATTCCATAGTTTAAAATAATTATTTAAGAAAGTTCCACTTGGCCATGTTTCAATAATGTCTCTGCACCAGCATCAAGTTGGCTTTCCCTCATTGACAGGGCAATTGTATCACTTCCTTAATAGGTAGTCTAGTCTCCTTAGTACTGCAAATCAAAAGCTAAACTGAAAAAAAATAATCAAAGTTCAGAAATATGGGTCTGGAATAACATATGGAGTACTTTAGAGAGTCAAATAAAGAGGACACCTTTAAGATGAATAAAGTTTCTTTTTTCTGGACAAGTTTTCTCTAGTAAAACCATTTGGCAGCAGCACGGGCATTGACTAGGCTGCAGGCAAAACCCCTGCTGATGGGAAGCTGGGAAGAGCAGCTCCAGCACAAGCTGCCTTCCCCCTCCAGGCCTGGAAAAGAGGAGATATATTGGTGACAGGGCTCACGCTGAGGTGTATGGAGATATTTCAGAGCTTCTTTTAAAGGACTTACAGGTAGGCTAGGCTGTCTGCTTATTACTTGCTCTATCGAATGAAAAATTTTAAATCCAGTAGAGGGGTCTATTTGAACAGGTGAGAGTAGCTGCCGCAATGTCAACCACCCACCTTCATGGACCAGTATTAGGCCTGACTCCTTTCACACTGTGTCTCCACTCCCAGTGCACTGCTTGGAAAGGAGGAGCAGAGCAGCCAGAATGCCAGGACTCAAGTGCTGGCTCTCCATGGGCTGATGCACGCCAGCTATGACTGCTTTGCCTGCTAAGTGCAGTCAGGAGAAAAGGGTAAAGAGGGGGAAAGCAATTTCCAGTTCCTGCTGCTGGGATCAAGGAGTGAGAAGAGCAATTGCTGTGGGGAGCATATCCCCAGCAGTATGTACTAACCCCAGACTTTGTGTCAGTTCTCAGCATCAGCCACCAGCACAACACTGGAGTTTATTTTAAGTCACCTCAGACACGCTACAGCCTGATTTTCTTAAACCAGCTGTAAATACAGGAGAGTCCCAAAATGAGACCTAAAAAATAAAAAAGTCCAAGATAATTCTGGAAAAGTTCTGGAAAAGGAGGGTGAGAGAAATGGTCAGCTGATATACATCTCTGTAAGGACTACCTAAGGAGCAGTTTACCCTGGGAAAAACAACACTGTGACAGACAGAAACCATTAATTCCTTTTTTTTTTTTTTTGCTCTTGGGCACTGCCATGTTCACACTGCTAAAAAACAAGAAAGACAGGTGTTAAAAAAGTTGTCCAGTAACAATATTCAACACCACTGACCTCAGATCCCTGAGGAAAAACTTAAAAGGTGTGAGGATTGCTAGGAAATTGCCAGTATTCAGGCAGTTGTCCAAAGCCCAGTCAAAAAGTAGCAGAGTACCCATATTCTAGGCCAGGAGTACTAGGGACACCTGATCAAATAAATGAGAATATTATACATGAAATGACCGGATTCCAACTGAGTCAGTATCTGACTCCAGTGGTCAGATAAAAGAAAGGTGTCGTTTTATCCTCATGAGACACATGAACTTTGTGTTTCCAGGCTGGGACGATAATCTCAGCCTTGCACCCTGTTGCCGTGCACACTCACTGCACTGCAGCTGAGGCAAAGTGCAGAGATCAGAAATCAGCCCCTCATGCCTTACACATTGCAGCAAGAGTATTCCTTCTAAAATGAAATACATAAGATATATGTAATTCTACAAACAATCAGTTAATGTGATTATGTATTTGTTCATTACTTCTAAAAATCTCCTTTTAAAAAATCTCCTGCTGAACTCTTGACTTCAGTGATATGTATTGAAATAGTTTGGGAATTAGAAATGCACTGCAGGGAAACTGGAAACACCTACTTCAGTGTTTGCATGCCTTCTTTTAAATTTTCAAGTCTGAATATGTGTGCCACCATAGCAAGGGTAAGATTCACGTATCTAAACACAGCAAATCTTTTCTTCAAAATTTTCCACAGCCTCAGAGCCCGGACTATGAGAAGTTTTAAGAATACCTTTTCTTTATTTTTTTTCTAAAAAGGACTATTTTTGCTAATGTCTATTATTCTGTCACACTTATTCCAACTGAATTTCATCTACTATTGTGCTTTTTAATCCCTCAATGTATTTAAATCCATCTGGAATTTTTCTAAATCCTCCATAGTTCTTCCTAACAGAGACAATTTGCCCATGGGGTACCACTAATCTCTCTACATGCTGGGAAGCGGCAGTTCATGACGAATCTTCCTCTCCTATCTCATAACCAGTTCTTAATCCGCAGTGACACCCTGGCCCTTGCTCTGTGACTCACTCTCCTGAAAGTCAGTATGAAGAGCATCCCATTTATCTCCTGTTGATTTGAAGGGTAGGTACAGCTTGCAGTTTTGCTGCAACAGCAGCTTTTCTCCCGAGAGAGTCTGATGTATGTCATCAGAAGGTACTTCACTCCTGAGGCTCTTCCAGGTACGGTGCTGCCACGAAGCAGAAAAGAGGGTCCCTAGCACTCTCCCTCCTGGAGGCCAAAGCTCAGTGGCCTTCAGATATAAATAATCAAGATTTAAAATGTGTACAGTAGCTTATAATTGATATGGTCTCAGAGTCGGTGATCATAGCACTTCTTCAGCTCAGAGAAACTGAAAGTAATGCTAGGAAAGCTTTTCTTTTAAGGACACAATTAAATTTGTTTCCTTTTTTCTTTGTTTTGTTTTTGTGGGTTTTTTTCTGCTCAGATTAGTAAATATTTTAACAAGCAACACGATGGGAAACTCAGTTACTGAAGTATGAAATAGAAGGATGTGAACCTCTTTGTGTGCAAATTTCAGTAGTAACTGAACTATGGAAGAGCTGCTGATGTCACCACTAAACAGATGTAGGTTTACCCAGGTTCCTCAAGAGATTTTCACTCCCCTCTTCCAAACTGACTCCTGTCTCCTGGGAACTGGCTTCACAGCACTTTCTAGCACACCAACACCACTTCTGTCTGACCTGAAAGGTTATTTACCAAAGGTTGTTGATATAGCTGCTGGCTACCAACATCTGAGCCACATGCCCTGCAATCTGGAGAAAAGAGGGAATAAATAGTGCATGGTGTCCAGTACACATGCTCCATGAAGGAGTGAGGGCTCCTGCCACCTTAGGTAGCACACAGGATGTCAGAGAATTCATGGCAACACAGTGACATGACTCCCATTCTCATCAGGTTGGCAACCACCAGCATAAAGCTATTGAATCTGGACGCCTTCAACTCCTACTTGTCTTTTTCTAGACACAAAGGAAATTCCACTTATCACAAGAAAGATGCATATCATCCATACAGTGGAGAAGAAACTGAGACATTAGAGGAGTTTGCTCCAGGTCAAAAGGAGGTAAATGGGAGGCAAGGACTACTGGAAACTACTACTGGAAACATTTTAACATCGAAGTAATTTATGGTATTACCATTAAATACTTTCTGAGCCTACCAAACCTAAAAAAAAAGCATTTAGACACCAAAATTGTATTTATTTCTCTTGTCTGGAAGTGCCCCTGAGAATAACTCATCTGATAATCTATAATGAAAGTCCTGGGCACTGATGCTTCAACTCCAAGGTGTTACAACCTGCCTTGCCTGAGTTTGAGTCTTCTGTCTGTGTTTCAGTAGTTTCATATATCTTGAAGTACACATCCTCAATAAAAGTTTAGAAAAAGAATGTATTTCACCACTAAATGGACTTAATTTGGTTTTAACATGGCATGTGCCTTAAATTTAGTTAAATAATGATTAATTCTGTAAATGGTTCACATTTCTTCAGGATTCATGAAAGCAACCAAATAACTTCTCAGCACAGAGCTACTCACAGGATTGTTTGAGAGCTGCCTGATTTCACAGCACTGACATCCTAATCATTTTAAGAATGCTGCATTTTTATTGCATTGGGCTGCAGTTTCATATTTCTATACTTGTTTCCTCAACAGCTTTATTAGCCATAGAACCTTTTTAAGCCTACTTCTGTTTTGACAGCTCAGCAAATTCTCACTTCTGTAATTTTTTCCCCTCTTTTCCCACCACCAGTAAGTGTGAATTTAAACCTCTTAATACAGACAGAGTCAAGTCCAGACCAATTTGTAACACAGGTGACACTTGGTAAAAATCAATGGCAGTGGTCAAGCTATGAAGGTCAGAGGAGATAACGGCATCATGGAAACACGAGAGTGATAGAGAAGTTGAGAAGGAGCAACCCTCCAGAGTGAAGTGTGACACTGTGCCAGCCTGAACTTGCATTACTTCAAACACGCACCACCTCCAGCTGTGTTAATTGCAACAAATTCATACAGATGCTTTGTCGCTAGCAGAAGCACGGAAATAATGGCAATAATCTGTGCCATAATTGTGATATCCTCCTTTCTGAGACTAAAATGGACCCCACCAAAGTACTCCCCTAATGCATTTTAAGCTGAATGTTAGAAACAACGCTGGAGTCCACCTACCATGAAGCCTGAATCTCTGATGAAAAAAAAAGCTTTGAAAATGCAAAATTGTTCTTTCATATCAAATTGCACTTTTATACAAGTAATTAATAAATGAGATTGAGGACAACTGATGATACACCTTTTAGCGCAGTTCCAACAACTCATTCTTTCCTTTCATTCATATTCTCCCTCTTCCTTTGAGGCAGATTAAAATAGACCAATTTATAATGCAAATAGTTTAAATTAAAAATGACAAGGATATCCAACAACCTAGTGTTAAAAGAAGGAAGTTAAAGAAAGACAAAAAATTCTGTAAGAGATCCCAAATTTCAAAATTTTAAAACTAACTTTTCATAAAAATCATTCTCCACACTTTTAAGAAATTTACTCTAAATTTATTTCTATAGCAGACATACCCAGTCTTTACATTGTGAGCTACCTTCTTCAAACTAGTGCCAGTGGAAATCCAGAATATCTACTTGAAAGAAAAAATGAAATATTTGCTCTGATTTATTCTCTGTGTTCTGAATTAGCCTCACTGATTTTCTATCTATGAAATTTCATTTGCATGAAATAAAAATTTTTTACAGTGAGATTAAAATTACTTCATTCTAATTGTTAGTGCTCAGGGATTTACATCAGTTACATGTTATCTGAGTTAAGAAATTAAGAAAAATTTCAGGTGTGAAAATTAAATGATGGCATTTTTGTATCTGAGCTTCCCAGGATTGGGCAGAACAGCACTGATGAAAAAGTACTGGTAGATAATAGACTGCATTATGATTCAGTTTGCCGCATTCCCAAGAATCCTAATCTTTGGCTTTCTCCTTCTCATTCATTTCAAAAGCTTAAATTTCATCACTTTTTTGTAATGAACTAAATGGTAATTACCTGAAAAACACTGTGATACACTGAAAGTATTGACCATATGGTATTGTGAGATATTGCAGTATCTCAGGGTTTTAATGACTACCACTGTTTATAAAAACAAAGCACAGCTCCCAGCCACATCTCTAGTTTGGGAATACGCAATGTGCAGCCTCAGCGACTAAAGGCCTATGGCCTGGGGACAGCAAAGTAACCTGAATTTGCTCTCAGAGAGCTTGTGGAGCACCTGCACCAGCTGCTTTCCTGAAAGAACCGGCGTGTGATACTCGAACAAGGGATGATAGCATAGCACAGAAGGCATGGAAAGACAGAAATGGGAATATGGGAATGTCTGTTCTGGGAAACTAGGCCAACAGCCATATTTGTTCAGCTACATGGAGAGATACAAATGTGAGCTAGTCCTTGTGGCTCTACTGGGGACTCCAGACGTGCTCTTACAATTACCCATTGCCTGTCATTGATTTAAGAGACCCGAGTGATTCCTTGTCGTTACTGTTGCTAGTGTGACAGATCAGCTGGTCACCAGTTAAAGCAATTCAAAATTTTTCTCCGGATGTTCCTCAAGGTAAAAATGAAGAGCTAGTCCTGATAGAAAGCAGAGAAAGTGAAGTGAAGCCCTAAGGGGAGGGAAAGACGGACCCCTGGAAGGACTCTTCTCTTGCAAAGTGATCTACATCAGCAGGTGAGAATCATATTCCAGGATAATATATTTCAACAGACTTTGGAAGAACAAAAGCTGACGACAACAGAAATAGAATGGACTATAATCTTATCTCTGCACATACAAAAGAAATTCAAAATATTCAAAGCTGAATTCTCGTATTGACAAAAAAAAGAGAATAGTAACTGTTGTTTTTCTCTTATTTTCTTGTGCAAGAATAAAAAGCATGAAACATCATTTTCCTATGGGAATATATAATATCAGAATTAAGGCACTGAAGCAGTAATGTGGGGGATATGATTTCTGTCACTTTCTAAGTATCACAAGGAATCTGGAGGATTAAAGGGGGAAAAATGATTTTATGTCTAGAAAACTCTAGGGAGTGTGAGCAATTACATGTGAAGAGTTACCCAAAGAAGATTCTAGGTTTATGTCTCTCCACCAGTTATGGTGCTGAGACAAAATGACAGAATTTTCTCTACTGGATAAATTCATAGGCAAGTATTTTCCATCTGTATTATTTAGGTAGGAGCTGAAGCTATGATATCAGAAGCAAAACTTTTGGCTTTAAAAACAATGATAGATATTTATGGAACTTATTTATACAAGGGTAGAGACTGCTAGGGAAAGTGACAAAGTGAGGGATAAAAAGTTTACATTTAACCTCCTATTTAATGCTGTCCCTTGCTGATTTTAACATACTTCAGTAGCAAGAGCTTTCCTGGTTTATGTATGTTAATAACTTCTTTTAATTTTTTAAGCTAGTTGTAGAAGTTAAGAGAAGAATATGCACAAATCTTTTTCACTTGATAAATTGCAGTTGCAGGTAGAATAACAATTTCAAAGAGGACAGTGAGATACACAGAGAAGGTCAAATCAGTGTTTCTGTTTGTACGTATGTACTAAGGCATAAGAACATTTTATTGTTATTTTCTAAAAAATAGCTGAAAAGCTTCATAGAGTACAAAAGCTCAGCTTCTAAGAAACATCAAGACCTTCCAGTAATAAAGAACAATAAAACCTATCAGTCCTGTTTCATTGCTGTAAATACTGTAATTTATTTTCTCTTACTTATTGTAAACTTCATTTTTACATGCAATTAAATTACACTAAATATTTTAACCTGGTAGGGGAAACAAATAATGAAAATCATAAAAATACAACTCTTTAATGGTTTGCCTAGGAAAACAGAAAACTTGGGGAATAAACCAAGAGTTCTGTACAATCCAATTTTAAGGTCCTAACCTGTACACCATCCTGTGGAAAGTAATCATTATATGCAAAGCAGTATCATTTATCACCTTTGTAAAGGTGAAGAAATAATATCAAGCATTTGGAATTAACCTAACCCTTCAGCATGTTAAATGGGTCAGACTAATCACATTTCATAGCAACTTTATACTATGAACACAAGATCCATTTTCAGTTTTTTCACAGCATCTAAGCAGAATACCAGCTACCTCAAATTAAATGCATAGAAAGGCACGTATTAAGCTAACATGTCGTGAACAGATTTACAGCCTCTATAATTTTACATAGACTGTCTGGAAATGAGAGTTAACATATGACAAAACAGGAAATATCCAGGAATCGACTAATACAACAATGCCAGGAGTTGGCTCACAAGCTGACAGAGCTGCCATGAGCTCTCTGTGATCTTGTATTTTATGAAAAGCTTCAAGCACACGCATTGTGATAAATCACAAAACAGGACAGGTTCCTCTCCATTGGGTGTCCAAGCAAGGCTTCAGAGAAGCATGACTTGACTTTAAAGCTCGAAAGACTATGATAAACAGTGAAAAGAGATGAAATTTCTACTCTCAAATTAAGAATTTTCTTAGTGCATTTAAGTCTAAATACCCAATCTCATGTTCAAGAAATTGCACACCAGCTTGACTGTTTAAGCTGCTAAGCATGTAGCAGCTTGCATTTAATTTCACTGGAGGTGGCAAGAACTACATGTTCTGGAAAGTCAGGCTTTGGGTTTCCTCATGAGGGACTCGGGAGGCTAAATATTGTTTAAATGTTTTGATTGTGGGATTTGGCCCTCAGTTTAGAGCATATTCTGGCAGACAAATGGGAGTATTGGCATTATTTCCAACTAAAAAAAAAAGGTTTTCCATACTTGAAGAACTAGAAGTTCAGAGAATAGGAATAGTTCTTTGGTCCAAAGGTAGACTTCTTTGATTGGAGAGCTCACATTGATGTATCCCCTCTATAACAGAACGTTAATTTTTAAGTACGTCCAAAGTGGCATACAAATAAAAACAAGATCCTGTAGATAACTTTGTTTTGTGAGATTGCTTTAGAATTTCAGAGCTAAAATTAATAGAAACAGTTCCAAGCAGTTACATTGAGAAAGGAACAAACCTCTTTCACACAAATCCTACGGTGGTAGGATACAAATTTTTTGAGGGAGAAAAGAGTAAACAAAGTAAATCACCCAATTTGATTGGTTTCTCAGCATAATAAAGTGCTGAAGCAGCACAGTGGAGGATTTGCTGGACAATTTTCTACACTGAAACTGTCAATTCATTCTGAAGCTTAGCGCTGATGGATATTATGGATTGGTATGGATTGCACTGCTCCAACCATCTGAAAGGTCACTCAACAAACACAGCAGGAGTGACCTATTGTTCTTGCCATTGACAATCAGACTGCCATTTTGACAAGTCTTTAAACTATCACAAATCTTTTCTTCAAGTATTACATGGAAATGTTTATCTTTGCTTTGTGGCACAATTAAAAGCTGGCATCTTAGTTCACTGAAGCAGTCTTAATATCTCCTTGGGTCAGACTTGCAAAGCCATGGAAGCCTGAGAATCTAATAGTGAATGGATCACCCCTGACATCTGTCAACTATACCACCGAGTATAATCTTTTCAGTTCCATTTTCAGATGAGAAGGTGAAAAGAACTCAAGCTATTATCCCCAGTGTACAAATATGTTGGAATACTCCCCTTTCTCACCACAGACCACTGTTTCAGCTGTAAAAATGAAGCTTTGCTGCTCCAAAATATTGTGGCCAATAAAAATTGATGGATTGAAACATTCTCTTATTGCTTTATGGGGGAAGAAGAAAAACACACAAACTTAGTAGTATTGGAAAATAAGTATCTTTCATATTGGTATGATAAATAAGTGCCGTTCATATTTTGGCATTTCGTGTGCACAAGTTAAGAGTGGATTAAAAAACCCCACCTAAATCATAATTTTAAGTTAATAATCTTAAATGTGCTAATTGCTGCAAGAAAGATACTTCAAATATGAATTTGTCTAAGACTCAGGCTGTTAGAAAGATATATTTCATATAAAGATATATTTCACCTTTAGCTCCAGCTTCCTCTTTATTCAAAATAGAGAACTTTTAAAAAGCATAAAGATCTAAATACAAAATATCAAAGACCAGTTGTGAAGTCAATTTCCTGAGTACTTACAGACTACAATCATCTCTCAAACAGGAGTGATTTTAGACTGACATAGATTAAAGATCTGACTAGGAATAGTTCCAGCCCCTTTATTTCACTATATGAATATAACCTGCATGTATAGCTATATATAAATGGGTAGCATGCACCTAAGCTATTTATTAATACTATTTATTTACTGCAAACAGAGTAAGTTTTTTAGCAAAAAAACTTAATGATGCTGGAAGCTTAATAAAGAAATGTTCCTTAAATGGACATTAAAATTTCTCTTCTGTGCAGTGATAGTTAAAAAACATCCCTTTCTCAATCCTCTCTCCCCCAAGAAAAAACTCAATTACAGCAACATTCATGAAAACAAGTCCTTACTGGAACTCTCGGCTACACTGATCCAATTGCTCTCTAAGGCCACTTTATGTACTAAAGAAATGGTTGTGGGAAACACTAGTACATAACAGATCCCTCAACTGCTGTAGAAAGTATTTCACTGTTCCTGCAGAGTGGACAAGTCCATTTTTAGCATGTGGAATTTCCTGAAGAGGTTTTGTTATTCTTATAAAATTCCAGAATATATAAAGATTATTTTTTTTTAAAAAATATGAGGTTTTCATTTTATTCTTACATTTCAGATAGATCTATTCAAAACAAACAAGTTTATCAACAAAAATTAAACCAGTATATTTTGGAGTATGAAATGTTGAGAGGGTCAAATCACTGAAGAGTTATAAGTCACTGGCTAGGAACCATGAACCAAAATTTGTTTACTGTAGATTGAATGCACCATAATCCTGGTACAAAAAGAATTTTTCTTTAGTTCAACTCAATCAGCTAAGTGTCATTAAAAATTAACTCCTTTCAGATTAGGAACTAAAAACAAGCATGAAAGTTTATTGTCATCTCTATGGTGACTTTGGAGAAGATGACATCTAGTTGTACTCAAAGAGCTAAGAATGTAGTGAGGACTTATCATCTAAGTTTTCTGAATAGTATGTGCTTTGTGTAATGAGCTCGTTACCATTAAAAACTAAAATTGTTTTGACAAACATATTTTTGCATTCAAACCATTTGAAGTAGTTTCATCTAACTAATTTCAATTTTTTTTCCCCATAATTTCTGAGCACTTTTAACAACATCCCAATGTTTATCTAAAAGTATCTTATCCCAAAGTTACTATAATTGTAATAATATAGTATATTAGAAAAGTATATTTTTCTTTCTGGTATTAAAAATAGTAAAGAAGCTGAACAATTCTATGCTAAATTGTATTTGTCTATATGCAGTCATATGGGATCAAGAACCTTTGGACAAATGACTCTCTTCAGCAAGTTGCACTGAATAATAATAGACACAATTCAGGGAAAATCCATCAGCGGGGAACTAGTTAGGGTGAAAACCAGGTAAGATGACACAGTGAAGAATATACACGCTGTGAAGACTGAAAGTCAGAATGCTCCCATTACACAGAGCTGTGAAAGCTCTAAGCTTTTAGAGAATTTATGAGCCAAATAAGTCTGCATGGTCCAGGGAGGTGGTGTCATTAAGATACTATTGAATATAAGGCTGCCTTCCAGACTGATGTGAGTTAAAAGGCCCTGGGGAAGCAGCACTGAGCTGAGGAAAAACTGGCTTCTACTGCTCCACGTAGTACTCGTAGGCAGGAACCAGGAGGTGTGGTTAAACCATCAATTTCTGGTAGACTGTTTTCAAAAACACAGAAGGTGACTCCTGAGTGTCCCCTTGAACAAAAGCAAGCAGTAATGCAACCTACCTGAAGGTCTAAGGTATGACCTAGACAGAAAACTGGAATACTCTGTAATAACTAGCTTTCTCCTGGAGCAGGTTCTTGAGAATAGTGAGCCTGCTACAGGAACCAGTCAGCAAAAATGAATGTTACAGGAAAAAAACCTGAAAAGTGTAATTGCAAAAGCAACTTACAACTGGTTAATTAAATCCAGAGCATTTGGTCATTAAATAATGATGAAGAGTTGTTACTGACACACAGACATGTTAACAGAAGTATGAGGACCTCAAATTATTTGGGAATTCCCTTAAAGCAAGTACTCTAAAACTCCCCAGAGGTCTTTTCTAAATGCTAGAGCTGAGTTTCTCTAGAAAGTCAACAAATTTTAATTTAAAATTTAAATGGTAAAATTTAATTTCAATTTAAATGGTAAAAATAAAACTCAGAATGAGGCATGATAGCAATGCAAGGATATGTTAACATAACTCTCATCCTCACTATGTCCTCACAAGGTGAGCCCTTTCCTTCAACAGTTCTCATTCCAGTAACAAAGTAACTTTTCTGCAGGGTAACCTCTGAATCCTTAAGAAATATCTACCTTCCATTATCTCTGAGGAGTGACTGTTTGCTCCCCACATTTTTGAGAAGTCTCTGTCTCTCTGTCCCTGATGTTTGCAGGCTACTAAGCCTCAGCTTCCACTCTCTTCTCTTATGCCTTTCCCTCTGTGCACCTTATAAAATCTCTGCCCCAAAAATGGCATCCTTTCTTCAAGATCCCATCTTTCCCCAAGCATAGTCCCTGCGAGAAGGTTAACAAGAAGTTGTCCTCTGACATCCAGCCACGTGCATTTTAAAACAACACAGTGTAGTAATAGCAAGTATCTGCCACGGTTCTATTGCCTTTGGTCCCATTAATAAGTTTGAGACAGTCAAAAGAATCAATCCATGCTACAGAAGTTTCTGTCTCAGTTTCTCTAAAATATCTGGGCAGAGATATGTAGGCCCATCCTAGAAATTCCTAATTTCTCACAGAAGATGAATTGCGATTACTAACCAAATATAACATTGTTCTCACAGAGGAGGAAAGGATGTAAAAGCTCCCACATCATTCTAAACTCCAAAATGTTCCTATAATAAACTGTGTATCACTACAGGAAAAAAAAAGCTGTCCTTTGAAAGTATAGTATTAAATGTCAAATTCATTAGTGACATGACCTGAAATCATTAGGTCTTTCTTTCTAAACTAGCTGCATATGTGATGTTTGGATTCCTATATGTGTTATTTTCAGATCAAAATGAAACCACAGAGAAAATATTGTGCTTTGTTACTGTGTGTCATTTTTTGAAAGAATGACTCAGGCATTGATATTTAGGCTACTTTCAAGTCAAATATTTAAAGCCCACATCCTACCCATAAGTACACTTACTGACATATTGGAAGGTCACTGCAACATGAGAAGACAGAGAGAGGTCTAAGCAAAAGACCTACAAACTAAATATCTTCCGCATTGGAGGAAAGGCAACTGTAAGAAAATGGAACTGTTTCCTTGTATTTTCATCAAAGTACGGAACAGGTTCCAAGCAGTTTCAGATCTATTAAAAATCAGGCCTGTGGCATTTTCCTCTTGTACATTCATATTTCATTAGGTGCAATGACTTTATCTTTTTTCCAGTTAAAAATGCCATTCAAATTGGCTGCTGTACTTACTCTTTCACTGTGACAATGTAGCCATATCCTTTCTCCTCAGAAGATTTCACTTCAAGCTGTAAGCCTTGTCCCGTATTTTTCTCAGGCTCTTCATAGGAGTTTCCATCCTGCCTTACAGTATTCTTAATCCAGTAGCGGGCCTTGCTTGGGTCTTCAGAGTCAGATTCACTGTTCTTTGCAGCTGTCAGTTCCCTTGAGAAAGTCTCGCTTTTTACATTTTCCACACCAACTTTTACTTCTTCTGAGGAAGAAGAGTCAGTGTCTTCAGATTTCTTGGCTTCCGTCTTAGTAGATTCTTCAGGTGTAAGGTCTTTAGGCACACTGTCAGGTAATGCATTCTCATTCAAGAAGTTGACTAGTTTTGCAGTGTTGTCCTGTATTAAAAGAATATTTTTATTTTCAAAACTAAACATAGGAATGTTATGCTGAACCAAACCTGAATATAATCTTTAAAACTCTTATTGGTATAGTACAGTCTATCTATGCCAATGTCACATGGTCATTTTCTTAATTTCTATATGCTGCCAGACTATGTAAGAACATAATGCTTATTCAGCAATAATACAAGAGTATTAAATTATGCCACTGTATTTTTCACTGGTTTTAATAAGAGCAAAGAAATTTTATTGTTAACAGATACTTTCTCAAATACCACAGAATCTAGATAGCCTTTTCTCTGGCTTGAACAGCTAGAAGAAAATGCTGATTATAATTTCATAGTGTTCATTTTCGTGTGTCTGTGTGTTTAAGTATTGATGAGAATGAAACTTTGCTATTGGGTCTCAGGAGTCATACCACAGGAAAGGGAACAGATATTATGTGAAGAATTATGTTTCACTTAGTTATCTCTAGAAATTGTGTCAAACTGTTTGCAAGTGATCCACTGAGCTAAACGTGATTGTAGAAAATGTCTGTCTAATAAATTGAAACAATAAGCAAATGAGCAAAAGTCAAAAAACACACCCGGAAAAATTAGTTTTCTACTTTCATTATATAAGTTTATTGCAACCAAGCATTTGGGAGGAAATCATGGCTAATGGGCACTTTGTGCTCTGTGTCACAATACATTCTTTTGTATCACATCCCCTATTCAAGATGTCACTAAGAAATCTGTACATGGGATCCTCTGTAAGTCTATTGTGAATGCAGTGCTTTTTTTCTTGAAGAATTTCATGCGGATGGTTAAAGCTCCTGCCAAATTGTCCATTTGTGTGTTTTTCTTGCTTGGTAGAAGGGCAGCTAAAGAGATTTTACTGGGAACATAAGAGGGTTTGCCCATTTATAAATCTTGCAGTGTTAGCTTTTGCTAGACTATATAGTAGGAGAAGTTTCACGGCAGTTTTTAAAAATATTTCTTTGAGATTTTTCCGCCCCATGCAACCCAGAAAAAGAAAAGTTGAATATACTTCAAAAATGGATGAATATTGGGCAGAAGTCTATAGGACATGATTCAAAGTTGAAGAGGAAAACTGTAAAAGTAATCTGGATTAAAATCCCAAATTGGGTGTTAGCACCTAGGGTATGAGATGTAATGCCTACAGCTTTTGAAATAACTCTGAATGAATGAGAAATGACAGATCCCCTGAAAGGACAGGGAATTTTGAACCCTCCCACAAACACATGCCCTCAGAGGGAATATGTTTACTCATCTCCTTCTGAAAACCAGAAAGATTATCTGAGCAAAGATGCTTACATTCCCCAGAAGAAAGCCATAGGACACACATCAATACTCAAAATTTACGAACCTGAGGAAAAGCATGAATTTGTCTGAACTTTGGGATATGAATTCTGTCTATTTACAAAGGACAGAAAGGCAAAACAGGACTTGATTTTTGTTCTTTGAACTGAAAAACTCATTTTGGTTAAGCTTTAAATAAATGTTCATTTAATATTTCAATGCATCAACATCAATATGCCTATGCTGTGATACTGAATTACATCTACACAAGACAAAAAACCCAAGTCTTATATTTCAGAAGTGTGTTTTGACCTTCACTGCACGTAAACCTGATATTCTGAGATGGAATGCTTGTATACTTGTACTTTACCTCTTTATCTGTTCTCGCACTGGATTCATGCACTCCATTGTCTGTAGGACATGAAAAGCACAAATACATAGTCATGAAGGAAAAACATCATATATGAAACAAACACCACTTGTGGACTGCTTTGTAGTGGTGGCCTTTTCATGCAATTTAAACATTAAGACATCAAAGCTGAAAGGGCAGAGTAAAGAGCACTGTATAATTCAGTATTGTCATTCTAACTCCACTTCGACAGCAAATTAATGCAAGATCAATAGACAGAGTACTTCAAGAGCCAATGTAATAGTGTTATTTTGCTAATTAAGTGTCCAATCTTCATATCAGTTTATCAATACCTAAGAAAAAAAACACCAATAAAATGGTTCTAGCTTGCTGAATGGACATTTACATTAAAGAAAAAGGAAACCCCTTATACACATTGTGATGGAAGAAAAAGATTTATTTCTATAGCTATCATCTAGCAAAAACATGTTACAGTTTAACTACAGTGATGATATGCAAGTCACACCATTAACCTCAGCCAAATAATGTTGGCTATTTGGTTTATGAACTGAGTTTTATTCATCTCTCCCAGCATGATTCAGGTCAAACTCTCAAGTCTGCTCATTTTAATCTACACAAAGAATTGGCAATTAAAATAACCAGACTATCTGTAACTAGTAAGGATTTCAGTATATCACCATGAAAAAAGACAGAAATAAGTTAAAATCACTGTTTGTTCCTTATATCATATTTTTTATGTCCTAGATATCATAACATTCCTAAAATAGAGAGTGATTAAACGGTAACTTATGTCCCACTGTAGTATCGAATCATTAATGCCAATTACTGTAGCTCCTGAATCTGCATTACCAGGAAAATATGTGTCCAAACAGAAGTAAATAACCATAATAACTCTTTTTATTCCCTAAGCAGGAAAGGGAATGAGAAGTTTTCTATCTGCACCTGTCTAAGACTTTCTTCTGCAAATAATTGTGGCACATTAAAGAATGATTATATGTACAACACAATTTTTTCACCACATATTTCAAAATACATTCTAGGAATATAATAATTTTTCATTATCCTTTTTTTTAAACATCTCATTTTCAAGAAAGGGAAATTAGACCACACAGCATAAAGCAATTTGTGTTTCAAGATAATTGGGTGTGTAGGTTTAACTTGTTTGTGAAGCTTGAAGACCAATGGTTCACAAACAGATGCATTTTTGATAAATAACGTATCTCTTGTAAAAAGGAAACAACAAAGCTAAACTTCTACAGCCTTCAGGGAAAATACATAAGCTTTCCCTCCTGTCTTCTTTCAAACCAATTTTAAGAAGTCTAGCGCTATTGTGAAACAATAAAGAAAAGTTAGAGTAGATATCTTTTGCTGTACTTAACTCTTAGAATTAATACCTGGTATGGTAACGCTGTTTTCCATTAATCCAGTCTGAACCTCTGCCCTTCCTTGAGCACCTTCTTTCTTCATTTGCCCTTCTGTTTTGTCTTCTCTAGTTTTTCCAGCACCGTCCTCTGTTTCTTCCTGAATGCCAACTGTTTGAATTGCATTGGCGATAGTGTCAGCGATCTCATCCAGTTCCGTTGAGCTGAGATTCTCCACATTCACCTGGTGTTTCTGTAGGTCCTTCAATACATCCTTAATAAGTGTCTCTGGATCACAAAACAACATAAGTACAAGATTTAATTGAGTACGTGAAACATGTGCTTGTATCAGTAAGTATCTTTCATGTTTCCTAAAAGATAGGTTTTCCTTCATGGAGAGCATCTGTTTTCCAAAAGAGTTCACACACATTCACGCTGCCATTTTTATAAAAAACAAAGTATTATAATAGGATGTTAGAATTTATAACCAGGTGGACCCGTGCCAGGCACTGGGGGATGTATGCCAGTACAACCCAGCAAGTTGTCCTAGAGAGAAGGGTATAAAATTGTCACCTTTTCTTTCTAAGAAAAGCATTGTTTCCTAGCCTAAACAGATTCAAAATACTGAAGACAAGTGTTAAGGTAGCTTAACTTTTTTTAGCTGCACTAAGACAGTGCAAACAACACTACTGCTTATTAGAGATCAGGTTTCTTTGGTGATTTGCTTTTTGCAAGGTAAATAGCGACATAGATTTCTGGAAAAAAAAAAAAAAGAGTCAGATATTTTGTGTTTTAATCAAAAAGTTCCTCTTTGATTAGAAGTGGATATGGATATATCTCCATTACATACATGGATATGTAATGGACAAACTTTCTAAATTGTATCAATTTCTCTTGGAAAATATATATTTTGTCAGAATAACCTGACAGAAAAAACTAAATTATTGAAGCAGAGCTAATAAAGTCAGCGAAGAAAAGATGGAATATATGTCAGTTCCAAATCAAAACTAAAACTTTCCAACTAAATATATAGATACATTGCAAGGCACATCACAGTAGGAAAAAGTGTTCTTGCAAAACTGTTTGATTACCTGACATCAGTGCATCTGCAAAAGAATGAAAACTGTGATGACTTCAGTGACTTTCTTTTTCAAGAGGTTTTGCCGTTCATCCATTGACATGGAGAACTCATGACATGCAGTAGCTAACAATCTATGAATGAAATTTTGAAGGTTTTTGAAATCATCTTCAATAATATTGACAAAAGTTCATAATAACTTTTAGTGCAGATTAAGAATCCACCTTTGTCTTTCTAAACCCCTTGTAAATGTGGAATCGCCCTTAGAAAATATCTGTGTCAGGAATTAAAGGTTTCTAAGTCAGACAAACATCTGCCAATTTAAAACAAAATAAAAGAGAACATGTCCAAACCAGCCCAGCTGATTAGAGCCTTGAACACGAGTTTCTCACAATTCAAATTAGTTTCTTACCTATTAAATGATACTGGCTGCTTTAGGATCACTTACTCACTTTACTACAATATTTTTGAAGCATTTTTGATTTGTTCAACTTCAGAACAGAAACCACATTCCTTTTCCCCTGACCTAGAACCCCTGCTTTCTAGTCATAACACGTTGAAAAGAATGTCACTCAGTTACTGTCATTAGGAAACATCTTATAAGAAATTGGATATATGAAAAAAATTCAAAAACACCTACATGCCTGGTAGCACTATTTTTTCAAAATTTAAACGCTCAGATTCTCAAGTTTACTCAGTGCTAATGTTACTTAGAGTCCTGAAAGTTTATCTGTTTTCTGAAAATGGGACCAAGATTCTTATAATATCTCAAGAGACTGGTTAGTATCCCTATGAAGTTCTTAGCAAAATGCACAGGGAGAAATTTCAAGCGAATTCCATCAAATGGAACAGCATAAAAACAATTGTGTCATTGAGTAAAAGCTCGTGTTCAAACAATGTTCATGCATTTATGATAAAACAATCTAGGTCAAATTACACCAGCAGCAGTTTCAAGCCAAAGTACCTATAAATTCTGATTTGAAAAATCAGCAACCTTAGGCTTCCAATCCAAAAGCAAGCTTTGAGCCTCAGAAAAATAAGTGGCATTTGCCTGGTAAAATTTAATTTAAGTAAGTTACTGGCCATTACAACAATCTTTGAAGACAAATCTTAAAAGAGAATTGTATTCCAGGACATATATAATTAAAGAGCCATGTTAATGTAGCACTGCTAGAATTTTGTTTATTTCATTTGTTTCACAGCCAGATATCAAGACCAACTACTAAGATACTCAACAACACACAGTCAATATAGCCTTGTTATTTCCATTTAATTTCATTTTTTCCAAACTAACTTTCCTCTGTACCAATTATGTTAGTCAAGTCTTATCTCTCCAGTCCACTTCCACATGTTCATAGTCAATAACAAAGCAGTCTCAATCTCAAACAAAATGGAAATTGGGGAACAGGGTGGGGAATCAGATGAGAAAATGAATGGCCCAGATAATACCAACAGGCTCACTGCAGGTCCTCCTGGTTCATTAAATAAAACTGTCATGGAGAGGCCTTTTGCTCCTCTGATGCTGCTATTCCTGCTCTGGTCAAAGCCACCTGGGCATCACTGAGCAAACAAACTCCTAAACACTTGTGTCAATGTAAGTAAAACTTAGGCATTATATGCTACTGTTACTGAAGAACTACAAGTGTGACTTAGAATGTCAAGGACCAAAGGCAATAACCAAAGCCAGTAAGTATGAGGAACATCATGTTTTCAGTATACTGGGAAGAACAGTCACATTAATGTCTGTAACAGCCTGGTGAAATGGAGGTGTACGTAAATCTTGCTAACTTCATGAAGTTCCTGATACAATGTTAATATATGTCCATGAGAAATATGGGTGTTTCCACTTCCTGTTATGGCACTTGTCCATGTTTTATATCATTTCATATTATTGGATAAGGCTGATACAGAAATAAATACCAGTGCATCTATTTACAAACACCTTTAGGCAACTTAAGGAAATTATGATGAATTTATTAAAATCAGAAAGTATTTTTGGAGAAAGACCAAAAAGCAGACGGATACTGCAACAGCACATCACCTAAGCAGCACATGTACTCAAACAGGCATGTACCTGCCCGCAGCTCTTGTACTCTCCCACTGACCCCTTCTAAATAGAATTGGCAACGCTCAGCCATGTTTCACAGGGCTTGAATGGCAAACCAGACTTCTCCCTTAGCTCCAGCTTCCAAACGAAGGAAGGCAAGATGCTTTTCATTGTTGCCTTGGAACCATGACAACAGTAAAGGCACATATATCTTAGATGATGTAATATTTAATATCAGCTTCACCAGTAGATTTCCCCTAGTAGGTAACAATAGCAGCTTATCAAGGGAAAACAGCTTTTTATCGCACAGCACACAAATTGTGCTCCATACCCTGTTGACACAACTGCCAAGGCCAGCTGGACTGACCACCAAACGGTATAACAGAAGTAATTTTGGTACCAGTCCCACAGGGTGGTCTGCCCTCTTCCACCCCATCACCTAACTGACTATATATTAGCTGTCCTCAGCAACTGAGTGCCATACAGACTGGTCACCACAGCTTCTCAAGGCAGTGGACGTACAAAAATATCTTTGCCTATAAACACGGAAGCTTGTTATTTTTTGGAAAAAAAGATATCTAAATTACTAATTTTGTGACCTTTCCAACGCAATGGTGAGATGCATTCTGTAATACACCAAAAAATGAGTAGACTAGAACAATTCACTTAAAACTGAGCCAAATTCTGTATATGGCTGGTGCAGAAGACAGATTAATGACTCCACTGTTGCACAGTAACTACAAAGGCAGTACCCACACACATTGTGCTCCGCCTAGAGGTAACAGTTTCCAAATCTGCTAGAAAAAGAGCTCCACATTTCCTTCTCTTGTATTTCTCCCTCAGGGTGCCTTGTTAGCTAATTTACCTGGCACTGTTTTGCAGCAGTTCTCAGTGCTAATCTGCTCAGTACCTTCTGGATTGTTCTCTCAGTCAAGTTCCTTTGTTTAATCCTGTGCCAGATGCAGCAGAGAATGGAGCCCATCTGACTGCCCCACGTGCTTTCCAGTTTTTTTTAACAGTTCTGTGGTTTAGAGAGTGCAAGAGAGAAACCACCCACAAGCATACAAATGTCCTGAAGGACTGGAGAGTTTGGAGAAAGATTAAAAGCAGAAAGAGATGGTGCAGTCAGCCTGGCAAATCTGAATCCGAACCACCATCGTTCCAATGGACAGCACTTTAAACAACAAATACACTGAGGTCTGTTCTCACCACTTCCTTACGGGACTATTAAGTGGCTCAAAAATGCAAAGGAAATCACACTATTTCCTACTCAAGTGATTCATAATTTTATGTCTATGCAACATTTAAAAGCTAATGCAAGGGAAGAAGTTCCTACAGGGCACATTATGTATGTGAAGTCAAAGCAGTACAGCGCAATGAAATGTGAAACATGTTATTCCCTCTAAGTGTTAAGCATTTTTTTCCCGGTTGGCTCCTACCAGGAAAGGTGAAGTGGAACAGCTGGAGGATAATGAAACCAGCATGTGCCTAGTTTGTTTTGAGTCTGGCAACAAAATTGTCTAACCTGTGCAAGAGACTCACAGTGCCACCTGGATTTGATTTTACATTATAGTTTGTTCCTTGAAACCTATTATCTCTGGGCACCATACCAAGAATGCTTTCACTTCTGAGCATCCTTTAGATTGCAAGCATTATCTTTCCTCTGCTGCAACTTTGACATTTTTGTCTGTTGTGTTTTAAAAAAAAACCACAACAAAACAAATCAAAGAATGTATAACTTCATGGCTGATAATAACTACAGAAGGGATTCAAAGGAACCCTCTTACATATCACCAAAACTCATTGGGATAGTGGTGACTACAGTGTAACAGACGAAACTGCTTGGTAATGGCAGAGGTTCAGTTCTTTCATTTTTCAGGCATTCTGAACCACTGGAATAACATCAATAGTTAGGTTAGTTTAGAGAAACAACGAAGTGAATGAGAATTATTTTCTAAACTCTGCCTGATCCCCAGCCATGACGAGAAAACCCATCTTGTCTTACAAAGCAGCGCTTCAAATATATCACAGTATCCCACGAGACATTACACTCCATCTTCATTTAAATATTTGTTAAACTATCACATACGAAAGAAATCAGGACCTTGTCATAATTAAGCAGCATTAGCCAAAAAGGATTTAAAAATAGCAAATGGGTTGTTTGGTATAGAATGTCCAGCTGCAACCCCACCTTCTTGTATTACCCTGTGTCCACCTATCCATATAACTGACAGACTCCCCTCTCTGTGTTCTGCGCCAGAATTTATTTCAGTGTTAATTTCTGTGTCTAACTTTGAATTTCACCCATGCTCTTTGAACTTCTGGTTAAATACAGAGAAACAGAACAAAACCAGACATTTCCATATTACCTATATATAGTGTGGGATGCATGCATAAAAACAGATTTGACAGCAAAGATATGCCTATAATTATGTGTTGTTTGTAAAGTGCTTTGAAAATATAACACGTTACATAAATGCTACGTCTTACTGAGTGCCATATATTTCTACATGCATATGGAAGGTGGGTTGAAGAATGTGGGTAGATGTTTGCAGGGAAAGAGTAGTTAGAATGCTGAACATTGTTATTATAAGTATTATGGTAGTTATAAATACGCCAATAGAAGCAGATATATCAGAATGTCTTTTTTCTTTTTTTTTTTCTTTTTCTCAAAAATGCTCACTGAACATTGGGGAAACTTCAGATAAGTTAAAATAAGTAAATATCAACTTTACCATCCACTACACTCAGAGGGTCCTTTGGATCATCCTGGGAAGCAGGTTTATGATTCAGCATTTCAGGGCTTGGCCCAAACACTCCAGATGCAGGTCTTGCCTGGAACAGCTTCTTCATTTTAAAATCTTCTGCTTTTTCTTTGGCAAAAGTTCCATCAAAAGGACTAACTTGCGAAGAGTAGAATCTATTGGCATAAATGTGAGACCCTTTAGTCCTGCTGTGAGAGCTTTTATCACTGCTTTGTGCTGACAAGTTCTGAGTGATGTACGTGTGCAGAGCAGCCATCAGAGTTTTTTGGTCAAGCCCCATTTCTGACTCCGGTGTGAACTTGTCTGGTTGAGGCTGGGTGAAGGTCCTCCCATGGAGATTCTCAGCATGCTGTTCCTGGGATGTTGATGCACGGGCCAAAGGAGGTGCTTTTTCTTTGGGTTTTTGCGTCATGTAGTACCTGACAGGATCATTGTAGATATAGCTCTAGAGAGAGAAGAACATAGAAAAAAGGGACTGGGTTATTACTGCTTTGTAATGATTGTTGTTATGGAGGAATCACAGGCATAAACCTTAGCATTTTACCCACCTACAATAATTATAATTTGTAATGCACGTGAAGATTGCAAACCTCAAGCTGGTATGTTTGCTTTAGAAGCACTATCACTTTAGTACAAATTCTGCAAAACAGTTTATTAAATTATTAAAAAGCAAAATAAAGAGATTAGAGAGAGAATGATACAACTCAAACTTGATGTTGCCTATGCATGCACTATTTATATTCATTCAGACAAAGAAAATTCAGTAAAGCCATTTTCCCTTTGGTCTTTACTAGACTTGTGACAATAACTTTTTTTTTCAGGTTACTTACCAAGAGCTAGCAAGGCAAATCAAAAATATCATTTTTTATAGAACACCAAAAAAAGTGAAACAATTCTTCTGTACATATAGTTTTTTGTTCTATTTTAAATGAAATCTTTTATTTTTTCACTAAAATTAAATCTCTAAACAATATGTCCTCTGACAGCATAAAGACATGTAAAAACAGCTTTTAAATTAGTTTTTAATTCCTTTGTTACTCATCAAATCAACTACTCATCAAATTAAACAAGAATGTAAAAAATGTTTCAGTCAAGCTAAAATCATGTTTTTGTTGAAAAAGTGCTTGGGAGGAAGTGGATAGGTGGGCTGGCACTAGAGTTTTCTATTTTCAGTTTCAGATTTTCAAGGATACACTTGAAATCTAGCATTGTAAGGCAACGTCTATTGTTTCCATTGACATTTTTTGTTGTTGTTGTTGTTGATGATGAAATTTAGTTTTGAGGACAAATTCTAAATTCCCCTTAAGCACTTTAAGAATCTATCCAGCATATAAAACAATATACCCATTAATTAGTATTACATTTACTGTAATTTAATCCTAGAGACATTTTTGTTATGATCACAACCTGAAGGCAGGAATTTTTGTTTTTAATAAAGCAGTTCTGCCCTCCCAAATAATTTCAAAGATCATTTCTCTTCACCCCTTGCTAAATAAAAATTGGAAATTGGAGGTCTATTTATATTCAGAATTATTCCAATTACAGAATCACAGAATCTTCTAGGTTGGAAGGGACCTTAAAGATCATCTTGTCCAACCGTCAACCTAATTCTGACGAAAAATAAACACCCACAACAAATTAAATTGTTTGTTTATAATTCCTTCAAGACACTTTGTTGAAGTTGCATCTCCTACTGTATGTTTGTTAAAGAATGGGTCCTGCTTCTCAGCTGGGGTTTCTTGGTTAAACTGTCATATGAAATGTATTACAACATGAGAAACTTAGGACAGGGGTTATTTCAGCTCTCACTGCTGTAACTTGTAGTGGATCTTGTGTACCTGTGCACTGATAGCATTATGGTTTAGGGCAGAAAGAGCTACAAAATACATATAGAATGTAGAGTCTATACAACCCAGAGGAGAGCAATTAGTAGAACTGGGCCAAAAAAAAATAATATCATTATTTATATATTTCCTAATGGACTCTGTAAATGCAAAATAAGTAAAGTTGGAGAATAATTTTGCTCTCCATCTGAACAATTTTATTTCTTCTGATAACAGTCAGTTCATTTTGTAATATATATTCATCACCTCTGCTTTCCAAGAGGGTTATCCTCCCCCTGAGAAAAGACTGAACAGGTTCACTCCATGATTCCATATCAAGATTTGCAGATTTATGGCTTATGCAACTTTATCATGAAAAAAATGGCACTTTGGCATCTTTGGCTTGTGATCCACCAACGCAAGGCTTTTGACTTCTGCAGATGGGCTTTAACATAGAAATGTGTTTTGTTAATGCCAAGAAATCAGGCTAGAGTAAGACAGTGTCAAAGAATATAGAGCTGGAGATCAAGCAGCTTTGTGTATGAAATATTTTAATGTCCTCTGGGAACCGTATCAAACAACAGCAATGTAGCTCCGGTCCAGTGCACCAGCTGCAGGGTACACACTGCTCTGCTCAGCACCAAGAGGGGAGCCAGTTGTCAAAATACAAGTTGAACGCTATTTACATACTTAACAGCAAATCCTAGATGTGAAAACCTACTAGCTGTACATCTTTATCTCTCAATTTCAACGACTCTTTGCATGGGGTAATTAACTCTTTAATGACACTCACGCCCTAGAAGGAACTGCAGAGGATGATACAAAGCAGTCCCAGAAACACCAGGTAGTTTGCAGAGAATTCACATACCCTGCCATCTCCCTTTCCTACTTACATACCTTGCCGTTTTTCCTTCCTACTCCCTACCCTGTCAACTTTTGGAGGACCTTCTGGGGACAAGGGAAGGAAGAAGAGGGAATTGGGAAAAGGAGAAACATGGCTTGGGGCAGGGGGAAGAGGACATTCCCTATTCAGCCATGGAAAGATATTAAGTCAGCTCAATCCAGCTTGTGCAATTGTACCCTAACTTGGATCTTTGTCCTATATCCAGCTGCTTCTTTTGCTTCTAAAGCTTTACTAATAAATCAAGTCTTAGTAGTAGCAAAACTGCTAGACAGTCTCAAACCACTTGTGAAAGATTAGGGTCAGGAGATGGGGCCTCGCTTTTGATGAGCTATTTAACAAGTCCAAATATCCTTTAACATTAACAGATGTGTGACTTCCTGCTCTTGCAGACAAGTACATGAAGAAAGAAAACATAACAAAACCACCAAGTGATTTTACACAAATTGGATATAAAGAAGGGCCAGTCCTGGGCTCAGAGCTGGACCTCTATCAAGAAGGGGCAGCCTCTCAGCAGCTTGACAGGTCACACTTCGGGTAGTAAGGGATGAAATATTAAAAGTTCTAATTAAAGTACTACCCCGACAGCTCAGCTGTCTTCACAGTGCACTCAGATACCAGCACACCTGATGTAGCTTAGTCTGACTTAATTAAAGGGATCTCGCAGCTGTATGGTATGGCAACCCCCAACTTTCAGGAGAAAAGATCTCCTTCCTCAGCCCTCCCACCTCATTGTAAACAAAACACAGCATCAAAAATTTATGTGCCAACTGAAATATGCAAGGTGAAATCCAAATAAAATTGCCGCATGGATAAATACAATCCTAGACTATGGGTTTGTGCTAAGTGGCACGTGAAAGAAACATTTTTTACAGAAAAAGACAGGAGAAAAATATCTGCTATATGTAGTTTAGAATCCAGTGAAAATTTACATCTTAAGTTATTAATAACAATTGCAGAGCACTGCGACAATCTTATTTGAAGTGTTTTTGCAATCTAACCTCCTGAACATGAACATTGCTAGTTTGAGTTACTTCCAAGATAAATGGCAGAAGCCATGGCCAGTGAAAAAAAATCTGTAAATTGCCTTGTTGGTGCCTTTGGAGAAGCTGCTAACATCATAGAGAAGCAGAGGGAAACAGGGAGCAGGAAAAATTTAAAAAGAATATGAATTTCTAGACTGATCAAACTGGATTTATATAAACTACTGACAGTAACTGCAAAAAAAACCCACAAACCAGACAAACACAAAATGTGCAGAACTAAGAAAGAATACTCTAGTTACTATATAACTGGTTTATACTAAATGAGGATAGAATACAGGACCCTATTACTATCAGGAATAATTTTGTTTTAATAGATAAGATATTGTTCAATTATCTCATGTCATTAATACAGCATTTTTAAAAAGTACTCTGAATTGCTAAAAAAGCGAGTTTAAAAAAAATCTTATTTCTCCATCTGCACAAGATTTTCCTCTTCTTCACCACCTTTCAAATAAGCTATCTCAATAATTCACACATTATCAAAAGAAACCACACACTAACCTTTCTGAAGATGGAATTGTTAGGGCAACGTCTTGTAGGTTTAGGTATGTAAGTAACTGACATTTACTGCATGGAAGTTCACAGAAGGGCACACTAAATTACACCCTGCAGATCCACTGTACAATAGTCTACGGGCTACACATTTTCTTTTTTTTTTTTAAATTAAAAAAGGGAGCAGGATTAGATATATACAACCCAAGGCACAGATAAATGCTGTTCAATTTATCCACTAAGGGGTAGACTGATTTGAATATTTTGCCCAAGTGCAGAAAGAATGGAATTAAATTTATGACAAAATACTTCCTTTCTTGAGGACACATTTGCTAAATCTTGAAGGCACATAGAACTAACAAAAATCCCTTAGGAATGCATAAAGACGAAATCTTCCTCCATCAATTTTACTTAGCCTTTTCCGTTTGATGCATTGTTAGATATTAACTCATGTTTGCTACCACCTAAATTTGGTTGATTCTACATACAATACTTAATCTACTGTGCCTATTTGAGATAGTGGTAGTATGCTCTCTAAAAGTAGAAAAGAAAAACACAACAAACACTGGAGCCAGGCCCTCCCTTACGAGTGGTGGCGTAAAATAAAAGTTTCCAAAGGCTACCAAAAATTAAATGATCTCATACTTTAACTTACTGTGTGGAGTGAAAGAAGTTTACCAGAAGCAGTCTAGATACTTTGTGAACCGCACATGCTTGCCTCATGTAAACTTGCTACATGGGAAACACGTGTACCCGAGTGAACCCCAAACTAAATAGGAGACGAGGGGCTCTGCCTGCTTGCCACATCAGAGTGCAGGCTGTGAATTTATACACCTGATTTATCTTTACCTCGAGAGAAATCCAGCCAACAATGTGAACCTGAGGGCAAAATGGGTGTCGTGGAGTGGATTACAGTGCAAAGTCCCTGGGACGGAGCTGAGTAAGCAGTACAGCTGGGTCCTTACAGCATCACAGCTAAAGTAGCTAGACCTATGTTAACAAACCCTTAATTCTGGTGAGCTGCTCTTCCCGTACAGTGCTACACTGTCAGGAAGATATCTTAGCAGGCTTCCAGCTAGCTTCAAGGTAGCTGAAGTGGGACCTCTGCTTTACAAGCCTCCACGTGCTGTAGATGTGACGTTACACACTCTGCACCACATTCGGTGTTAGGTTCGTCTGAAAATAACAGGTAAAGCCAATGAAAAAAATACAATTCTCTGAGCAATCGCAGGTCAAAAGAGCTTTCTACCAACTGGTAATGACCTTTTCACAAACTATGGATCAGGATGTTATACCATGCAAGAAATCACTGTATAAAAAACAAGAACTCGTAAGATTAATTCAGAATCCAGAAACTGGTAAAGAGGCCAAACCAGTGACTCCTGGAGCAATGGGATAGCATCAGACCACTGTCTTTTCACAGATTTGCAGGCTTAAGGCAACAGGCACCACTAGAGGCATCTTATCTGACCTACATCCACTAATAATTTTCTGTATCTATCTCTATTTTCTTTCTGAGAATTAAAACGTCTTTGAAACCATTTAAGAACTACATCAGAGAAGTAAAGATGGCAAAGACTGTTAATGAACACCCTGTAGTTTGCAGTGTCAAAAGCTTGATCAAGCAAAAGGGATCCTCAGAGTCTCCTTTGATCAGAACCAGTGATGACTTTGCTTCCTAATTCTGGTTGTAAATTTGCAGTGTAACAGGATTGTCTGGGATCTCACTGTATACCATTCAGCAATCTACATTGCTGGAATTTCAGTTGACAGAGATTTGATTGTGAGCAGTATATTTTACCGGTCTTAAAAACAACCCTCCAAAACAAAAGGAAAAAGAAGATAAATACATTGGTTTCTTTATGTATAAGTTATTATTTAAGAAATTCAGTTTTAAGTTTCAAATGTTCCCATCCATTCTTGGTCTCCTTTGGGATGCTGTTAGCTGCATGCCTACCCTTCAACCTCTCCAACAGACTGTCCTGCATGAATACTTTTTATCATTAGTTGCCATTTCTTGTACTGCTGAGGAGCTCACTAGGCTTTAGTCTTCATAGCTAACTGCTGGTTTTTCTTTCTATTTCTGACAAATCTCCATCCTATCAGTTAAAACAAAGGTTCTAAAGTATTTCCTTTGGTGTAAAAGGAGTGTCAGATTATTTTTCCTCAGCATGCATCATTTGCTCACCACAAATAGAAATGTTAGTTTTACATATTGGATTACATGATAACCTGGCTTTTCTCCACACAGAGAGGGAGAAAAGAAAAATGATAGGTGGATGAACCCCAATAACTTGATTAATGCCAAGGGGCCCCTGCCCGGAGTCATCTCTAGTTCGTCCCAATGAACCATCAGCCATGATGTCCAGGAATACCACCCACCAGGTGGGAAAATGGGAGCCTACAGGGGGGTGTGACTCCTTATGGGATGCGAAGAAGAGCATCTTGTCATTGTACAAAGCATATTATGGGATGTTTAGAGAAAAGACCAGAGAGGGAACGATCAAGGTGGATTGTGGAACAACTGTGGTGAAACAGACAGGAAAGGAAGTAAAGGGGACCAGAAGCATCTAAGCAGGCTGGCCAGTATGCTTGTCTGACCATGCCTGGTGTCTGATCACCACAGTCTGTACTGACTTCTCAATAAATGCCATTTCTATTATTCTGGGTGAGGAGGTGTCTATTCTGTATGCATGTGTGTATGTATGGTGGTCTGAGTGCCGACAACCAGAGTCAGACCACGGGTCCCATGGTGCCTATTGACAGTACCTGCTCCAGTACTTGGTTATTAGCTAGACATGAGGACATGGAGCTGAAGCAGCTTCACCTCCATCAGACTACCTGGTTCAGCAGTGCCATAACATTACAAGAAAAATTTCTTCACGGAAAGGGTTATCAAGCATTGGAATGGGCTGCCCAGGGAAGTGGTTGAGGCACCATCCCTGGAGATATTCAAAAGACGAATTGACACGGTGCTCGGGCATATGGTTTAGTGCTGGTTGGTGGTGTGTGGGTGTGGTGGTGTGGTTTGGGGTTTTTTTTGTTTGTTTTTATGGTTGGACTAGATGATCTCAAAGGTCCCTTCCAACCTAGGTGATTCTGTGATTCTCTGTGATTCTGTGATTACTAATAAGAACCAAAAAGTGACAGTCAGCCCTCAGTGGCTGGTAGAAATTGTGCAGCATGGTGATCAGTGCTGATAGATATACCAGAGTTTACCAGCTTCCCGTGTCTGAGAACAGTTTGCTCATATGTCAATAAGTCTGTTACTTAAGGTTTCAGTGAATGATGTTTAAACACATTTTCTGTAGGCATATGCTGGTATATTGAGCTAACTCATTATCTAAAGATGATTTACATAGAAACATGAAGACCTTCATCTGCCAAAAGTTGAGCACATTAGCACCAATTCAATTTATTTATAACTCTAACATATGAATCTAGAGACTACTTTTACCAAAGAAATGCAAGTGAATAGAGATCTGCAGGATCCATGTCTGTAACATTACTTTACAACCCCATTGGAAGCAACCAACCATTCCCTGGAAAACTGCAAGAGATAAGGTGAGGGGTTTTTTCCCTCATAAAAAACATTGGTTGTTACACTGTCCTGAATGCATACACCAGCACACTCACACAGAAGTTAGATAACATAAGCTTAAATTTGTGTGAACTCTACCCTCTCATTTTATAAGTATGACCTAAAAATAAATACACTTTAAAATTTGTACCAGCTCCACCATCTTCTATTTACTGAGCCCAGTGTAGTGAAGTACAGTGAGTAAATATTTGCAAGACAAATAGCAAGCCTGCAGGAGAAATGACAGAAAAAACCACTCCAAATACATGGTATTTGGCAAAAAACGAGTTGATTTCAAAGGGGTGGGGAGGGACCTGAAAGAAAAGGAAATCTTATTGTCCACTCAGTATTCAAGGTTTGAAAACTGTCAACCTATGTTTCATCTGGAAATTACTAGAAATTAATGGATTGGCCTTTTAAAATAAGCCTCCAGGCCTACACACATCATTTGTAATATCATTCCTACAGCATTTGTATCTACAAATCATTGTACAAATAATTAATCTTTACAAGATTACAAATCTTTACAAGTTGTGTGATAAGTGAAATTATGATTTCTCTGTCAAGATGTGGTCATGTGGTTTTAGGTAAAGGTAGGTGTTAGGTCTAAGAATTGAAGAGCACAATACTGGTACTAGAATCTTCACTTGCTAAATTATTAAGCTCAAAAATAAAATCACAGCTCACATGTAGCTTGCCAAACTGTGTATTTATACCGCAAACAACCTGGTTGTAGTTTTTCTAGGCATTGTAGCCATGATTCTGTTGGAGCTTCAAATGTATGAGTACCATTCCTCCCAGAAAAAAAATTGCTATCTAGACCAGACTTGTGCAAGATGGCAAACAGGACAGAGTTTACCATGTCTAATTTTATATATTTAAATTAGAATGGATGGATCACAACTTGGGAATTCCTTTTTTTCTCTCTACTGATCATAAAATCAGTTTAGGCTGACTGGCACCAATGAAAACATCTGTATTTGGTCAAATGAATTCTGCTCTGTCATTACGGGGTTTTCGTTTTTTCATTGGATTTGGGGTTGGGGTTATTTTGTTGTTGTTGTGTTTTCATTTTTTGGAAGAGGACGTTAATAGTTATATTTTACTGAAAAGAGCCATGGAGGCGATAATGATCCCAAATATTAAATAATTATGCGAGATTTGAGGCTTAACTTCTAGTCTACAGTCCACCAAAAAAATCTTGCACAACCTCAGGAAAGGTGTCTGTGAAATAGGGGTCTTAGTTCTTCCCTACTTTGTAATGGTATTTGCTAAATAAATACATGAACGCTTGTGAGACGTTCAGGTTTACTCTAATGGTTGTTGTATAGATATGGTGAATAGGTGGGCAATTCTGTAGCTTTGAGACACTCTAACAATTATTCCTGATATTACATTTTTCTTACCTACAGATAATCCCACATATATGAAATATTAAATTTTACAGTTATATAAGCAGATTTTAAGTGTATACATCGCAGAAACGTTTTTGCCTTTTAGCAGTCAGCCGTCAAATCAATTTCTGATAATCTTCATTCAGTACTGTATTTTAATCAGTGTTAGATAAATAAGGGTACTGCTTTTTTGAATTAAAGCTCCAGATTAAAACAAGCAATGACTGCATAATTTCTTACTAGTTAATTACAGTAATGATTATTTGCAGATAAATTCAGAGTACATCTTTAAGCCCTTGTGCACTCAGATTTTCTAAAATAAATAATAATCCTTTTTAATAATTATCGCACATCCTAGTTCTTTCAGGAGATCAGTTATAAAGCATCAAACAACTGATTTTCAACCCAGCAAAACTACGAGTACCTTTCCCTGAATGTGAAAGGGGAAAATAGGTGGAAGGCTCCCTCTTGTACCTAGGACTAAAATACAAGCTTTACCAAATGCCTTGTCTAACCTTCGTACCCTTCTAGATTCCAGCAAACTGACTCTGTCACAATAGTTTTTATTTTCACCTTCTCCACTTTCAGCACCACTTTACTGCTTATCCAATAACCCACTATACCCCTCTGCCACTCACTGGTGACTTTATCTGTTTGTTTTTCCCTTCATGATTCTGTAAAGACCTTTACCTTTATCAGCGACTTCTTTGACAAAGATTCTGCTTTTTTCCTAAGTCTTTCCTTTAAGAATTTTAAGAATACCTGAGACTCAGAGATTTCTGCAATCACAATGGTTACACATAAAGTTTATCTTGAAAATTTATGTAGGTAATTAAAATCCAAAGAAGCAGAAACAGCAGAATATTGATGAAGCTCCCTGAGGACTCTGAGACAATTTTCTCTTCTTGCCTACACTACGTAGTAGGGCCTGAATGGCACACCAGCCTGCAGAAGACCTTAGCAGCAGGTAGGACCCAAGGGTGAAGATCTTAGAAGAAGGAAGGAGGAAGGAATAAAAGCAATTACCTGCATCTTCTAGCCCTAAAAACCTAAACTATAAATCAGAGACCCCTGCAATAAGAAATGCAGCAGTAGCATAAGTGCAGCAGACAACCTCCTTACTCCTACAGCCTAGAAGGTTTTCAAGAGGAGTCCATAGAGCATCCAGCCCATGGAGCACAGCAGTGCACTTTTGCCAGCCTGTGGCATTAAAAAAATTCACAACTCATACTACTAGAAGGCATAAGAATATGTAAAAATGATAGCTAGTTCAAGGACTAAACAAGTAGTTTCAGCAGAATTATTTTTATTTTCTTTCTGATTTTGAGACTTTTAAGTATGTCTGGATCAAGTTTCAAATCTTTTGTGTTTCTGTGATGACTGAGAAATTATTCTTGGTCAGATGAAAGCAGCATAATTGAAATCTCCTGTTCAACTGCAGGCATTTGAACTTTTTAAAAAACTCTAATGGAAGACCACTCCTCACTGCCTTGGTGAAAATAGAGAACAGGAGTATTTGTTTCCATACTGATCATTTTCGCTGCCTCTCTTTTTTGCTTGGTTGTAAAGGCCGCTGTGGATGAACCTATTTTTTTCTTTTTCCATCTCCTTTATTTAAAGATTTCCTCAAGGCTTCCCACATGCCCTGCTATGCAAATGCTTACACAGAGCTCACTCACCAGCAGGGCTGCCGTCAGCAGCAAAGCCAGCAAGCTCTCCTTTTACAGCTGACTAGCTTTAGTAATATCAGCTATCTGCAGTCCCTTCGAACCCAGCAAAACTCTACCTCTATGTTTCTGTAGGAATGTCAACAGTGTAGTGGTTTTTTCAGGGTTTTGGGTTTGATTTTTTTCTGTAAGAGAGGGATTTGCTCTAACTGGAGGGGAGAAGAGCAGAGGAATTCACACACAAAGCCTCTGCATTTCTCATTATGTGCATGTGCCTGGCTACATGTTTTTTTCCATACTAAGTCCAGATTTGGTAGAAAGGAATAACAAATATTGATAATGCAGCATATTGTGAATGGTAAAACCTTCATTAAGTTCAAGTGGGGGGAAAAAATACCAAACCGAAAGGCCAGTAGCTAATGCTTAAGTAACAAATGCCACCAAGTGCCCATTTTCTGAACAACTCTTTTCAGCTGATCCAAAGTGAAATGTTCCTCAGGAAACACACCCACCAAATCTTCTGATTTACTGCTATTTATCCAATGGCAGAGTCATTATCAACTGGTTAGATTATTACCTGCAGGAGATACTGTCTAAATACTGAGAAAAAAATTCTAAGTTAGTGATGAACTTCAAGAGCTTCAAAAATTGCTCAGAGAAGCTCTTGCAATAAATAGTAGACATTATAGGAATTTTGCTCCATCACATGATTTAAGTTTAATAGCGTTATTTCTATCACTGTTCTATCATGCCTCAAGCTGACAGTTGTTTGAACCAGGGAACTAGGAAAAGCGTTACCTGTCGTAGGTTTTGCTGTCTTATTTTACAACTTTATGCATGACTGTATGTGTGCTCTCTCCATGATGCCCTTGAAGCTCTGAAGTTTTATTTTGATAATACACGTGAAAGATAACAGCAAAAGTAAAAGCCAAAAGGTTGTAAATTAATGTGATTAAAAATATTTAAGTTTAGATACTACATAACATTTTTGGAGTATAACAAATATTTTAAATCCTCTTGGTTTTTAAAGAAGGGTAAAGGCCCAAAAGCTGCAATTATAAGTTTAAGTAGGGTAAAGTACCTCTTTCTTACCCTTACTTTTAATATGAAAATTGCAAGAAAGTTAAAAAGATAAAATTGGTGCAACAATTATTTAATGTACGTTCATAATTTATCCACATATGAAATACCAAAATAGGGTACCAAGTTTTTGTTGAATGCAATTAAAGTGTGTAAGATAGCTATTTTCAATTTCAAGTGGTATGATGATATCAAATGCAACTCCTGCAGTTGCTTTCCTTCCTATTCTTTCCAAATTGTTAAATTTTATATTCTTCTGCTTCCTGGAGTACCAAAAATCCTGCTTTCTCTTTTGTTTAAATATTATTCCATTAAAGACATTATGAATCAAGAGACAAACCCAGCGTCCCCTTCTTTCTTTTTAAAGAATAGCAGTTGCATTTGATTTACACAGAACCGGGAAACGTCTCCAGGATCATTTAAAATTCAATGATTGATTTCTAAATTTTAAGATAATTTTCCTTTTCTCTTTTTTTTCCTAATTTTAAATTATAGGTAACCCATCTGACTCAGCGTCTGTTGTTTTAAAATGCTCCTTAGTAAATAGAAGTGTTCAGTTTGCTCCTATACGTGCTTCATTTCCAGATTTTCTCCTCCTTATCCCACTCCCCCAGGCTTCAGAGTACCCATCTCCATGGCAACACTCGATAAGGTTGGTGGGTGGTGTTATCACAGCAGGCTTCCCCACAGAAGGTCTCAGCCATATGGATTATTTATGAACTTGCATGACAGCACCAGACCCACTGAAATACCTCATGAGCAAGTTTTCTTGTCTCAAAAAAACAGTGATTCAAAGCAGGGCATCCTCAATACCTTCAGCACCTGTGAGTAGAGAGTGCAGGAAAAGTACCACAAAGGTGGTCACTCATCCATCCCAAAGCTGCCTTGCTGTTGCCTACAAGTTTCTCTTACCTCAGATGAACACCTAATAACATACACCATAAATCATAAATGTTATTTACGCCAATCAGTGACATTGGAAACTTGAGGCTCCTAACAAGAATAATAACATTTCAGTTATACCATGACTAAATAGTTGATACAACTGATACTGTTGTTGGGAGTTGCTGTTGCAGATACACTGCAGTAGTTCTGTGTCTCTGAGCTAATTCCTGGAACAAAATAGCAGTTTGGCTTTGACACTATATTTTCTTTGCCTGATTTTTTTCCTAAAATGTCAGTACATTTGTTTAGCTAAAGTTGTTGAATATACACTGTATTCATGCAAATATCACATACCAATTTTTTGAAAGAATCACTATAATAGCAGCCTATTTCTTTAAAATAATAGATTTCTTTGGATAAACACATTTTTTGAGCAAAAGATGTAGGGCTATAAGGGTCTGTCATATGTAAACCCTTCATGCAATCATTTCTATAAATTTATCAAGCTGCATCTTAGAGCAAGACAGACTTTCTCTAGGAAAAAAAATAAATTGTTTTAGTTCTCAGGCATATGTGGGTTTTTTAAACAGAGCCAATACTCAAGATTTAAGGTTGTGTTTACTAGCTGTATGTATATTTATAATGTATACATATGAAACTTAATTGGTCATGACGGGCTTCTTTTATGATCGAAAAGAAGTAGGAAAAGTTGAGGCACAATTCATCAGTTTTGTTATCAAAATCTGCTGAAAGATTATATTAATTGTACTGTAAGCACCAAGAATTCCCAGGGTAGTGCTGCCAGCATTTTGGAGAGAAGCAGTTCAGGTGTGGTAAGAAGCATTTCAGATCAGGCAGTGAAGATGTTGCAACCATCACCCCGCTCTTCCTCCTCCCTCACATATAAACTGTCCCATGTTATGGTAAAACACTCTGGATTAGAAGAATTGTATTATTTACAATGCTGAAGCTGACCCAACTCTTTTGGAGAGAACTTGGTTAGTGCAGTTATGATAATCAGCTGGAGGAGGCAGTAAGAAAGAATTTTCAGACAGAAGGAAAAATTGAAAAATAAGGAGAATTCAGAGAAGAAGGAAACCAAAATCCCAGAATGCAGGAACCACATTAAAAGTACTACCTTGACTGAAGCTTTGTCATTCGTCTTCCTCGGATACAAGTTTGTAGCTGCAGACTGGGAGAGAACACCGAGATATTTAAGATATTGCTGGAGAGACTTGGCAAAGTTCACATCATTTTCCAGATCATAATTTCTTTCATTATCTGCATTCTGCTCCAAAGTCCTGCACAGCAAAAGCAAGGAAAAGACAGTTACCGGTCTGTACGATGTTCAAAGTGCCCAACTAAAAAGTCACCGTTTTATATTGCAAAGCACTGAAGTTAGTTCCATACATAACAGAAAAGTCACCCAGAAGCTTAAAAACCACAAAAGTATAGAAAATTCAATGTTTCATAAAAGGCAGCCAAAAAGTCTTGCACTATTAACAATTTATTGCATGAATCAAAGCTAATGATCCAACAGTAAATCAAATAAAATGCCTACATCAAGGCAAAGCCATATTCAGAAGAAAAGAAAATGCTTATAAAAAGAAAATATGCATGATTAAATTGTACCCCAAAGAAATATGAGATGGTTCTAAGATTTTAAAAAATTGCTGGATGATGATGAGATTCAACTGCAGTTTGGCCCTGTGCCAATTTACAGAATAGTGAGACTACTGGGTGTGCAGAAATCACTGAGCAAGTCAGCTCCAGCAGAAGACTTAAAAAAGGAATAACATGACGGAAAAAAGTATTTCTTCTGGTCTTCTTATGTGCCTGGGATTCACAGAATAGCGGTGTTTCCTGACTGGTTTAGACAGATCTCGATGACTTTTGCAAAGGAAAGCTAAAAATGGGATTAAACAACACCAGTGTAGAGGTGCTTATACAGGATTCAGAGCACTGTGTGCAATGAATCTGAATTATTACCAGCTCTCCTCATCTATCTCAACAACATGTCAATGATGATGATAATTTAAATGTCAACACCAGTAACTATTTCATTCCTTGTGTAAAAAAGCAGAGAGAGGATTCCCAGTCTGCCTCCTTCCCTGTGAGTGACACGTTGTTTTGAGGGAAATCACCTTTTTGGTGTCACCACTTTTTACCCACATGCCCACACACTTCTTCAATGAAGAACAATTCCAGGTGGAAGAGCTTTTGAGCCCAGGGAGATGAGGCATAATTTGACCTTCAGCATCTCCACACCACTGTAAGCAAAATTTTATTCTACCAGCCCAAGTCATGGTGCTGATGTGGGGCACAGCTTTTGGGAGTACCATTAAGTCATTTTCCAAATTTTGGGTTTGATCACATTGCTTTATGCACAAAGTAACAGACTTCCTTCAGTGCTCACAGCTGTACCAAATACATTCTGATGAATTTAATCCCAATAATGTAATTAATAATCTAGTTTGATATGATGGCCTTGCAACCAATAACGTTCAGAGGGTTGCTCAATTTGAAGTACCAGAAAACCCATCAGGCACACAAACTCTTGGAAAATGAAGGTTTACTGCACGGAGCACTATAGGGATCTTGATATAATTTGCCCTAAGTCTTGCTTCCTTCTCATGCTGTTTGTACTTTTGTCTTATTCCAGAACTCTAAAGTCTGCTTTATGATGGAGAGCGGACATGCAGGTAACATTATCCACCTCGTTTTTATCTTAAAGCCAGACTAAAACTGTTCTGCAGTTTTAGAAAGAGCTGGGCAGTGTGCTTTCAACAGAGATGAACAAATCATGGAATCATAGAATATCAACTTGGAAGGGACCTCAAGGATCATCTGGTCCAAACTTTTTTGGCAAAAGCACGGTCTAGACAAGATGGCCCAGCACCCCACACAGCTGAATCTTACAAGTGTCCAATGATGGGAAACCCACCACTCCCCTGGGGAGATTATCCCAATGGTCAATGTTTATATCCGAAGAGGCTCTCATCATAGAAGGCATCTTACTTCCAAACACTCATCTTTCATTCATCAGTTAACTCCAACACCTATCTTCTGCTTTCTTTGCTAACTTTGAAAAGAAAGGGAAAAGGAAATACCTGACCAAATTCTGCCCTGAGGATTTCCACTGGAGCTAATGGGAACTGAATGCACAGATAAAACCCAGTACTTAGGTTAGGCTTTCAAGCCATTATTTACAGTATATAATCACTCACACTCATGGTAGAAGCAAAATCTGAGGTCTAAGATTTCTCTTTTTTCTTATGGAGACAGTAACTACACTCAAATTGTGTTTAAATTCCACATTAGATGTAATATTTTATGATAAAAGCTTTTAAACATTTAAAATGTAAAAGCCTAACAAAGCGTTACATTTTATTTAATGACAACTTTAATAAAATCCTATGAACACATCTGAAAGATATTGTAGTTCACCAATATATCACTGTTGTTCACCTTGTTAAGACAGAAGGAAAAATGCATTAAATGAGCTATTATTGCAACTGAATTAAAATATTTCTTTTAAATTTGACAAAGTGATATTGGAAAATGGATGAAAGACAAACATATAAAAGCACCTGGTGAGTAGGAAAAATGACTGTCAGCTGAGTTCTTGTTGTGCACTTATTTGGAAGTATTTTCAGTTTTAATTTATTCTGAAAAAGGACTTTGCATACAATGAATGTCAGGGTATACAGACAATAACACACATAATTATTTATCAAAATGGAAAAAATTCCATATTTCCTACAAAAAACCAGCACTTTAGAAGCTTTTTTTAATGCAAAGATCTAAATCACTGTACCTCAGATATTACGCTTTTCTGGAATGTTCTCAATTAATAGACACCACACTTTTTAGAAAAAAGTTTCTGTGAGAATCTTATTACTGACTTAATGATGGTTTTATTATAGAAATAATGCTATACCCCATTTCATACATCGAAGTTTGCTGGAAACGTTTGTGGTTTTGCCTAATTGCACCGATGAACACAACTGACATTTATTCCCTGTGTGCAGAATGGACTTTTTTCCTTTATCTTGGATCCTCTTTCAAGAGCAGGGATTTTTGAAATTTAATAAGGGCCCAGGAAATACCACGTACACTCCAGTTAGCCACCAAAGAAAGAACTTTCATCTTGAAATCAAGCTCCCAGTTTCAGCATTTTTTTAAAGATGAAATCCAAGTCTTCTGTTCCATCACATTTTATAGGCACTAATTTAGCCTAAGTCAATTTACCTTTCAAGTGTCTGAGTCTATTTTCTTGCTCTCACTAGCTCTGTGGGGATTAATGACTCATTAGTATGACTTCATATTGTCTTATTACACGTTACCCTTAATAAAAGGTCTTTCTGCCATAATGTTTCTTTGATAATTAAATACCTACACTAAGTTGCTTTTTAAATTATTTAATATTATCTGATAAGATTTTAGCAAGTGCACTGAGCACGTAGCAAACTTTATCAGAATCTACAAGATGCCAGAGAAAAAGTTCCTACTGTTCTCTGACCTACAGAATATATTGCAAATGGACAACCAGAAAAATCAATTAATGCTTTAAACTGTTGGCACATAAGATAATGCTTTCAGAAGCACAGCTTGGTAACTTCAGAAAATCTATCCACAATAGGAACTGCTATAAGTGGAACACATTTGAAATTCTGATGTTCCTAAAGTGTCAATATACAAAATGGATTATTTTTTTTTTAATGTATGGTTCTAGTTAAAAATGCAAAACAGCTAACACCTGATCACAATAGGAAATCCTAAAAGTGATCATCTGTTCTCAGGCTACAAACTAAATTATTTTTTATATCTTATTTTATATTTTATTTCTATATAACTATGAATCTGGAACACTGCAAAATATAGCCTTGATCTTGTGGAAATATAGCCTATCTTGTCTTACTCTCATGAATAAAAGTTTTAGATACATGCATTCTGAAAAAAAAATCCCCAGAAGATATTAAAAATAATTTCTGATACCATGTACAGAGTAAAATCTATACAGTAATGGCTTTTTGCATATCTAAGCAGTGAAACTATGCTTATTAATTCAATCAAATGTCATTACCGTAATGATAATATATAGATCAGAATCTTCTTTAGAAGTTAAGTTTCTACCTTACTGCATTCCTGAAATGTATGGTGCAGGGATTTTAAGGAATAAGCAAATATTTGAAATACAGGGTCAAACAAACCGAGGCAAACACAACTGAAACCTCTGGGCAATATCAATTACACAGCATTTTTATTTCCATAAAAGAGCAAGCTAAAAAAAAAATGGTTTTACAATATAGGCAAACCACATACTGTGGTATATGAAGATCTAAAGTCCAGCTTTCAGTATCTTACCTCTCAAAGCAGAAGCTCAAGCTTTGTCCCACTATTAAGAAAGTTTTCTATACAAAAAGCACTTCTTTCAATTTCACTAATTTTGAGATTGCATTTCTTAAAATCATGTAGGAGAAAGCAAAATTTACCATTTTTAACATTCCTAAAATTTTATGCATTTTTAAATTTCATTCTGTGGTTTATGTGGTTGGGTTGCACTTAACAACCTGTAGAACAGAATAGACCGGGTAAAAGAGTATATTTATGTGTTTATCTGTACATGAAGATGATATAATTGCAGGTCCTACATCCCTTTCCCTCTACAGAATTACAGATATTGTGTCTCTTGTCACCAATAACCATTAAGTCACCCCTCAGTACCTTTCAAGCCATGGGAAAAATGGCTTCTACAATGAAAGGAACAGATAGAAGTGTGTCAACACTGTTTTCTGTCACTGGAACTTGCATGAATCTCTCCTACCTGGAAAAATTTTACAACTAAAGCTGAGAATCTATGGAATTTTTATAAATTACAGCTATGCTTTGGAAGAATATGAATTTAAAAATATAATTAGTTTCTCAGAATACCATTCAATGTTTCTTCTTGTTTCTTTTTGTTTGCTTATTCCAGAATAGAATGTCTCCTGCGGATGAGCTACTGCCTAAGTCTGCCTTTTTAAGCCAGTCATAAGTAAAGCTGGCAAAACTCAGACTCGACACTGCATAACTGGATAAAAGACCTCATTTGTTCAATTCTGGCACCTAAATTAACAACAGAAGGGATATTTTATTAACTTGATGATAGAAGAACAGGGTTGAGGGTTTTCCTTCGTTCTGCCTGTTGTTTTCCTACTAGTGTTTTCAGTGCTATTGTACAATGGGTTCCCTTTTATCATGTAGACAGCGTTTTGGGTGATGTTTTTAATTCAGCATCTGTGCCAATACATTTCCCATCATTTACAAACCCTCCCAAAAACCTATGAGGCAAAAACGATCACTGAAGACTTACCTTCCTGCTTCAGATCCTTCAGATGCAAATATATCAGGGCGTCTGTTGTGGATTTTGTGAATGGCTGAGAGCTCCTGACCAATAACATGCTGTGTATAATCATCTCGCCAGGTGAAACCTGATAAATAATGAAAAAAAAAAAAAAAAGAAAAGAGAAAACCCACTATTTAATAACTTAAAAGTTATTAAAGAAGATTTGTTCAATTGGAACCAAGAGTGAACTATGGATTCGTCTCTGCTCTATGAAATTTTGTTAACCAAACTTTCCTTACAATGGAAGGAAGGAAGACAGTAGATGATGAGAGGAGATTTTGAAAGTCTACTCTTAGTGGAATTTTATCTAGTTACAAATTAGCTTTAATAGATTAAAAAAAAAAAAGGTTACTTTGGACAGCCATGGAAAAGAGTTATCTCACTAGCGGGTATCTATTGAAGGGTTGCTTCACTTCTTCCCCACTCACAGTACACCATCCCTTCACAGAATCACAGAATCTCATGGAGTTGCAAGGGACCTCTGGAGATCACCTAGTCCAACCCCCCTGCCAAAGCAGGTTTACCTAGAGCAGGTTGCACAGGAATTTGTCCAGGCAGGTTTTGAATGTCTCCAGAGAAGGAGACTCCATCACCTCCCTGGGCAGCCTATTCCAATGCTCTGCCACCCTCAAAGTAAAACAGTTCTTCTTCATGTTTAGGTGGAACTTCTTGCATTCAAGTTTGTGCCCACTTCCTCTTGTCCTGTAACTGGGCACCACTGCAAAAAGACTGGCCCCGTCCTCTTGACACCCACCCTTTAAGTATTTATAAGCATTGATCAGATCCCCCCTCAGTCTTCTCTTCTCTAGACTAAAAAGACCCAAGTCCCTCAACCTCTCCTCGTAAGGGAGGTGCTCCAGACCCCTAATCATCTTTGATCTTCTCTGTTTTCTCCATGGAACTATGCTTTTAGAACATTAGGGAGCTAGTACTGCAGTATTTTGAGTTTTAGTATAACACATGCGGAGGTCAAATTATGTTATCTTTATACTTAAATGTTGTGACAAAGAACTTTACAACAAGGGGGAAGTGCAACTATGAAGGCAAATTCCAGTGATTACTCATTAATTACATGCACTGCCAATCTCATGGTAATTATACTTGAAATAATGATATAACTCCAAACATAATTGTTACCCAATTTGTAGATTTCAGATGTTACGGTTACACTTTAGTTCATAGAACTTGCCCATGCAATTATCTGTAATTATCTAATAACTAAACATCACATAATTGAAGAGAATTTCTGCTTTTATGCCATGCGCAGTAAAATACCACAAAATCCTCAAAGTAATATCGATAAAAGTTCCAGATATGGTTGTCCTGAGAGTATCTTCCTGTAAGAAACCACGTAAAGAAAAACCCTCTAGAGCACGAGAAGGAAGGGGATGTATCTGGTTGTTAGAAGAAGCCTGGGAAGGTAGATTTCTGTTTCGGTTGCTATTTCATGCACACGTTATAAACTTCATCACCATTTGCACTCAACATTAGATTTTTTGCTATAGACAGTCTCTTAGGATGCAGCTAAAGATCATCAGCCTCCGCAGAACCTAGAACTTGGCCACCTTACTCCTTGGATCCAGCAAAATATTTAAAAAAAGGGCAGTATTCTTCAAATGTTTCCACTGTATTGAGTTTGTCTGTTTATTTAGGCCCAGAATTAAAAAAGAAGTCTAAATAGGACATTTGTCCATTCTGCCAAAGCAGACTTCTCCAAACATGCAGAAGTAAAAATTACTTCAATATTTATCAAATTTTCAGCCTAAGGAGGAGATACATAAAGAAGTCATGCATAAGATTAGACAGATCTATGAAGTAGTGAAACTGTGCTGTTGTCTGGGATTTAGACAAGTTTTAGGAAATAAAGTCCCTGTTTAGGCAAGGTTTATGTGAATTCCATCCCAAACTTCTTTTTTCTTTTTTTTTTTTATTAATGAAAATAATAATAAACTATCTAGAACCAATGTAAGTATGCACAAATCCTTTAAAAAACAAAAAAGCTCTTTAAAACATCATGGTTCCACTCTGCTTTTGCTCCCTCTTCCTGCTTTTCTTAAATAAAAACGTTATTTGAGTTTATTGAGGAAATGGTTCACCCAAAATCATGTTAGATGTTAATGGCTACAATATATTACTCCAGACTCTTAGGAGGGGGAAGAATCTCCAAGATGTTTTTAGTTCTGATTCATCCTTTTCAAATACAAATTTTAAGTTTTTCAAATGTGCCATGTAAGTAGATGAATTCAAATCATTCCACAAATCTCAATGTAAGGCTGCTCAGAACATGTTCTTATGTGAATACACAGAAATGAGTCACCGTGCACCTATGATTGTTTTGGTGTAGTGTTTTTAAAATGTTTTTTACATGAAATTTTATATATATATGTGTGTTCAAGTTTACTTCTGTGTTGCCTAGCACTACACATTTGTATTGATTTATTAATTCCTGCAGGAGAAAAAACTAAGATAACATTCCAGTTTAGAAGAACGTGCAACAAAATAGTTGAGCTAAAATACATATATATTAAAATCATTAACATAGATATAAACCTACTAATTTATAAACTATGTATCCAAAATCACAACAGGTTCACTTTGTAACTCTAAACCTATACTAGCCCTATCAAAGGCACAAATAAACAAACTTTGAAAAAAATACACAGAATTACACCCAAGATTTCTGTTCAAATTAAAGCAAGACGCATTCATTTGTGGCATCTGTGCATAGACAGGAAATTCATCTTGCTAATCCTGAGGAATATATATGGCTGCAGACAGAGGGGTTAATAGTTAGGTATGTCTTTATGCCTCCACAAAACTATGTTTTTGGAAAAAGAGCATAAGAAAGCATGGCAATCTCAGTCCTCACAGTCATCATAACGGTCTGTCTTTTGTTAACTTTGGTATATTTTCTTTCTCCTGCAGCACTATTTTAACATTTTCCCATCATGTATTTCAAACCAGTACAAGTATATAATCCTAAATACTGCAAAAGACCACAACTGTGTCATTAAAGGAGGGTAAACAGCTAAAAGGAAACAAGAATACTGTTATAGAGCTTAAGAAACAAGAGTTAACGGAATATGCCTTCTCAAATTCAACTCCTAGCAATTTTAACTCAGATAAGAGCTAGAACAAGACATGAATGAGAAATACAAATCTTAACTAATTCAAAAAGCCCCTTGTCAATAAGTTAATATTGCTGTTTCTTATGCAACTATCTGGAACTGCGATGTGTCCAAATCTAACCTCATGCCAATCATTTTCCAGTATTGTTTCAGTTTCAAAAAAATCCCCCACACTGAGCTCAATAAAACAGCACATTCAAGAACCATAATGCCCCGCTGACAGCTGCAATCAAAATTAAGGTTGAGAAGGAGCGTATGACGCCGTATGGTGATTTCCTGTTCTCTTTGTCTCTGCCGTCACACCTAGCACCAGCCCCTGCCTCACCACCCAATTACTACAATTTATCTCCACTGGCTGAGCAGGATCACAGCCCTGCTCTTGTACACACATTACTTCCATGTCACTAACGGGGAGCGGGACGGGCAGGCACCCAACCCCTGATTAACCATCCCCCCTGCTGCAGGTCTGCCCGGGATCTGCGTCTCCCAACCGTGAATTCCCACAGACGGACAATGCCAAGAGAGAAGGAGTCTGGTAGGCACCGAAGTGACGCAAATCTGATGGCAACAACAGCAGTAGCAGCAGATATAAAATTGCTCTCACTGAAGAGCACTCATGGCGGTGAGTCCCCACGAAAAAATGTCATTGGTATAACCTTTACCTACAGAAAGTAGCAGTTTGCATTCATGTTGGAACCAAAGGTTTAATTCTTATTATAACTGAAATTCCATAATCTAAACATCTGTGAACAGGGAATGCTAGTGTAGAGACAGTTAAGACAAGACATCAATACCTTTAGTAAACCAAATCTCCACACCAAAGCCAACAGAGATGTTCCAGATACGACCTGGTCTTTCCTTATTATCACCAGGTATCTCCCCAGATCTTTTCTTCCCACAGCACAATTAATTATTATTACTACCCACAATTACAAAAATAATAATGAAATTATTATTGTCTAGGTCTCCATTATGTTCAACATTTATCATTAATTCTGTCAACAGAATATGTCTAAGAATTATATTACAAATTTAAATAAAATCAAAAGCAAGCAGTGTAAATAGTGAAGAAAACAATTTCACAGATTCACATTGGTGAAGAAAATATTAACTTCTGTCTCCAAAAGTAAAGTCAAAGTTGTTTTCAAATTTATCATATAATTTCATTTTACACCTGCTTAATTGGCTTTCCTGCTATACCAATTACACATAATTATTTAAAATAATAAAAATTTAAATATGTGTTTTCCTCTGTCAGCTCTTCAATTTTTCTAAATAATGGCATTCTTTCCTGTGGTTTTGACTCTGTTTTTCATTTTAGAGAAGCTTGATGCCTCTCCAAATATGCCTGACCATATCTTTAATACATGTAATTATATTAGCAACTGTTGAAGACATTCATGTGCTCCTTCTCTGTCTCAACTTATTCTAGTTCAGAATTGTTCATACCAATAATCGTCACCCCCTCGGACGTGACGTTTTCTCTCCAGGCGAGAAAAACAACATCTTTTTAACTTTGCAAAGGCGTTCTGGTGTAAATCAGCAAAGTCAAATTGAAGTCCTTCAAAGCCAGCACACTTCTCCCCCCATGAAGGTTTGGCTGCGCAAATCTTCCTGCTCCTATTCTTGACCCTTTTCCCCGACCAGCCCAGCTGAGGCTGCGTGGGGCTCTGCAGGCAAGTCCAGCAGAACCTGTGTCTGGCAGATAACACCACAAGACTCCTCCAGCTCTTGTTCCAGTTAAAATCCAAAATGATTAGTTTTGCATCAATATATTGGCAACAAAATTATTTTTACATACCAACTCCATTCAAAATGAGATTATTATAAATTGGCAGAAACCTATATACTAAAACCTGATCCTTCTTTGTCAGGAAAATCCCTGTATAAAGGCCAAAAAACCTTAGAAGTATTCAGACTGGAAGCCAGAACATGTTACTAGTTTTGAGTTGTGACATTATTTTTTCCCCAGTTTTTGGTAATGTTATCCATTTTGTCCCTACACGGTGTATGATAAAATAGGTTTTTCTCTGAGCTACCTTCAAATGCTACTTCATTTCAGCCAGGAAACTCTCAGTTGTAGAGCTCAGAGACTTTCATCCCCCATGCCATGTGTTGCAAATTGTTAATGCCTACTTTAGCTGTCAGAACGTCTGCAGAATTGGGAATGATTGGCTTTCTTCCCTATTTTCACAACAGACAGGTCAACGTATAGACATGCCTTTCTACAGGCTGCCTCTCCACATTCTCCAGAGGAGCTGCACTTGTTCTCATCCCACAGCTCCATTTTCTGAGCTCAAGGACATACCCAGTAACGTTCACATATTTCAGTACTGGCTAAATCAAAATTGCAGCTTTAATGCTGAGGTTGCTGTACGTATAAAAAAATTCATTCTTCCAATTGCTATCTATTCTTCCTAAATATTCTTCCAAAAGAAAAAATCCCGATGTCTCCTGTCACAATACAACAAAAACAGAACTTCTTCTGAAAGCAGTTTTGCAATACCACTTGGAATAGCAGGTTAAGGGCAAAAATAGTAATAGAGAAGTTAAACCCACCTCTGCACAGTTAAGCTCACTACCAACTTTTCCTGTAAATTAGTGCACCACAACATTTGAATTCCTGTGTACCTTTGTCTTGGAATATTCATTTGCTCTGAAAACTGGGGCTAAAGATGGTTTCCACAAAATCGGAACAAAATTTGACAAGACAGTTTTGAACTACATTTCAATGAAAACATACCATTTGTAGGTACAAAACGGTACGGAAGGACCATTTATTTTTTCCTTCCCTTTTCCACTGCATTCCCTGGCGGCAGTGCTGAATACCGGATTTGCATCAGTGAGTTTGTTGCCCCCCTTTGGAGATTCTAGTAGGATCTTCTCTGTAATATGCAAGAATTTCAGTCACTGCATTCAGCAGCAATTCACTAACACTCGCAGGTGAAGAACTTCCATTCAAATGAGCAGATGAAAGGGCTGCCTTAGGATTATGGTTTCAAATTTTCATATATTGTTTTATTATACATAAAAGCGATAATCTCCCTAGAATTAAATTACCAGCATGATCTTCTTACAGCCCTGATTTTAATTTACCCTAAGAAACTATCCCAGAAGATGAAGGGATGGCTTTTCTCTTCTGGTTTTTTGGAATTTCTATTATTTGAAAAAGCCAAACGAGTGCTTCATTTGCCAAGGAGATTATAAAATACTCTCACAAGACACAGTACGCAATGTTTCCTTACCTTTATTTCAGCTCTTGTAGACAGCTACAAAAAATTGGTTTATACAAGACAAAGTTTCTAAGTGTTACCTAAGATTTTTCTGCCACTGGAGCTGATAGTAATAAAAGAATAATATGATAATGCAAAATATATCACCTAACTTCCAATTAGAATAAGTTACTTTCCAAAGGCTACAACAGAATGGATACATGAAAAAGGCTTCCCAAATCCAAATTCACCACGTCATATACTTTTCATAAATTGATGACCCTTAATCATGAAAGCAGATAGTTCTGCTCACAGAAATACTTTTTAGGAAGGAAGATATGCAAAAGGGGGCTTCTTGTGTGGTTAAATCTCTATATTAATGTTCAACCATAATTTAACTCATGGTCACTTACGTCTTTAACTTGAATGGTTCTCTGCGGTGTCTAGGCTGTGACATATTTATAAAAAAAACAACCTAATCTAGTATATGGTGAGTAAAGGTACACCTTCTATTCTTCCATTTCCTTCTTCCCCTGGACTATGCACAGACACGTCCTCAGTGCTGTCAGCCCAAGGATTTTTCGTGAACACAAGGAAATATTCACATGCACCCAAAATAGTGGTACTAAAATAAAGATGAGACTGCTTTGCTTGTTTCACCGAGCTTTGAACCCACCTGTGTTAGCTGAAAATCACATCAAAGTCCATGGGACTATTCCAGATTTAACCCCAAAAGCCTGACATTAGTTCAACACTGCAAACCATGTCTCTTTACTACATTAATCCTCTGCTATCTCCCTTTAGAATAAGAAGTAGCAATCGTTGGCTTTCTCTCTCAAAATATCTTCAATTTTTCTATTCCCTTCTCCTTCCCTTTCTATCTTATTCCTTTCTGAGATGTCTTACACCACTCTAAACTTTCATTCATTCATCTCAGAATGCAGGATCTCTTCAGTATGCAGAAAGTGCTTGTAATGCTAGACTGTACAATGCTAAGAATGGAGATATTGTCCAAATAGTAGTTAATAATGCATATAAAATCAGCAGGTCTTCCTTCTCATTTTATTTTATCCATTTCATTTCATGCTAACAGCCTTACTGTCGAGAAAAAATATAGTTCCTGGGAAAGGACTTTTGAACTGCCTTCAGTCTGGGAATTAAAACATCACCTGTAACAAGGTAGAATTGGTCAGAAACGTCCTGGCACTTAAATAAGTATAGAAAATTAAGTGGATATACAGCTTACACCTATTCTAGGAAATTCATCTCAGATCTACAATTCTTCATGTATTTTCAAATGCCTATGAGCAGAACTGTTCTTTCAGCTCCGCACAGTGGCTCTCACCCCCATTTTATGTAACTGCTGAACTCTCATTGATGTTTGTGAAAAATCAATTTTTGGCTGTCAGAGGAGCGCTTTCAATCGCACATGCAAAGTCAATCTACTGGAGTGCCAAACCGGGCAGTACAGCAAAGGCTGCAGATGCAAATGCAGATCCGTGCTTGGTTCTGAACACATCTTTAAGACCAATGTGCAGACCACTGGATCGGCAGGACGGAGAGAAAGTTAGAGTGAGTCAGAGCAAAGGCTTCTGCAGGATATTCACAGTATTGGGCACAGGGAAACCCTACATACTTGAAACATTTTCTCTAGCAAAGGGCCTTGTTCTCCTACTCACCATGCTCTGTCCTGCATTAAGAACAATGCTAATTAAAGCAGAAAAAAAGGTATTTTTATTTTATTTTATTTTATTTTATATGACATGCAGAAAGTCCATATATAGTTTGTGTGCAACCATATCCTCCATTTTCCACTTTTAAGCCACTTTTCTTGGACTGTAAATTCCTCCAGGAAGAGGTCATGTAATGCATGCATTTTTACAGTCTCTTTCTACAGCAATAACAACAACAATAATTGTTATTGTTGTTATTATTATTAATAACATCACAGCAGTTGCAGAAGTTAGCGCTCCCTTAGGAACCTTGTAAAGATCTTGGTGTCTGGAAGCTGAGATTTTTCCAGGGAAGCACGTTAGCCAAGCCAGCTCGCCTGGAGCAAAGATGAACAATCTGCAGGTCACACTGCTCACCCAAAAACCTGATTAGTGCTCCTTGGGTTTCATTTTGAATTCACCTCGCGTGCAGAAAATACACACTGTGAATTTGTGCAACCCTGAAAGGCAACGTAGCATTTTCAGCTGGAGGAGTACTTGAATTATCTTTTTTTTTTTTCTATTCTCTTGTGTGCCTAAACTTTTTTGGGTTTTGACCTTCCAGCAATTGCAACAGAGGATGCAATGCACTTTACTGTACATTGCCTGACAGATATTTTTTTCATTTAAGCATTTTTAATCTTTGCATCTCAGGGCTCTGATTTACAAGCTGATTACAATTAATAAATTACCACTTGTCAGCTAAGGTACAGTGTCTGCCTATGTATTTAGCTGATGTCCATGGGTAAAAATGAGATTATTCCACTTCTTTTAGCCAAAAATGAAAAGGATTTAGAGAGAGAAGCTCTGACTGACACCATTTCCTACCTAGTGTCCATTTTCCCTCCCTTGTTTCATGGAGTTAATACCTCAGTGAGCTTTAATAATATTTTTGGGCAATTCATGTAATGCTGATTCACAGATTCACATGGACGCTTTCTCAGTTGTGTGCACTCTGAGTTCTAATGTTTTCTAGCTGCTTTACTGCCTTCTGGGGTTGGTCTCTCTGAATACTTAAAATATGCCATGCTATGAGGTGTGATTCAATTTTACCACAATATTGCAATGCTACTAAAAAGCAGATTTTTTTTTAAATTTCTGAATTAGTTTTTTGCAAATTGTCAATGAATTAAAATATTTAAACTAGAAACAATGGGACAATCAGATATGAACTGCAGGCCCCTAAAATTTGAGTCTTTGTGCGCACAGTTCCAGCTGATGTCCATTCATTACACATCACTTCATAAAAAAGCTCAATTCTTTTTTTGTTCATAACCACCAATAGATGCTAGGTTTAAATGTCATTTTCTGAAAACTGTGACATTAACAAAATATCTCAAAACATTCCATGATGACATAACACTGAAATAAAACATTCAGCAGAAACATAAAATTCATATCATTCTTGGGATCGATTTTTACCTTTGCATTTCCTCCACCAGGAGCAACTGCAATGTGTCCTTAACTAAGTGGCAGGTAATTGTTGTTTTTTTTTCTTAACTTCAGTGTATATCTACTATTTAAGGGCTAGCAACTAATATCAAGGAATTGAATGTATTTTCAAAAATAACATTCATTCCAGAAATGTGTCCATCAGCAGTTTTGAATGACATACAAAGCAGCAAACCTCCTTTAGAGAGAACACTGAAATGAACCAGCAGCAATGTTAAAGCATTTCAAAAACATTGGTGGTGTAGCTCATATTTCTCTCTTTCACTTAGTATCGTTACAGAAGATAAGTCTTCTGATCCGTGGCTGCCAGCTTTAAGAAATAGTGATATATTTCTAGATAATCGACTGCTACCTATTACCATACTTTTGATGTGGTGGAACATTCATGTGCCTTATTTTCCACTTCCTCAGGGTATCCTGGTTAAATGTCATATGCATTTTTCTCCCATGTTAAAAAAACAAAACCTGCACATTAATTCTTTCTAAGAGAGGCATAAATGTAATAAGAAAGGAACATTGATTATTCTATTCATCTATAAACTACTCCAATAGAGATATAAACAATACTGGAAAACGTAATGCAGCCTTAATTATCAGCAGAGTTACCCCTCTGTTTATAACAGTCATGATAGATGAAACCTGCAGCAATCAATCTGATTGCTCTGATAGCAGTTTAAGCTAATTCACACCAAAAGACATGTTAAAAAGCCAGATTATCGCACATATTTTACAAGTATATTGTTATTTAATGTAAGATCTCTGTTTCATTGACCAGATTTCTGCTCCTTAGCAATTAAATTATCAGTGAATGTCCCTGTAATTGTATCCGAGAGCTGAGGTATCCAAGAGCTTCATACACTCCTCCTTCCTGATATATGAATGAAAACACAAAGAATTGCTATTTTCTCGCTCCAGAATGCTCCTGGTTCAGTTCTCCAAATCTGTAGCCCTGTAAGGCAATCTACCAAGAAAATGTTTCCTCAAAAGGCACAAATTTTGGAAAGGAAAGACCAATGAGTGAATAAATTGTTGAAAATGCTTCACCCATTTACATGCTACGAATCTGGCCTTCATCTGGCAGGCCCTATTCACAGTACCTCACACAGTGTTAGCACTCTCAAACAGAAAAAAATAATCTCTTTTTTCTAGAGAGACAATCATTATATTTTACACTTTAGGGTTATTTGTTGCAAGGAGCAAACTAAAACCTCGGCTTAATTTGTTCTATTTACTACAACAAATTAAACAGAAACATGGGGCATTGCAAAGTCAATGACACATTATTAATTTGCTATTCCTACTCATCATTGACTTCTATGTCTATAGGTAAACTCTATTTATAGATATAGATTTCACTTTACTTACATCGTATGACATATGAAAGAAAATATTTCTCTCTATCAATTACTTCTTAACTAAATGCGAAAGGTTCAAATGTAAAAAAAGAAGTCTGTCCTGACAGCCACATAAGACTGTAGTCTTGTACATTACATTATATTTAGCAGTTGGTCAGGTTTGATTTGTTTCACTATACACAGTACCAAGGTATGCCCTTGAATATTTTCTATTTTTAAAAGCTAAATGTAGTCAATGCTTCTCAGAAAGACAAATTTTGATCATCCTATTTGATTGAAAGTATATTAAAATTGGTCAAGGTTTCCAAGGTTATAGCAAAGGTACTCCCATGCCACATTGATATCTCATCAATAAAGCTTTCTCTCCATCATTACTGGTGAAGTTTAGCCAGTTAGTTGCCCTGCACAGCTTTTGCCCTGATTCTTTGTGTAGCCTTTGGTGGTGTGGGAATTTGCAGGACCTGGTTGGATGCACCGGTGCAAGAAAACGCTCCTGAATGGGAACTCCTGTAACTATTGTACTGACAAAGCCAAAATAGACCTTTTCCCACTCTCCCCACACTACCTGCCTTTGCATTGCTAACAGGAATAGGAAGCAGTACACAATTTTTTTATTACTCCTGCTATCATTCACATTAATGCCATGTTACACAAATCTGCTAGTCCAAATGAGGATCCTAATGGTTGTAAAACTTATTTACTTTTCATGGAAGTTCTTCAAATGACACCTGAGCAAAGAAAAGCACTGATGTTAAAACAGAAGTAGAGCCCATGAAAGAATAGCTTCTAGTCAGGTGTTATGATTCAGTTACCCCTAGCTATTATACCAAATACCCTCATGTATGCAGCCTAATATATTGCTTCGCCTATTATTCTTTGCATTATTTTTGTTAGTCAGGGAAATTTTCCCTGACATAGTTTTGACAATTCCACAATTAATTTGTCTTCATTTCATTGTGTCCTTCATAACACTATGTAGGCAACAGATGTCAAGTCTTTCCAAGTGGAATGAAGCAGAAGTGAACTCACATCCCTAATAAATTGTTTATTGAATATTTATTTTTACTTGGATGACAAAGTGCTAGTGAATCCACTGGTGGTAAAACCCATGCTTACATGCTACAGCACAACATTTATTGAAGCAGCTATTCTTGCCAAATCTATATTGCATTTATAAATCTTCAAAACAAGCCCTGGTAAATGTCACTTCTTAAATGCTCAGCAGAATCAATGACAAGTGATGCTGCCTTTGCCCTTGAAGAATTCACGTGTTTGGATCCAAGTCCAAATTCTAAAAACCCGTTCAGAAACACAGGCAGCGTAAACACACACGCAATGTACCAGAAGCACTGAAGAAAGAAAAGAAAAGTTACTCTAAATGCAAAAGTTATATTCAAAGAGGAAAGCTTGCCTATTGTTTTTCTAGACTTTCATGGTAGGCTTTGTCAAATATGCTACTACAAAGCCCATTAGCTTACGTCCATCCTGCATTGAAAAGTTTTTCAGTGATCTTCCAAATGCTACCCAAAAGCAATCAGTTGCTTTTGACATGTTTTTAGTATTACATTAAGCACCTTTTGAAATAAATATCAATATAAAATAAAATAAAAATATAGAGTTATGATAGCTAATTCTATCTTAAAAAAAATTGAAACTACTCTGGCATACCATCAGTCAGCATCATGTGCTATGTATTTATTTGTGTTTCCTACGTATGCATTCTTCATTTACTGAACAATAATTCTGATTTTTTATTATATCTTTAAGTTCAAAAAGAAATGAAATAGAAAAATTGAGCAGCACAGTAAACAATTTCATATCTCCTCTAACGTCTTGTACGCCACCAGTGGATTCTACACTGGAACAGTCTGCTCGGTGGGACGCCCATCTCCAAAGAGCAGAGATGCTCTGCTAAGCAGCACAGTCCAGATTTGCTGCCATGCCTGACATGACACAACCCAAATGCTTTTCCAAGGAAAGCATTGCAACATCCTCATTTTCTAGCTGGTTTTGTAACAGCCGTGGTTTAAAGGAGTGTAGGGTAGTCTATTCAGGGCTCTGAAATGCACAGCAAATAGTATTTTTCAAGAGCATGTCAACTGGCTTAGTATAATGACATGTTTCTATGGCAGAGCTGCAGCTACATCATCTTTTTGCCCATGGTGGATTTCTCACAGTTAGTGGCATTTCCTCACGGGGAAATGCTGACACCACAGTGCAAGGAAAGAGAGCAGATAAAGAGAATTCAGGGACATCCAGCAAGAGAGAGCCCCTCTCCTTCAGAGTTACAACCCCCACAGCACCTTATGCCCTCCCAGTCACATAGTCAGAAACGCTGCAGCCCTTACTCACTTCTTTTATAAGGATCTTTTCTTCAACAGAGAAAATGGAAGTGCACTTCTCCTGACTTGACCCACACCTATCTTCAGTGCACCTCCCTCACTAACCAGAACCAGCATTTCTTTTCTTTTTAGCAAAAGCTACCCTTGTTTCACTCCCAAACATGGCACTGAACATGTTAATTAAACTGAAAATAGTTGGCAGAGCTTGTCATAGAGATGACATTTTAATGGCAGATGAAATCTTGGGGCGATATTCATTGATAAAATATAAAGTGAAATGGAAAAAAAAACATTGATTCAAATCAAGACCTCTTGTTTATTGCTTGAAGAAGTCATCACAGTGAAAAAAACCAACAAACCAGTCTCCATCTATTGACAGCTGCCAGGCTGCTAATTGCCTCAGAATAGAAAACTGGCTTTGAAATGGGAATAGTTCAAAAGCAAACAAAAAACCACAGCCTACATGGTGATGATGAGCAAAAAATTACTTCCCAAGCACACATCCAGGAAAACAAAGAACAAAAAGATTATGAGACACTTTCCGAGTTAAGCAAAAGATATGCACCAAAAAGTAAGAAAAAATGTAGTTCTAATCCTTTCCCACTCTTTATAGTACTATTTGATAGCCACACGGGTGGGATGAATAACCTATGTCAGCAATTTTACTCTGTTTACTAAAATCTCTTGGGACAGTACATTGCAGTTGGGGTGAAGACATTTATTGTGCTCTATGAGACTTTAGAAAATGTGATTATTACATTGCTATATTGTTTTATTCTAAGTAAAAGATAAACCCACTTCTCTTACAATTTAGGTTTGGGGTTGATGTCTACATGCAGTGATTTTTAGAGCTTATAAAAATGCTTAATTAAGCACATACTACTTCTTTTTCTCTAATTCCTGCATTCTTTACTAAATAGTTATTTTTAATGCAACAATAGCTGGATAATTTGGATCTTTGCAGTAGAGGTGGATTACATGGCAGCCACTAAATGTTGGTAAAAGCATCACAGATTGTATGAAGCTTCCAAACATGTAATGCAAAGAGTCTTTAATTTCATCTGCCAACCCTGAAGATATCTCAATTGATAAAAGGAGAGATTCCAGTCCCCCTGTTTGAAAACCCACAAAAGCCAGGTGTCAAGAGGCTGGAAAGATGTCTTTTCACTAACTCTCTTTAGCTACATGATGATGAAATGAAAACCCATTGGAGGCAACAAAAGATTCCCTGTAAGCATCTTCTCAGCCTCTGTGGCTCTAATCCCATACAACTATAACTGATAGACTTCATTTGGAGTAATTTGAGGGAATTTCTAATGTTTCCTAAGTGCAACTAAATAAGGGGTTAGAATAAGGCTTGAGGGAATAAATGCAACCTGTTTGTGGTATGGGTTGCAATGAAACCTAAATAAGATACAATTTCCTATTACCTAAGAATGTGTTCAGTCATCTCATATTCACTCTCCTCCTTGTATCTCCCTACAAAATGTTTAGGATTGTATGACAGAGATGAAGTATGACAGGTTCCTAATCTGTAAAACAATTGAAAAATGTTTTTTTTTTGCAGAGGCAATCCCACATTTATCTGCTGCCTGATTTAGAGTTTCCATCTGGACAGTTGGCAGTCACTCACTACAGTTCAGACTACCTCGAAACGTAGCACAGAGGCTTTGCCAAACTCTGATTTAGATACTTGGTAAGAGAAGAACAGGTTCTCACTAAAATCACTTCCATTTTCAGATATATCCAGCAAATGAACAGTAGTTACATTTCCATTCCTCCAAAACCAGAAAGGTAGAAAACCACTTGAAAGCTGAAATCATCATCATGAGAAGTTTATTGCACTCTGAATCTCTAAATATAGCTTGAAATAGACCTGACAGGTTTAGTCCATTCGTTTGTCCTCTATCCCTTCTCCATCTAGAAACAGATATAATTAAAGGAAAAAAATTATATCTGTATAATGAAGAGGAAAAAGCCAGTATTTCCAGAAGCATCATTATTTCATTAGGGACATTCTCTGAACATCACTGAACACTCACTGCATTACATAAAAAAATGGAAGTGCAGTCGGCTTCTCCTCTTCCTCTTTCTGTTACCACATTGTTAATTCCAACTGCGAAGCCACTGACCCTTGAAATTATTTTCACATGCCTGGAAAACACATGTGGCTTTTCCTTACCTTTATCTTTCTAGAAATGTTCTTTCAAAATTCTTTGTGCCCCCTGGAAAATATTAATTCACACAGGATTCTGTTAACAAATATCAAAACTTAGCCTTAGTTTTAGCCTTAGAGACTTAAACCTCTAATGAGGGAATTCAGAGTTCAGCTTGCATTATTCCTCACTAGTAACATAAAAACAGGTTCAGCATGTGTAACACTGCTGCAGCTTAAGCACAGCAAGACATACCCTGAACTTTCAAATCCCTGCTTCTTATTTGTACAAGCCAGGCTATGAAAACAGACACTTCTAATGAATTCACTGAGAAATCCTTACTAGAAGTAAAAACAGCAGACTTAAAGCTATAATATTTAAAGCAACTGCAAAATTGTGCTTTCATCAGGAAAGGAACAAAAGCCGTGTTAGTTTTGAAGCTTACATTTATATTCAGCATAATAATTCAAAGTATCATTGCCTGCCACTATTAGGAGACAGAGGTCAAATATGGCAAGTTAAAAAAAAAAAAATTACATTCACAAGCTATACAAAAGAGAAAATAGGCTCAAATTGTATGAAGTGCAGTGACATTATTTAAATGTCTTTGTTAATCAGGGTCCTGACATAAGAGATGGTGCTGAGAAGAATTTGCTCTTCAGACTCTTCTCAGCATGGGTCAAATCTGCTTAATATTCCAAACGCTGAGTCTAGCTGAACCGCGTTACCCCTTTATGATCTCTCATCTATTTTTTTTTCTCCTTTGAATTCAAGATGCACTGGTATTTTCAGTTTTCATCACTGCTAAAGGGCAGGGAAGCTATAGTATAAACAGTGAAGTTCCTTTCAAGCCTTGTTTATAATGATTTATACATTATACAGCTGTTAGACCTGAAGAAATTTTTCAGAAAGACAGAGCACAAAAAAAGAAGTTTGAGAATGTCTACTTTTAGCCTTATTTATTTTTTCCAGTTGCTCAATGAGAGACAAAAAAATAGGACTATCTGCTGATTCATACATGAGAAAATAAGAGCAGCCTAGTTTCCACCCCATATAGCCACAATAGTGTGAAGCTCATGCAAAGCAAAGAACAGTAAGGGCCCCAAAACATTTAATGTACAGATGATGATGCTTATTTATCTGCACCAACATCCCATTCGAAGCACACCCATGAGGACTACACAGGATGTTTCAGATGGTAAATTGTCACTCTTTCATGGACAAGTAAAAGATAAATAAAAAGACCAAAGAGGCGTGGGTTGTAAATCTTAGCCTTTACATTGGTCTCTCCGTTCTCCATTACTGTTTGTGGAGAGCAAAAAGGGTTCCTTAAAACAAAAGTTAGCTCTGGCCTCCTGTTAGCACCATGCTGTAGAGGATGCCCTGTGCAATCACAGCAAGATCAACTTGTTTTCCTTTATGCCTCCTTCTGCCCCCAGTTCTCATGTAGTTGCCCCAGCCATCCACAAGCTTAATTAATCCCTGCCAACTGCTTTCCCATCACCCAGACTTGCTACCTGAGGGGTCTGGAGGCTACTTTTTGTTTCCCTGCCAAAATACTCAATCCATAAAAGACTTCTCCCATTTCAAAGAAGACATACAGCGCAATGAGAGGACATGAAAAAGCAGCTGGCCAGTTTATTTTGATTTATTGGAAACATTATGGGATTGCCCAAAGGCCTTGATCAGAGTGCAGTTGTGCTCAGAGCTGTTCTACCATGTCTGCAGCAGTGCAAAACAGTAAGATAGATGAGGTTGGTCCAGACAAGATGAGATCTAGCCCACTCGAAGACAACTGTTTTTGCAGTGGGGATTTAGGAAGGGCATACTATTGTAAAGACCAATTGCACAGTCGTGGAAGATTCCTATAGCCTGATGTAGCTGAAAGATTTGAGAAACTGCAATGGCACAAATCAGACCACCTGATATGACCCCCAGATAAATGCAAAATATTTTCAATGCTACTGACCAGCACTGGTTAAAAGAGCATTTTCAAAATGTTCCCATTTGGAATCAAAACCATTCCAGTCCTAACTACTCATTTCACAGAATGTCATATCCTGTATTAACACTTGATTTTTTTTTTTTTTTAAATTGCAGATAGAGTGGGGAATGCCCCATTGAATTCAGAAGGGACAAAGCCACCGAATTCAGCTTTGAGACAAGTCTTGACCAAGCTGGTGTATGTCACAAGGCTTTTCATCCATTATGCTGAAATAGGGTAGCATACTAATCAGATAGCTAGAGTTATAGTGCAGAATATTTTTTATATTTTCAATGGGTTTAGTATACATTTCATTATTTCTTGTCCATGGCTCTGATCCCTCTACGTTCACCCTCCTGTAGACACCCAACACCAGCGAGAACTTAAGGGCTACAATTACAGCCTTGCAAGTTAGGAGGAGACACCACGAGTGTTGGAAAGGCTGAAAAAGTTTTGATAACTTCTTCATTGATCAGCACAGGCAGCAACAAGCAGGTGCTACAGCTGAGCCCCTTCTGGGAAGGGAGGTGCAATTCATACCATATATACAATGTAATATAAATGCACTGTGTTTCATGGGATATGAGATACTTACACTTCATTTATTAAAAAAAGCCCTCAGAAGAAGTGAAATAAGAATGAATTGATCACAAGGAGAAATAAAAGATAACAGGAGGAAGGATTTTGGAAAAAAAAGGGTGGAAAGGTTTAAACATATTGCTCTTCTCCTTCTTACAGTTTTCTTTACAGTGTTTTCCTGTTTTTCAGGACCAGCTTCAGAAGGGGAGTATTTAAGGATTAAAAGAGAACTCTTCCCTTCAGAGAGCCAGTTTCACCAAATGTAATGTTGACAGGCGCTGTACAGCTACGGTGTGTATTTGGGAAGACATAATAAATACGAACTGAAAAGGTCACATCTCACACAGGCACCTTTGACGACTCATGCAGACTCTCTCTCAAAATACAGCTCAGAAGTAGATACAGTAACACGTTCCTTCCCTCCAGCACTCACAGCAACTAGGGTTTCAAAACCACTTAAATTTACTATTAGAAATTTCGTTTCAGGAATATACCCTGCTTTGATTTAACACGTGCCCAGAAAGGCAGTTGTGCTCCTGCATTCCGTGCAGCAGCCCAAGTTTGATGTGGAATTATTTCTTTTTCGTAACAATAAATAAAAACTACAGTTTTCAAAGGAAACAAAATAAACAGCAATCCATTTATGACAATAGCTCAGTCACTCATGTTTGCACCCTACTGCCAATAAATATTTAAGAAAATAATGAGACTTCAAATTGTAGTAAAACAGTAGATAACTGCAATGTTTTTTAAAAATGGTGTGTGACTTGATTTCTCTTCTTTTTCATGGTTAGCTTTTGGGATTGAATGGGTTAATTTATTTCTTGAGAAAGAAGGCCTTAGATAAGCTTGGTGGTTATGTAGGCATGTCTGGGTTGCTAGGAGTTTTAACTATCAGCTTGCAAATGGAGCTATTTCAGATCCCAGGTGATCCAAAGAATAGGTTCTCCTCGTGCACTAAACGATGCAGGGATTATGTGGCAAAAAATAGTACGTGATCATATAATCAGACACTGCACTGTAACACACAGGCAAAAAGATGCTGAATTAAGGCAGCACAGGAAATGCCAGAATTATATTTGTCTACTTTCTGAACGTTTGATTTACAGTCCTCAGAAGGTTTTTTTTTTTCCTTAATTTATTATTATTTTTATTAATCATAGATATTGTGCATAAAACACACAGAGAATATGATATAGTACTGGGTAATAATGGCACCTCTTGTGTGCAGCTCCTGCTCATTACTTGTCCTGGTATTTTTCTTCCTTGGACATGGATATTCCAGTGGTAAATGATATTATATCTTCTGCATATCAGCTCACTCATGCATATGACCACTTGATTGCCTCACATACACCGTTTAACCTAATTAACATAAACACTGATGTCTCAAGAATTTTCTGCGACTCCAAGATCTGCGCTAGTGGAAACAGGCATAATTCTCTAAGCAATTTCTGAGCTTGGTCACAATACAGGAAACCTGTGCTGCTTTGCTAAGTCTGATGCATCATTGATAAACACTGCTGAACCAGTTTCAACAATACCATCTACCTTATGGTATGTCTGTGTTAAAGCAAAGGCTAAAACAGCTATAGAATATGAAGGGCAGGAGCTTTGGGGGAAAGGGAATTGCTTTTGTGGCTTTTTCCTAATAGTTTATATAAGCATTAGAAATACCCCAAAGTACTTAGTAAGTGAAAAAAAAATGCAGGCTTCAGTTTATCCAACAATGAAAGAAATCAGAACCTGCCACATAGTATATAAAATATGTTCGAACACATACTTAACTTTAATTTATTGGTGTCAAATCTCCCACTGAATTAAACTGCAGTTCAGGGTGCTAAGCACCCCTGTAAATCAGAAGCTTCATGCACGTGCGATTGCAGTCCCGGGCTGCCTGTTTAACAGGAAATCACTTTTATCATCACAGTGAGTTGAGGAGAGAGCCCATGACCAGAATGCTATTTTTATCTACTGAATCTCTGACTCTGTGTAAACTATTTCTACAGGAAATAAATATGTAAAAGTGGCATCAATTATTACAGTTTCAATTAGGGTACTGAATGGCAGGAGATGCCTAGCATAGCAGACATGACTAATTTGAAAAGGGAATAAAGTACATTTTTCAGATAAGGCTGAAGTAATTTGGTTTTTTTAGGAATTTAGGCAGGATATTTATTCTCTTTTCAACAAAGGGGATGACAGTATCCATGCATGATAAAAATCTTCTCACTTCCTTTTCTAGACAAAGGTGGAGACACAAGGCTAGTTTTCATATTCAAGCCCCTCAATTATTAGTTTTGCTACCTTCCCAGCCCTTGCCAAAAGTCTCAGCTTTCCTTTTTTCTTAAAGATCAAAGTAAAAATCCTGAATATGTGATCCTGAACTGAGAAACAACACAGATTAAATACCTGTGTGTGTGCACATGTGTGTTTACATGACCAGAAATTAATAGCTCCTGTATTATCATGCTAAGACACCTTCACGATTGACCATATGATACAAGATTGTTGATTTTTACATGAAGCATAATGACAGAGAATCTGATTTGTAATGTTGGGTTTGTTCCCCCCTCCAAAAAAAATGACAACAAAATGAATTTGCAGAAATTATACAGGAACTGATCCTGTTCCCACCAAATTTAGAGAAACTGCTCCATGTGCTCTATGCGCTCCTTTTAACACACCTAAAATTATCAGCAAAGTGGTTGGGAAGAGCAGAGCAATCCCCGAAAATGAGTAACGAAGTGATAATGCTGCTAATACCACAGTACCCTACATTTATATAGTACCTGCCAACCCCGAAGGTGGTAAAGCAGCTAAACCTCCTGCATAAGGAGTAAAGTCATACAAACAGGGTGAAGTTCAGGCTCTCAAACAACATCCCTGGCACTGACTTTGGTCCAGGACAAAAGACCATTTCTCTCCAAAACCCACATGAAATTTTCCACTCAGACAGGAAGGGAATCTCTCTGATCTCTCAAGATATGAAAGAGCAGCCCACATTTAACTTCACACAACTCAGACTCCTCTCATGCCTGAGTCTTTTCCCTGCCCATATTTCTCTGCTTTAACTTTTCTTTCCCTCCAGTCAACTGCGAACATGTATGTGAAGATTTGATTTTTGGGAAGCACCTTCAACTTGATTCACTTCAGTTGAATCTTCAAACGCTCAGCCTCTCTGACTATCAGGCCATAAATATAAGAGAAGTAAATATCTGTACCCTGGAACCTCTCCCATCCTCTCTTTGTGACAGCGCTGCTCACAGCTTCCCCAGGGACTGATTTATCCACAAGACTGGCATCTTAAATTCAACAATGTGCAATTCATTTTTGCAGTCCTCAAAGATAACAAATACTCAGTTTTAAATTATTGAATCATTCATTTCACTTAGGATGCCTGAAAATTATCATTTTTATGGAAAGTCATAAATTGTAATTGCAAGTAATAAAAATATAAGTAAAGAGAACACCCGGACATGACACAAAGAAAATACCTCATTCTGTAAATGAGTGTGTTTAATTAATGATCATTTCTAATTGTAATGCATTACTTACAGAATTAACACCTTTTATATCTATCTGCTAACCCTAATTTTAAAAGTTATTTCAGATGTGAATGACTTGTGGTTGTGGGTTTTTTTTAATATAATATTTATTCCGAGTTCAGCCTCCCCAGAAGCAGCAGGAAGCGATGACAGGCTTTGGCTGCTCAAGCCTCTGCACGAGGCATTTTCAAGCAGGTACACAACGGCCTGTCTGGACTCGTGCAAAGGTTGATGTTCAGACCCAGAGCAGGGACTCTGAACACTACACGTTCAGGAAATCTTTCTATTAAATTGGCAGTCCAAGATATATTAAGGTAATCTTCACTGCAGTATCTTGCAGTAACCATTACTTTCCTGCTTATTTAGCTGAAGCTGTAGGACACAAGCTGGAGCACTAGCCCCATTGCAAGAATACAGACACCTTCCCCGGAAAATATAAGCCTTCCCAAACAGCCCACGTGGTTAAATCCATCTCCTGCTTAAGAGAACAGCAAAGCTCCAATAGTGTGGAGTAAGCTGTTCGCTCTGGTTATTGTAATGCTGCTTGTACAAAACAATAATGTATGATATTTATCAGTGCTAGCAGCTGGTAGTCTGGTATTATCACTGATTACCACAAGATTCAAAATTTGAGTCTAGATTTTCTCACAGTTTTCTGGTGATGATATTCTGTCAACACAGAATAATCCCTTCCACTGTTCTTCTCCTTTTATTTAGAAAGTTTGGCAACAGTGATACTGTGCTGAGGGCTGCCTTATTCGAGCTGGAAAAAAATCAGTATCTTGACTTTCATTTTTCATGAAGCATTACTCTGTGATTAAGGTTGCTTCTTTTATTGTTTGTTTATTTGTTTCTACTTTTCCATTTGAATTCATCTGGATTCAGCTTCCAGCCTACTTCAGCCAAATCTTGTCTTTCTCTGCTATATTATAGAGGCTTCTGGTAACCAATATTTTCGACACATTAAGGCCCTTCTGCACTGTAAACAAATCGTCTCTGTTTCTTTGAAAAAAGCATAACAGATATAACAGATGGAGCTCTAAGTCTCCCACTATAAGGCATTCTCTCAAAATTGTTTTTCTGGCCCATTCGTTTACCTTCTTCAATTTGCCAGCATAATTTAAACAAATGCAGACACAAACCAGAACAAGATATTCCAGTACCTGTCTCGCTAATGCAATATATATAGAGAAAATCACTTCCCTCTCCTTGTCTCTATTCTAATCAGTATATTCAAGATCCACATTAGCCTTCTTTGCCCCAGCCCTTATAGAAAGTCCCGATGAGCTGCTTGTCTGGTATGACCCTAAAACCTTTCCCAAATACAAGCCCTCAACAGAACAGATATCCTCATTGCAACTTCCAGCCTGCACTCTCATACTTTTCTTTTTTTTTTTTTTTTGAATGGCACATGTTGGCAATCAGCCTAAATTCTCTAGTAGAACTTAATTACTATTCACAATTCCAACAGTCTATAAGTCATCTGGAAGTTTTTTTACTGGCAGCTACTATATGCATGTCCCCAACTTATTGACAAAGCTGTGGATGAGAATTGAGCCAGAGTCTATCCCTAAGGAACTTCGCTAAAACAAATTTTACTTAAGTCTCATTATTATATTGGGAGTGGAAAGCATCCTTCTATCCAAATAGGGAGAAATATTCATGTATTAAAAACTACGCAAAGCCAGACTTTCCAAGGCATAGAAAATGATGGGCTCCATTATGTAGAACTGTAAAGGTCATGTATGGAAATAACCATGTAACAAAAACAGCGGTCCTAAAAAATCAATTACTTTTGAGCAAAAATCTTTAGACTTTTTGTCTTGCACATTTCAACATGCATTAGAAAAAGGCAAAATAATACTGTACAAAATAAAGAATGGATATGTTTATACACATTTGGACCACAAAGACAAGAATTAACAAAAAATTTCAAATAACTGTAGTATAGTATGGAAAAAACACTAGAAAGAAGAATATCAATGCTTCCATAAGGGTGATTTTTTTTTTTCAGCACAGGTTCTATCAAGGATATAAATCCTTTCTTCCTGTCCCCAGATTCCCCAGGACAAAAAAAACACAAGATTAACTTTCACAATGGACTTTCTTTCTTTGGGGAGGGGAGGAAGGCGGACAGAAAAATGTTTTCTTAGTGTGAAGGAAGAAGTCTGAAAGCAGATACGAGTTAGTAACAGCAAAAAAGAAATAATCTTCATTATTTTTCAAATTACCAGAACCCCAGAGTTGAGGAAAGCACAGAAACATGCAGCCAATTCATTGCTCTGGAAGCAGCAAATGCAACTTACAGCAATGCTAAAATACTTCTTGAACAGGAAAGATACTAAGGGGCGTCTGCATTACTGCTCCTGACTCCTCCTCAGTTCCTCCCCTTTTGCTCTCTGCTCACCAAGAGAGATGGCCAAGGCTGCACACCTCAGAGTGAAATCTGTAATATAATCAATAAGGTGCCAAAAAGCTGAATATTTGATGCTAGTTTATTATTCTCATTGTGCTTCTGCAGGTTCGGTCTCCCTCCCCCCAACCTGCTTTCCTCCCTCTCTTCTGCAAGCCCCCCTCCAGAGGGGCCAACAATTCTAGCTCAAAAGCCACATTACCTCTCATTTTATGAAATTTCTGCAAGGAATAACCTTTAACCCATACTTTGCCTCCTCCCCTTCCCTGCCAAAAGCTTTATTCATTCAATTCTTTTTCAACCTCAATTACTTCCCATTTAACAAATGGTTGGTACAGCAGTGAAGCACTACAGTAAGAACAAAGGTTGGTGCTCCATTGCAATCTCTTCAGGGTAGAATTAAAGGCAAATTCTCTATCAGAGAAAGCCACCTCTCCTCGATTTTTCTGTCACCACATTATTATTATACAGCTTGTCTCTGAAAGGAAGGCTCTCAGGGTGTCATGAACTCTCAGAGAATTTCTAGTCTACAATGCCTTTCAGTGAAAAAGGGAATGCTCCAGAGAGAAAATAACCTTTGTGTAAGGAAAGGTTTGTTCTGTAATATTGTCTGAGCATTGACTTTACAGGGAAGAAATGAATCTTTGCATTTGCATCACCGGAGCGTAGAAACTGGTCCAAAAGAATATCACTCTGCACAGAGATGGGGAGACTTGAGCAGGATTAGGCAGTATACACAGTCCCTCCTCTATTGACACATGTCCATAGCAGAACACACACAACTGAATTCAGAATACGTGAATCCTGTTCATTTCAAATGGTATTCCTTAATTTAAAAAAAAAAACATGTCACTTATGACATCTCTTTTCTGATATCATTTCAAAAATGAGGGAAGAATGAACTCCTAATTGCCTTTTCCCCCTCATTCCTCAATTATTCTCTTTTATTTCTTCCCCCAATTTTAAATACTTTAAATGCAGGCATAAATTCCTGCCTCTCGCTGGCATGTCTACAGCAACAGTTCATGTCAGCAAAAGGACAGCAATATCCTGACGGAGACAAATTAGTGATACTCCAGAAGAATCCTAAACTGTCTTGTCTAGAAAAAATAAAGACCACTCTTAGCAAGTATCATTCATACATATATAAACATACACACAAGCACACATGTTCTGGCACAGGGAAGAACGAAGGACAGACAAAAATGACAGATACTCTTAAAAAGGGAGGAAATGAGGAGGCAGATTCCAAGCTGTGTGAATTCTTAAATGCTAATCAAAATAAATGGAACTCTGATAATTAATTCCAGCTAAGGACCTGCCCCTGAGAAATGAAAAGTGCCTCTCAACCTGCTCACATCCTGTTTTCCTGACTTATTTTAATCATGCAAAAATTTAGGGGGTTTATTATTTTTATTTCTCATAATCTCCACTGGTCATTATAAAGCATTACTATTTTTTTCTATTCTGTTTTAAAGTGGAACATTTATTTTTTCCAAATAAGACTAGAGAAACAAAACGTTAAACTGTAAAAGGAAGGTGAAATAGTTAATGGAGAAAATAACCTATAAATACATAGGTAAAAAATAAAGAACAGGAAAAGAAAAGTAAATTTTGTAGTATTCATATTCAGGTTCAAGCTCAACAAGAAGCATGATCAAAATGTATCCTCCCTTGAGAGCTACAGATTATTGAAGACAGTGGCACTTCATATGCTTTTCTCGATACTGTTTACAAACTACATCCTTCTGGGAGCTGAAGAAAAAAAAAAATTGCACTTTAAAGGCATACACATGGGTTATTAGCTAAAGCTAATAGCCGCCGTTCCCACATTTCTGAAAGATGATATTTTTTTCCCCTGAAAGAAAAATAAACCTAAGAAAAATGGTATCACACTTGATGTTCTGCAAACATTTTAATAATACATAAAGTCTGAGTTAAAAAGGAAAACAACTCAAAACCAAATCAATAAAATCTGTAATCCTAAAAAATTTCAATTTAGCCTCCAGTTACTCTATGTCAGTGTTTACTGCATGTCATACAGGGTACTTCACATACCTGCGTGCCTAGGATATTCTTAGTGCTGTGAATCCTTTTGATGTATCCCAAATGCTGAGATAACGCTATTTAATTCTCTAGAATAATAAACAATTAAAAAAACCCACTACTGCTGTCATTCAGTTAGACTTTAAAAATAGCACAGCTAAGCAGGTGGCGAGTAGTGATTACCACGCTTGCTGTCACCGATTGACTGCAGATTGTGCACATAGCAAGTCTATGCCAAAATATCTAGTTATTTTTGTTATTCATCTTCTCCCTTCCTACTCATCAACTTTACCTAAGTGTTTTTCTGCTGTAACATGCCGAGTTTTAAACTTCAGGCTCCTAAAGGCAGGGATTATCACTCTAAACTTGGTTACTACCTGTAAAACGGGTCTTAAGACTGCAAAGTAAATTTTTAGCCCAAGACTTTGGCAATCACTCAACGGCATCTTCAGAGACAGACTTGACCACACAAGGGTGAACGTGAGCAATAAAGGGTTAAGCCCTTTGTTTTCTGAAAACTGTTTGACAGTGTCATACGCTGAAAAAACACAAGGCAACCCAGATTTGGTATGCTAGTGAAAGGAGCAGGCTGCAGGTTGTAAAATTTTAGGTTACCCATTTGTTAAATTACCATCTATTTGTAAAATTATTTCAAGTTTGAATAATATGGAAGATGAAGATAGATGTATATTAAGTATGCTGCAGTTACCTGCAGCATTTCAAAGTTCATTTCCAGAATATTTTGGGTCTTGTACTCTATGGTTCTTTTGTGTAAATGGTTAGTACACCTGGCCAGCTCATCATGACAGTACTTCTCCAGTATGATGCAGGAGAAATCATAAGAGGCTTTTAAAAAGGGAAAAAAAAAGAAAAGGTTTTCAAAACCATTGTCAAAATGAGGGTCCAGAAATCAATTTGTAATTATCTGCCAACACAAATCTAAAGGCTTTTCTGTGATAAGGGTGGTAATACATAGGGCTGTAATGTGAATTATTTCAAAGAATAAAAGACTGATTGTCTTCATGACCTATATAGCTTTTAGTGAGCTTTAAAACAAAATTACATTTTATACTTCTCATGAATGGCTTTCTCCCCCTTCTTTCCCCCTTTAAAAATGCAGGGTTTTTGTCCCATCTAGCAGGCTTTCAGCTTTAAATAGGACTCGGTTTCTTCCAATGTTGATACATTTCGTTCCACTGAAAGTGAAGGCTCTGGCTTTGCAAAAGAGCTGAAGCTTCCCCTGTATAAAGGCAACCCTTTCCAACACATCTAAAAGCAAACTACAAGCCATATGATCGTGTTATTTTTTACACAGAAGCTCAGCACTAAAATTCTTTTTTTTTTTTCCCCTGGAAAACTTTTATCATAGAAGTATGATAAATAAAATAAATATTTCAAAATGTACAAAAATATCAAGGGATAGCGTATCAGTGATTAAAATAAAGTTAAAGGAATAAGAGAAAAAAAATACAGGATTTAGTATTTGCAACAAATAGAAATAAAAGACATAATGCAACATTTTCTAAGATATGAGAGCTATATTCAAATCATTGTACTTAATCACCTCAGCTCCTGTGGCCTGATGCCAACACAGTGATGTTGGATGTCCTAGTAGGTGACTCTAGGCCTGGCTTTTGATCATTTGGTGGTACTAAACATACACTGCAGCCCTGCAGATCCAAACCCATGAAAGTTTCTCTGTGGGACATCACTTGCAACTTTCTTATGCAAAGTTGCCTCCACATGATTTATTTATGGTTATTGCCTGCTTGAAAATAGCCTTCCAGGATGGCAGGTAGTTTCAGTGAACTATTATCTTAATAATATTAAACATATTATTCCAGTAAGATTGTGGAGAGTATATGGCTACAGAGCCATTTCATGTTTGGAAACAACATTTGTGTTTGTTCTGTCAGCTTTATCTAGAGATTCAGAAGAACCAATTATGACTGAAGTGTATTAAAGTATTTTGGAACTTGGTACATGAGAGCTCCCTGGGATAAATACGTACATCCTACTCTTGTTAACAATAAGCTGAATTCTTAACTGAAGTACCTGCTATCATGTATGTTGGGATTCCTTTGCACTAGCAGCTAGATCATACTTTGGAAATTCATATGATGGATTTCTTTACCAAAGTTTCTTCAAATCATTCCAAAACTAACCTAATCATTCTAGACTTTCAGAATGATACAATAGAATCATAGAATAATTTCAAAGAGACCTTTAAGATCATCAGCTCCAACCATTAACATAACACTGCCAAGTCCACCACTAAACCACATCCCTAAGCACCACATCTACCTACGTGTCTTTTAAATACCTCCAGGGATGGTGACTCAATCAGTTCCCTTGCCAGCCTGTTCTAACTCTTGACAACCCTTCCACTGGAGAAATTTTTCCCAATAACCAATCTAAAGCTCCCCTGACACAAAGCCATTTCCTCTTGTCCTATCGCCTGTGACTTGGGAGAAGAGACAAACCCCTACCTCACTACAACCTCCTTTCAGGGAGTTGTAGAGAGCAATAATTTCTCCCCTCAACCTCCTTTTCTCCCGGCTGAACAACACCAGCTCCTCCTGAGACTTTTCTCCAGACTCCTCACCAGTTTCATTGCCCTTCTCTGGACACGCTCCAGAATCTCAATGTCTTTCTTGGAGTGAGGAGCCCAAAAGTGAACATAGTATTCAACTTGGGGCCTCACCAGTACCAAGTACAGGGGGTTGATGACTTCCCTAAACCTGCTGATCACTCTATTATAAGACAACTGTCCGTAAGAAAATAAAAAATTCAATTCACTGTTTTTTGGGGATTTTTACTGTTAATCAACATAATAACTACCATGAAGAATAAGGAACAATCTCTGCTTTGACTTCACAAAAGGTTAGACAAGTAGTTCTTTCCTTGTACACAGCTTCAATCTTTAAAAAAGGGTTTTCTAATCTATTAAGGTGAGATCTTATCATGACTATATCTATCATTTTTTTTCCGAGAGGTTTTTTCATAGTATCATATTCTTCCTGCTCATAACACAATACATAATTTGTGCATTGACCCTATATGTTTGTACAGTGCCTAGTATTTTAAGGCCATATTCAGCAGTCCCGCATGAGGCCTTTTAAATAATAAATAAAAAAGTACACTGCCAATATATCCCTGCCAACTTTTCTGCAATTGGCAGGCACTGCTCATTTAATAACTTTACTTTTCACCAGAGAGTAAACCTGTCCCCATAAGCCATATGTCTTTTTCCAACATTTGTTCCACTTGAACTTAATTTCTGAAGGGACAGTAAAGTACATAATGTCACAACAACTTGCTGATATATTTGCTAATGCTGCAAGCAAGGTTATCCAGTCTGTTCTCAAACTCTAAATGGTTTCTATTGGGTCAAAAAGGTTGAAAGGAAGCCAGGTGGAGATCAAAACTGTTCGCTTCCTCCTTACTTCCCAGCTTAGCTGGTAAATTAATGCTGGGTTAACAAGATAATAAAAGCACAAACTGGATGGTTCATCCAATCTGACACAAAACTACCTAATGCTCTCTGACAAATCCTCTTCTGTGTTACAACTCCTTTCAATTGGCAGAAAATTCTCAACTAGCACACATTAAGGAAAAAAGATACAAAACCAGAATAGGGACTCAGCTGACACCCATTCCTTTGGGAAATGTCACCTCCTGAACACAAACAGGGGCAGCTCTGAGGCTACACTTAAGCTACCCTACAGACAAAGGAAGATGGAAATACTGAGCCAGCACAGTCATAAAGACACAGAATTACCTTGAGCATTTTATCCTCCCTGTTGTTCAATCTGAACACAGCACCTGGCCTTTGAACCAGTCAAAAGTGTCTGAAGAGGCAGGTCCATAAAACTTTCAGAACAAACTTTGGTAAGAAGACAGAAGTAAAACTCACTGCACTGTTAATCAAGTCTTATCTTTTAGGGGAGAAAAAATGCAAATGTAACATCATTAACAAAATGAAAACTTTTAATGAAAACAAGAATTACTCATACTGCTCCACAGAGGATAAAAGATCTCTCTTTGGATTCCACTCTAATCTAGTTTCAGGGTAATTGTTAAAGTGTTTGAAATATCTTATCTCTCCCTCCCCCCTGTTTATATTCTTGACTTCTTTAATGTACAGATTGCCTTTAATTTAGTTGGTTGGGATGTCGGTTCTGTATAAAGCTCTCATTTAGCTCCCTGTTAAATGAGCGTTTCCCAAGAAATAATCTTCTGTCCTCTCCCTTCTCCAACACCTTCAGCCCAAAATGCCCATTACAGTTCCCATGTCAAAGGAAATTTTAATGTCTTCTCCTCACCCCATCTTGCAGGTTCCTTCCCATAGATGTGCAAGACACTGCTTTTCTCAGACCCTGTTTCTACTTTGCTCGTGGTGTTACTCTGCTCAAAAGAGCCATGCTGCTCCAAATCATAGCGTTACAACTTTGAGATCCTGTTTTGTTTCTCCATTCCCCTGATTGTCAATGACTTTTCTGTGCTGAGGAGCCCAGATTTTGTCTTGATAAACAGTGCATACCCTGCAGAGTAAATTTTATGGCTTTTATGTAACTGTCTAGTACGCACACGCTAAACTGTATACTATAAGGACTTACTACTATGAAATCTAGACTACGGTCTTGTTCACTTCAGTTACTCCTCTGAAGTCTTCATCTGTCTGTGCCTTTGAATAGCCCTATATTTTTGCAATATTTTCCTGAATGCCTTGAACCAGAGAGAAATCAAGGGAACTGAACCTTACACGTCCCAGCAAGAGACCAGTAAAAGTTTCTCAACTTATCAACAGTTTCCTCCAAGCAGTCACCTCAATGCACAGAAGAAGCAATAAAGGCAGTGTAACATATTTGAAAACATTTGTTCTTTTCTCTGGCTGTATCTGCCTCAGTAGGAAATGATCCCAACAATAAAGAACAGAAAAGCCTGGTTGGTCTGAAAATGTGTCTTACAGTTTGGGGTCAAAGCCTTTTTGGCTTTCTTTTCCTTCACCAAGGTAATGGACAGTGTGTGGTAGCTCAGCATGCTTGTCACTAACTTCTCACCTCCAACTCTCCAGTTCACAGTAAGATCAAAGCAGAGGAACACAAAGGAGGATTCTATCACATGGATTGTGGAAAAAGACCTATTTTTCATCCCCTTTGTATACAACAACCTTCTGATTACCGGCATTACATTCAGATCCACTTCCCTTTTTTTAAGTCATTGCAGTATTGATTGGTGCAACAGCTACAAAGAAGTTGATTCATAAAGAAAACAGACCATAGAACAAAACTAATGATAACCAAAGGAGGAACTGTAATAATTACTGACTTTTTGGCTGAAACTCAAGTATGTAACAATACTTGAAGAGTCCAGAATAACTGCCAAAAGGTAAGGTATCCAAAAACACCTAGCCAGCCTCACATTCAGCAGCATCTTCTGCATATTAACAGTAGAAAGCAATCCACCTTAGTCAAATAAGTGGTAAACTCACAGCAATTCAACCCACCGTAGTCCTAACTCTTTCCAGTTCAAATGCAGCGTTTCTCTCCAAGTCCCATTTGTAAGTAAGAACCTTTGTCTTTCTATGTTTTTATTATTCTTGACCCAAACAGAGTAGTTCCCTCTAACTCAGTTGCTCACAGTAATCCAGCCGGGCTTTCCACTGCATTGAAGTCACCAACAGCCACAGCTGGGAGGAATTACAAAATCAGAGCTCATTATGTGCTAAGATGATTCACAGCATCCTTAGAAAGGGGCATATAGCAAACAGGCTTACTCAAGTGTCCTGTCTTACTGTTCTTCATCATCTCTCGCCTTCTGCACTAAAACAGGTGTCTCCATATAAGTATCTTCACCAGCTTCACCTAATGATTATTCAAAGCTTTATATTCTTCCTCCAACAATCCTAATAATATGTTTTGACAACTTGAGCTTCGTGACAATTATCCTTTGGGGAATCAAAAGAACATCCTATTATTAGCTGGTAACATAACCTTGCAGAAAGTACAAAACCAGGATTGCCATCAGGCTGGTTTTTTATGAAACATCTGATTGAGATGTCAAATAGGGACTAACAGGAGGGACACTGCTGGTCACTGGGCAGGTGTTACTGACCTGGGTGGTGTGTTTGATAGCACCACTGAATATCTGGGGCTTTTCTGAATGGCACTGTTATGACTGCTACCATTATTTGTTATATAGTTCTCTTAAATTCAGTCAATGAGGGAGGAACAATCTCTCAGGTGTTTGTACAACGTTTAACACAAGGGAGTTTCATCCTCATGTGAAAATTAACACTATTTATGTAGCAGCTAAACTACCAATGGAAAAGAAGCTACTGCTTCCTTCATCATTTATTAAGCTTATTTTATCTTCTTTGCAAAGTTATGAACATTATCCTATCCATCTGAAGGAAAATAGATAACACCAGTAAGAATCACCGTAAATTAATGGAGGGTTTTAATCTTATTTAGCCTTGTTATTCTCTTGACTTTCAAAAAAACTAATAAATTTACAATCACATATTTTCCACTCATGTACCTACATGACAACTTTACATAATGGATAATGACAGCTGATTTTTCACTTTTTCATTTTAAGCATCTTTGATTCTGAAACAAAACTGGAATCAGTATTGTTTCAATGGGGATTATGAAATCCTTTTACTGGTGAAATATACCACCATAAAATGCTAAATTTCAGGTAGATATCTGAATATTGTCACAAGAAGACATTCCTCCTGCTAATCAAAGGCAGACAGTAATCATAGTAGCTCACAGCACTAGTTTAATTGTTGTCAAATATTACCATGTAATAGTAACTGTGACTGCAAATAACCACAGAGACAGGACCCACACCCAGGTAACTGAAAACCTAATTGCACTGCATCAAATTAACCAGAAAATCACAAGGGCAATCACCAGATGATCACAGGGCATGCTAGAATATGATCATTTTTTCTAATGACATCTCCAAGCCATACAGGACGTTATCTGTTTTGCTCAATTTCCAGACAAAATAGTTTAACCAATATTAATGCAATTTAGAGTTTAATGCTCCCTCTCACAAATGCTTTCTCTCCCCACTCCAACAACCAACAATCTCTTCTTTCCATCTCATTTGAAGCAGTGATTTTCTATCAGGGAGGTATAACATACCTGGCATAATTCCTCAGCGCTATTGGAGAATATTTCAACTTTAGGTCTGTAGAATGCCTAATGAGACAATTCCACATACCAAGGAAAAAAAAAAGTTATAAAAATAAAGCTTATAGCTGTATTGCACTACTGTTAGTTTCCAGTAGACAGCAGTGACTACTTAGAATGAGGTGTGATTTGAATCTTGTTTTAGCTTATAACTTTTCAGACAGGGGCTCTCTTTGGAAAACATTCTGGAAAATATTTCACAGCAACCTGTTTTCCTACCTGTTCGCCTTGGAAGAAAAGCTATACAAGAAGCACTGGGAGCTCCAGCCTGCCAGCAGAGCACCAAGCAACCCTTCAATCCATGGGAGCTGAAACTCTGAGGACATCAAGTAGATGGTGCATCTCGAGCCTCTGAGAGTTGTAAAATAATGAGTTATATACAATTTATTTAGGAATGATGAAAATTTCCCCCTATATGTCAATTGATATTCCCCACAACAATGTCTTTCAAACGTTAGAATTTCTCACAGATGAGAAATTCTGACATTTGATTAGTTCTACTCTTAAATCCACTGTACTGCAATTTGCTCTGGCTCAATACTGGTATTATGATGCTCCTTAATTAATTTATTCCAAGTTAAGATAAAAAAGTGGCACATTTTGCCACATTACTTCAAATGTAAGAAAACACCAAAATGTATTAATGGAATCATAACTACCTTTGCAATGAATCACAATGTAAATGCATGGGGTACTCCTACAGTCACACAATCCATTCCAGGGAAAATACTTTCAAAGACAATTTAAACAATGACCCTATCAGACTCTTACATTTCTCTGGATTTCTTTTCTTCCCTCCCTTCCCATGTGCTTGGACTTCAAAAATTTGCCTCAGTTAAAAAAAGCCAGTGGGAAAAAGAACCACACACACTTATTTCTCTTCCATAATTTCTGTTCTGGGCCTTTACCCTATCCCCATTTTACAAGATAGCGACTCCTTTTAGAATACTGTTTTCTAGGTTTGGGGTTCTAAGATTATTCTCTTTTTCTTTCTTAAAAAGAATTTCAGTATCCTAATTGACATTTCAAGAGAAAGTCAAAATCCCACCTTTCCTTTTATATGCATGCTTCACTCTTTGGAACAGTACTAAAGCTGAAAAATTGAGGTCTGAAAATAGAAAATAAGCCAGAAAATGATCCATCACACTATCTTGCACTGAAAGCAATTTGTTTTCAGATTTGATCTTACTAGTAAATCTTTGAAAAAAAACTGGCATTGAGCAGTTCTTTCATCTAACAATGTATGATCTTGCAGAAAAGTCTGTGGAATGTTTCAAAGAACTTGTTTAGATATATTTACTTTATTGCCATGCCCATGGGAGAAGAGAGCCTTTTTTCCCGACACAGATTTCTATAATTCAGTGTAAGGCACTGAGGCTCCCTCCTGCAAAATGACAAGCTGCTTCTGAAGGGAGCTGGCATTCTTTGCTGTGGTTGGAGTTACCCCATGCCTTTCACAAACAAGGTCTTGCTCAGTCCCAATCATCTGAATCAGCCATGACTTAGCTGAGGAAATAAATGCCTAGTTCTGAATTAAGACTGTAAATACCAAAATTTTATATGTATGCATGTAGTTAGAGACTTTATCATCCATGCATTTAGACACACATAAGTATGGAGGTAAAATTTGAACGTTGGCAGTGTCGGATTGCTTGCACAGCTGTTGAATGAATGGGATGTTGTGCAGCTAACACGATGTTCATTTGTTACTTCTTGTGAAGCCAATCAGTTTTCCCACAGTACTTTTTTTCCTTAAAATGTATTTATAAATAGCTGTGGAGAAATAATGTATATTGTACAATCATTTGTCTGAGCGTACCTTGACAAAACTCACTCGTGTCCCTTAAGGCAGATTACATGAACTACCATTTAATGGTATTGATGATGGATGCAGTAAACAGCTTCAGGCCTGGGAATATAATCTATGACTCCTAGAAACTGTTAGTGTAGCAAGAAGCTCATTTGCAGCATTTAGACAGCACTAACTATCAGTCTATGCCATGTAAATGGGAGGAAAGAGGTTGTCTTTTGGGATACAGAACGTTCTATGAAAAGTAAAAGGGCTATGCCTCTAATCGGAGCATCTCCCTGGTGAGCACTTTCAGATCCACTATGGGCAGTGCAAAGGCTTGGAATAATTATCTAGTAATAACATTATAATCCTTGGAGATATGGACAGAAGAACACTTATCAGTGGCAAAACTTTTTCATCACTCTTCCAAAAAAAAAAAAAAATCTTTATCTTTTCCTCTCAGTTTAATTTATCCCAAATCGACTAGGTAAAATTCTAAAATTCTTCCTTGTGGACAGAATGACATAAGTCTAATTTACCCCTCATTTCCCATTTAAAGGTGGCTCATGGTGAAGCACGCAATGCTAGTCCATTCATTTATAGTTGGGAGTGGCAAAAAGAGGTGTTTTAAAGGGCATCTAAACCTTGAATTATCCATCTCACCAGAGATGGAGGAGGAGGATGATGATTTATGTACATCAGCCAAAATACAAAAGCACTGATTCACTAATTTAGAAAACACTGAACTCAATTGTTCATCATTCAGCTCTCAGGCCAGTTCATGCACTGGCTTCTCTACCAAAACCCTGAAAACGGATCACAAATCTTAAAGCTTGGAAAACTGCTAGTAAATAAAAGACAAATAAAGCTCTCACATGTAAACTCACTATCACACCAAAGGAAAAAAAAACCTCCAGGAGAAGTACTAGACAACTGATACTTATGGTGAATTTGAAGCTATTGGCCTTGTAAGGGTTTCCTTGCATATAGACTAAATTTTACCATAAGTCATAAGGGTCCCATGGTAAGTTATCAATAAACCCAAAAATATTTCCTTTGTGAAAAGAGAAGAAAGACAGGAAACTTGATAAGCCTTTCACTTTGTAAGCTAGTTTATAGCAGGAAGTCCATACACCTAGGAGTTGTTTAGAAATCTATTTAAGCAATAATGCAGAATCCACTAGCTTTCTAATGATGAATATGACAAAATCATTAAAATTAAGCAAAACTTAAGTAAATGTAATGAATAGGGTAAGCACAAAGCCGACAAGTGAAAAATCTGATAGAAGTTTCAGGTAAGGGTTTGGCATTTTTAATGCAAAACAAAAGCCAAAAAAGTGAGATTCTGTAATTGACCATAAATAGCATATCTACACAGCAAATGGAAAAACACGAAGAGACACTGCCAAAGTTATAATGTGTACAAAACAAAGCACTGCAGACTTAGTAGGGCTAATTAACATGGGAAGAGCACTATGCTGACACAGTGATATTGAATCCTATCCAAGCTACCTTGGTTCAGTGCTAACCAGGACACAAAGACATAAAAGCATACTCTACTTCTCTAACAAAGACAAAAGCATCTTGTACTATTTAACTAATTATTTTAATATTACAATTTCTTCCTGGATTCACTCACTTGAAGTGGCTGAGCACGCTGAAAGCTGAACCTGCTGACCTGTTAATAAAAATATTTATGTATTCATCTCTGTGGCAGTAAGGGGAACAAAAATTGGGTACCAGATGTAGGAGGAGAATACAGACTTGATCAGAGTGTTCTGAGCATTCTTTTTCCTTGAATTTTCCTTGCTTTTCCTTTACAGTTTATAATAAGCACAAGTGACTACTGGATTTTCTCTTTCCTGCGCTAATCTCACCTTTTCCAAAGCTCAGATAAACAGCAGAAGGGAAAAGAAATAGATTAAAACTCTGAACCAGGTCTTTCTTCAATAAAAACAATGAAAAAGGGAAGGTAAATTAGAATACTCTTATACCTATTTACTTTATTCTTTTTTATTTGCTCTTTATGCTATTAGATAATTTCTTATTCTGCTGTTTCCATTTGCCATAGCATGGTTTGATCTCTGACCAGCTCAAAATGGAGGCCAGTTTTCCACGAAGCCCCTCAGGTTTAAGCAAGCATCTCAATCTGCTTTAAACAGGGTAACCAGGAGTAAATACAACAGCAGAATTCATCCCCTAAACCTTGCATCCCATTTGCCTATCACAATCACAGTGAGATTTCATACAGCTCCCACTGCTTCTCACCTGGTCCTTCCTAGTCACCGCTCCAGCCAGAGCATCCTGTCCAGGTGAGCCTGCCTCCACCGGAGGTTTAATTAAGAAGGGGATCAGGTGCTTTCCAGCTCTCATAGTCAGTTCATCATATTTTCCTTGCCTTGTTAAAAGCAGAGTATGACACTTTCTCCCCTTCGTGTATCTCTGTCTCCATTCAGCCAGCGCCAGTCTCGGCTCTCAAAGAACATGAGCTTTGCTAGAACTGCAACGCGATTTTGTTGTGAAAGCAACCAGGATGCCAATGAGGTCTTGGGAAGAAGCTTTGTTCGTTAACTCCGTTAACAATTATAACTTCTTTGTAGAGCTACACGATTACCTCTTTGCCTGCAGTAACGAGGTTAGTGCCCTGGGTGCCGAGTCCCCGGGCCCCGTCTCAAGTGACGGCTGACGTGCCTGTATAACGAGGCATCGCTCCTTACACAAGGCAGGTTCTGTTCTCTGTTTAGTATTTGATTGCTGTAACAGAGCGTGGAAGGACTTTTAAAAGCAAAATTCAGGTTGGGAGTTTTCTGTAACAACCACTGCCGTAATATTAATTTTATTTCTAAAAAATATTCTATACCCAAAATAAAATTTTATAAACGTGCATATTTCCCCCCATTTTTCCATAGAGCAGATCTTATAGTCTTTGGCACAGACAGGTTCCTTTCAAAGCAGCATAATGTTCTTTACCACTTCCCTCTCGCAATGACAGGTCATTTTGAACGCTTGCCCATCCCTGCCTGTATCTGATGCTCTTGACACTAGACACACACATTTTAACAGAATTTCTAAAAGGGCTGTTTGAAAGAAAGGGTAACCTGACAGAAAGAAAATGTTACTAAAAATCTTTCAAAGTACTTATCATGTGAAAATCTGTTGTGTAGCCACATTGAATCTCCACATACTGTTACAGCTTCCAGTAAAAATGAAAAACAGAAGAGGAAAAAAAAAAATGAGAAATCGCTTTGGTGGGGAGAGTTTACAGAAGTCTGGAAGATAATGTAACATTTATCTAAGAAAGTAATCACATTCTCTGTTATTAAATATGTTATTGCACATCATGGAAAACAGTTTACAGGGAAAATATTTTGAAATAACAAATATACTATTTGGTTTCACTTCATATATATTTAGTGTTAAGAAAATGAAAGGAATAAAGCAATTTCGAGGGATTATGTGGGAATGAAAAATAAGCTGCCAGCTGGATTTTCAAAATATTACTAAATCAAAAAGTATTAAGCATAAAATAATTTTTATTACTGTTACCAACAACTTTTAGGATAAAAGCACTGGAAAATTATAGCTTTTTTTTTTTCCAGATGAGATTAATATGTTGCCCTATGTGGGTTGGAGTACAGTGCCTGTCTGATAGTATAAAGCAAAACTGAACAGCTGATAAGGACAACGATTAAATAAGTATAATGGATTTTATATGGGTGTGGGAGGAATTTAGGAAAGAAAATTGTCCAAATTAAGTTTGTGTCAGTCACTGAAACTTATATTATTCTTCTTGCAAAAGGTGTCTATCATCTTTAAAATCCAGAGGGGATCAAAGCATTATACTCCACAGTGGCATCTGTGCCTGAAACAGCACACTCCTCTTTAAAGACATGCTGGATTATTGGTTTAATGTTTAAACAGACTCAGAAAGAAGAAAAAAGATAAAAAGGAACAGCAACAAAACAACTGCTTTGTACAGCATCTTCAGCTTATCACTGGTGGTCTCTCATTCAAGAATTCACTGAACTCAGCTTCAATAATTAACTTGTACTTTTTTATTGGTCAGAATTATATCAAAACTCCTACCCACCAGAACAATTATATTGCCTTTTCCATATTGAAAAAAAATATCCAATGCTGTTGAATCTCATCCTATCGGTGCAGGCAATTTTTAATGTTCCATACTGTTTTGGGATTTCTCCTTTTTCCCTCTTTAAGAAATTACGACACTTTTTGCTTTTGACATATTGCTCAATACTTAACAAGAATCTCACCAGAAAATAAATCCATAGTTGTTTTCATGACAGCAAATTACATGCCAAAGTGTGACATTTAAATGTTGAATTTTAATGGCTTGTCAGCAGAAGTGAAACGCATTTAAAAAAATTAATATGTGAGAGAACAATGTGTCTGTCTATAAAATAATTCTGTTCATAGTAGACATGAATGGTAAATACAGTGTCAAATGTATTCTATTTCTCAAAGCACATCTTCATTTAGTGAGAAAGGAGTTAGATGAATAGGGGTTAAATTCTCCTCTCCCACTGGCACAGTGTATTCTCTGCTGCAGTTGTACTGGTCAGGAAATTCCTACCAATATCTATTGTCAGGAGATTTCCATGTGCATGACAATTTTAGCAATGGTACTAAAAGGCAAACTGGGCAGCATGGGGAGAAGGAGGGTCCACCACCTCTTACAAGCACTCAGTTATTACTGGCACACACTTATCACCTCCCTTTTTCCTTGTGCTGTAGCTAGCGAAGACTCTGATTTTCAGAGGCCAAATTCAAGAGATGATTGACCAAAAGTATTCTAAACACATTTAGCTATATGCAAGGATTTCCTCTTTGCTGTTTATCTTAACCATTTCCCCCAATACTTTTTTTCCACTTCCTACCAATAAACAATTTTATTATGTAAAATGCTGATATTTAAGTTAAAAATAACAGTAAACAGAATTCTCCTTTCGTCCTGCAATTACAAGGATACAAATTTCAGTGTTCTCACTTACATTCAAGGTCCTTTAGGATCTTTGGATTATTTAATAAAGGTTAATAAAGGTTTCACAGATGATACAGGTATATTCACAGGCTAACAAATTTCCTCAGATTAAGTAAAATTGGAGATGGTTGTCAAGACTTAGGTTCTTGACAATGTGTAGAAATGTAAGAAAACAGAAAGTTAACTGCTGAAAAATGTAAATTTGTATACACTGGAAAAAATAATCTATGTCTATATTTTGCTGGGAACCAACTTAATTATGTTCTTTTAGCAGGAGAAATAAATGGAAAGCTTCTCAATGTGAACCTATAGGAAGAATGTTCCCAGTCCTAAAACATCAAAATACCTGAATGCCCTCACTAAAATACTCTGAGCGGTTTTGCACTGCTTGTCTAAAAACAAAGGAAGAACAGGTTCGACACCAGACAATGAGAATGATTAAGGAAATGGAAAGACTCTTTATGGAGAAATACTGGAATGGCTCTTCTTAGCCTGGGGGAAAGGAGGAGGTAAGACGAAATGTTGTAAAAGGGCGTCAGTTGCAAAGGAAAATAAACTGTCTCAGAATGTAAGAATAAGAACATGTATTTAACAGCATATTTTACGAGTTACTCTTCAAGCAAGAATAAAGACTAATGAAGCCTTTATTCCTTCAGGTACACGTCCCACCTCCGCAGAAATACCAACTCCTTTCAAGTATTCTCTGCTGCTTTCTTCTACAATATCGTCCCATTCTCTTTATGTCACCACAGCTCCTCCCCTAGCATCCTATTTATCATCTGTATTTACTCCTCTTTCTTCTGAAATCTGCGTGTGCCCCAGACAAACACACCTCCTGAACCACTGAGTGGTCTCTCCCTCTGTAGGGGTGTTCATTTCGGAGTCTCTCCTTGATCCAGCTGCCAATTTCCACAGAGCTCATGGATACAGAACGTATTTGAGACCTTCCTTTCTGCCAAATTAGCTAAGTTGAAAAATTATTAAAGGACTGAGCTAAACTAATGCAATGGGCAGGCAGAGCCCATGTGTACAATACTATGTTAAGAGAACAAACAAAATTGTATCAGGCAAACAAAAAATTGAGAGGGAATCACTGACACCTGACACACAGAGCCATTCTTTCTCCTCCAGAAAGACTCATGTGACTTCTAACAAACTGTCAACATTAGAGGCTAAAATCTCAGCCACAAAACAATTAGTGCATGGGAAAGAGTAAGCATAATACTTTAAATGCCTTGACAATATGCCTTCATCTAAGGGCACATCAGTTCAGCTTCTGCGCCTGTTCAGCACCTGCCCTTCATACTTTAGAAGAAAGGCTGACACATCAGAAACTCATCCATTTTTTTCCAAGTATCAGCTATTACAAAAATTATATTACCTCTTCCTCCAAAGCATACATCACTCAAACTGATATTAACTTCAACTGCTTTCATACTGCCCAAATCATATGACAATAAGAGACTTCAGATCACCTGCAGTAAAGCTAAGCTGGTTAGTCCAGAGATGAGAGAGGTGCATCCTTAGCACCATCACTCTAAAACATTTGTTCTTCTGTTAGTTGTTATCTTGACACTCACCCTTATGATGACGATAACTTTCATTTATGTAGTTTCAAGGAGTATTTTTAAAAGAGACCAGGCAGTAAGCTGTCATTCTTCATACTTTTTCATTGCTATTTGTGGATGAGACACTTAATTTTTATACTCAGACAACTATTTAACTCTCTGTCTCCTTTCAGGACTACAGGCTTCAGTTCCACTGCTGGCCTTGAAAAGCCAGCTAGAAAAAGGTGGCACCAAGACCACATTCATTGCGTGGCAATGAAATTAAATGCCTTGAATCAGTCAAGCTCTTTTAGAACAGATGAAATTAGATTTAAGATTTGCAGTTAAAAATATTTTGGTCTGTCAATCAAGCCTCAGCCACCTAGTTAGCACCATATACATTTTATTCCTAAAAAATATGTGCAACCATATTACAAAATTAGGCAAACCAAAGCTCCTCTTTATACTGCCAGTTTTCTAAATGAAAATGAGACTTTTTAAATCATTCTGAATATCTATACACTGAATTTTTAGAAATACTCAGCCTGGAGACTATGTTCCACAAGTCACAATGTGCACAAGTCACTGGTAAAGCCTGTTATTTAAAGAGTACAACTATTGGGCAGAATTGTTGAAAGCAACATTGTCTTATTAAGCAGCAGCAACCTGACAGAAATGTCTTCGCTACCCCTTCAGCCTCAAACATTCAGAGAACGTCCCGTCGAACGGTAACATAAATACAGGCAGTTCAGCGGCGAGGATGAAGGGTTGTCAATACAGCGACATTAGCATGCACTTTTGATTTTCTCCAACTAAACATTATTAAACACTTAGTTTAATAAACTGAAACAATTTTCCTGCTGTAAGTGGTAATATCAAGATATCGGATGAAGAGAATCCATAACAGAATGGTAATGAGGCTGCAGTATTGAATTTTCACCATTAAAATCCCCAGATTAGTTCTCAGTTTTCTCCTGGACTTTCAATGGAAGGAAAAATCAGGCAGAAACCCCAGGTATAACCTACTGATTTCCTTTCACCAATCATTTGGAAAGTACAGAAGCGATTAAACTGGGAAAAACGCCTTTGAATATATCAGACTTGAGGTATCTAATATTCTTGCCTAAAGATGTACGTTCCAGTCTTGACAGAGCGAATTGTTCATGCAAAGACATATCCCCCTTTCCTTCATCTCCATAGGGCTCCTGCCATAGCAAAATTAGTGGCTATATACTGACCCATATTGTTTCATAGTTCCCCCCCCCACTGTGCTGGCGGTCTTTAAGGGTTCCTCTGTTGTGTCTTAACTTGTAGGTTCTCCAGAAGCTGTCTCTACTGATTCTATACTGCAGTAACCGAAAAACAGGTCCATAAGTAGAGGTTTTAATCTCTATGATAATGCTATAGAGTTTGGTTAAAAGAATCACAGTCCTATATTTTGGAATTTAGTTCTTTAATTTTGCACTTAAATCCCCCCCAGAATCTGCATGTATGCAAGAAAAGTCTGCTTCACTTTTCACAATCGTGTTCGCCGCAGAAATGAAAGTACTATAAAGATATAAATACCAAATAAGTAATTATCTTTCACTTTACTCTTCAAGATAAAAAGGCCTTTAAAAAATTGCTGTTCTGAGGAGCAAACCAATGTAAATCTAAATCAGTAGCTCTTTATCATTTATTACCTTCTTGAACTCAGAAACCACATATTTGATGGCAGGCAGATTTTTAATATTTTTTTTTCTTTTTTTTCTATATTTTTTAAACAGCTTTTCCTTTAGTCTTTCTTTTTATATTTAACATAGAAAATACTATTTTGTTTCATGCAGAGGAAGAAAATACCCCCACTGTAACAACCAATATAATTATCCTGTTATCCTACATTTTGGTATTTACATTCCTCTCCAGAATTAATTCAAGTAACCTTTGTTACCGTATCAACAGCCCTTACATCAAAGTGGAAGCAAGAGGCCTTATTTATTTATTTTAAAATTAGATCTGTGTTCCCAGTTGGTGAAACTGAAGAAGAGCTTAACAATTCTTCATCACATTTTGGAAGGTATTTTGACCTCCATGTTATTGCCAATACTGCGAGTGTCAGCACACAAGTGACAAAAATAGCAGCAATATCTTTTTATTGATACTGTATTCACTTTATCCCCCAAAGTTAAATTTATAGCTTTCCCTAGAGAACTGATATCATATTCACATCCCTGTCATTACAGTGATATGAGGACTGCTCTTTAGAGCCGGTATCAATCACACCATATGTTGTCCTGAAAAGCAGATAGTGCAAACAGGTCACCTTACCCTCTGACCTGGACAATTAGAGTTTAATTATAGACACAGGCTCCGCCTCCTTTGTTTTCAATTGTGCAACAGCACAAAAGAGGTTATAAATATTCAGAAATTATCACTTTTTACCTACTTTGTGCTTTCCCCCCACCCCCCTCCAATTCTTCTGATACTGATTCTTTTAACAGTACTGAGAGATTTTACTTCTGTCCTGAAGCTGTATCTCCTCTAGCTTTTGATCCAACAGCAGTGGCCATCTCCCAGCAAGCAATAGGTCACTTGTAAATGTCTTTTTAAAGTCAATTCTGTTTTATAATGCCCAAGGCAAACAGCTATCAAAGCAGCTTTCACCACCTCTGTCCCATTATGCTAAAACCAGCTTGGTGAGAATGGAAGGCTTAGACTTCACATAATCCCAGCAAGCACACAACAAAAAAGATGAACTCAAAGAACACTAAAGGGTTCAGATCCCTGTGCCATTACAGATTTCCTGTAAAATCTCAGCTAATCACTAAGGTCCATGACCAAAAACATATTTAAGCATCTTATATAGGTAGAAGACTTGCCACTGGAATCAGTGGAAATATAAACATTTACATATCTCTGTGAACCTGACCCTTTCATCTTCTGTGTCCCATCTGTAAAATGAGGATAACATTAATTCATTATCTATCAGAGATAGAGAACGCAAATCCTGAAAATTAAAAAGTGCTTAGATTTCACTGTAATAGAAAAACAAACAAAAAAACATGTTACATGGGAGAAAGTCTTAAAACCAGGTGGTAGAGGGAGGGGAGCAAAGGGGAAGAAAACACAGATAGACTCAGCGACGTGTTAGTTAAACAGTCTTATATACAAAGAGGGGATTCTAACTTCAATAGTGCCTTTATCTTATTGCTGCCTGGCAGGAATATGCTGACCTGAATCCCCCCATAGAGGCAGGGAGTATATGACACAGCAGATGCTGAACCTTTTAAGTCTTAGACAGGTATGATTTTTTACATAAATTGTAATGTTAAACCAAATCACTCTGTTTCACGTCTATGCTGCATCATTTATATGAACCTGCTTTGTCAACAGGAACGCAGAAAAAAAATAGTCAAATTAATTCAGTTTCACGTTATTTGCCTGGAAACATGTTTTTAAGGGATCCTGGAACATTTTTGAGGTCTCTGAGAATAAGGGAAAGAGACCCTTAACACTCATCCTTAGCCCAAAGAGATACCCAGGCGTCTTCCATCAAGATGTGCATGCTCTGCTGTGGACACCATCAAGTGAAGTGATGTCACCTTCTCTATCATTTCTCTTAGCAGAGTTGAGTCAGAGTAAGCTTGCTGTGAGTCCTGTTCTTCAGTGAGCTCAGTTCCTTCACAAATTCTTAGAGCAAAAATCTGATGAAAATACTTTTGGAAGAGCACCTGTTACAATTTATGCTTACTACAGGTAGCCAGCTTTCTAGAGAGTTAGAAAATAACCCCAAAGTGTCTTAAAAGGGCATCTTGTCAATAATAACACCCCACAGCAATGATTGCAAACAGAATATAGGTAAGGAAGACATAGCAAAACCAGAGCCTGCTAAACTGTTTTGTGGCAGCACCTAGAACATGCTGGCATGCTTTTTCTGGCAGTATCTCAACTCCACTATTCTGCTAATATTAGACTTCCAACAAAATTCTCCCTAAGTGCTAGCCCTGACACTGCTTCTATATATAAAGAAAAAATAATTATTTTTTTTTAATAGGGAAAAAATATATTTATTTTCTATAGTAATGAAAATTCCCAAGAGAACATTAAAAATGAAACTTGATCCCAGAGACAGCAATGGGAGATGCAGCCAACAGCCGTGTTTCAATGCAGCCAGAATTTGATACTAATTAACATCAATGTAAGAAATTAAAGGGTAAATGGCCCTATTAGATTATCTACTAAGAGTACTGTCCATAAAGAAACAGCTTGTCTAACAGTCAAATGATGTATCATATGGCATAGTCACTCTGAATCCCAAAGCTGTCCATCTTTAGAGACTGCAGCATTTCTTAGTAAAAAATAAGCCAACACACAGATTTCAAGGCAGATGGAACACAGCTTCCAGGAACTGAGTTTGCAAAAGATTAAGGGGCAAACAATTGGGTCCTTTCCACAGCTGGATCACAGTTAATCTTGGGGTGCCAAAACAGGATTTGAGATGGATCCATGGCAGATTAATTTTTACTCTTAAACTTTCCTGTACTTTTCCACAACGTCATCGTTTCAGTGAAATCAGTCCATCTGTTTCACTACCCAAACCAGAAGGTGCTGATGTTTCCCTGTCCATTAAAAGCACAAACACATGATGTATGAAAAATTCATATTAAGAATCAGTGGTGATACAGCCAAAGCAAGAAAACGATGGAGATGTCTATGTGATATCAGGAAAAGTGAGGGCGGGACAGTGGCCCAATGACCTGTTATTGTGAAAACCTAAAGCAAGTCTCCTATGAAATGTATCACTAGCTGCATTTCATCAGTTAACAAATGTGACTTCAAGAAATCAGTTAGCTTCATTTACTAACGAAACCAACCTCTACTCCTGATAGGCCAAAACCCATTAGGATAAAATACTTCATCCAGGTTTCATATACACTATACTGCAGTAATTAGAATTTATGAAAAATTGTCCTCTAGTGGAGCAAGCAGGGGAGTAGTGTGCTCTCCCTGGGCTCTGGCACCAGTGCAATGTTTGTCCTTGGAAACGCTTTCCAACCGTGGCTCTACTTCAGAATAACTCAGGATCCTGTGAGGGATGCCAAGGGGTGTTCACAAAGAACTCTGGAAGCCCTGCTCAAAAGAAGAAACTACTACCCATTGTAGAACTTATTTTAATGAAAAACAGGACACCTATCCCAGGAACGTGCTATAGCATTTTCTTGCGAGAACTCAAGAATCATTAAGAATAATAAGAATTTTTGCTTGAGGAAAGGCAATATTCAAAATAAATGTTTCTAATATTCATAGACTAAATTTGAGAGAGAGACTGAATCTCACTGATCTACAAAGGACTTTTTAGGGAACACTGTGCTGACTAGCTGCAATTACTGCTCATCTTTCCTCCTATTTCATCATAGGTCATGGCTTCTTGCTGTAACATTAGTATTCTAGTTGCTTCTACATACTACAAATACTTTTTCCATAGCAACGCACAAGAATTGTGAAGTTCCTAAACCACTGAGTGTCAGAAGTCATACAAGGGTAAAGCTTGTTCTACACTTGCTCTGGATCTTACATTCTCTCCCTAAATATCTGCTACCGATCACTGTCAGAGGAGGATGTTCAGGAGATGAATCATCTGAGTGAGCTAATACTGCACTTCATCATTTACCAGCCCAGAGCAATGGATTTTTATGCCTTTCCACACTTGCTAGGTGGTTAAAACAGACATTCGCTTCTGGATTTGTTCTTTCAGGCTGCAGAAATATGTTAGCAGACCTAATGGCTTAAAGTGGAGGGCAGGAACAAATGTTCAAACAAATTCCAAACAGTATTTTGCTGCTACAGGGCAATAAAAATAAAAGCTTATTTCATACAAAGCTCAGCTGTAACCAAAAATGACAGCTACATGATGGGACTGTGCTTTTTGCATCTTCCAGGTTTCTTCTGACAAAGTTTTCACCCTGCTTTGCTAATACACAAAAACGAGTTGGATCCTATTGTGTGCCCCACATGAACTAGGGAAGCAAACCAGAGCAGCTCAGTCCTACTGTAGGTCAAGTTCACAAAGCTCAGTAATAGAGACACTGGGTGTAATGATGGACAATTGAAGCAAATAGTCAAAGTCCCAATGGCTCTTCATCTTTGACTTGTAAACAAAACAAATAGATACAGAGGTTAATGAAAATGATTACTGAGGTTGATAATGTAATTTTCACAATTCTAAAGCTATGAGTTACAAAATAACTACTGGCACAAAGAGCATGTAACAGTAACTGGTGTAGTGTAAGACCAGTTCTGATGGAATGAACACATACTGCTCACTCACTGTATGTGGTCCAACAGTAAATGCACTAATAAAAATTAGCTTCCTTCCAATACTACAACCTATAAGCACACACATACTCTACAATGACTGACTTTTTATTGCCTAACTAACTCAGAGAAAGAAAGCTGAGAGATTCTGCAGTCTGGAGATGAAGGGCCCACTTTCATTTGATCTAAAGTTCCTTAAATCTCTCATTTATAGGAGCTGTAATATGCATTTCACAAATCTCAAAGAACGCAAACCAGTTCTGCAACAATGGACTGTGCTTAATATGAGAGCTAAGCCTCTAAGTCCATGCTACCATTTATATCAAGGATAATAGCCTCAGGACATTTTCTCCCATCTCAGGACTGGGGACACAACTCTCAGGTTCCCACATTTTGTTTAAATTCTGCTTTGTGGGATTCAAGGTCCTGTGGTTCAAAAATCAATGTGCATGCTCCCCCTGCTGCTTGCTCTTTGTTGCACTGCTAAAGTTGGAGCACCTACACAGAGTGACAATGGATGTTTTGGAAACTCTTATAAAAGGTTATAAATGATCTGACTCTTAGAAAAGGTTTCACCTTGGTTCTGACACCATGCCTGATTTTCATAGCTAGAATTACCTGTAAAAGCAACTCATCAACTCACCTAAATACATTGTCAAAGAACATATGGTCAGCTAATCGGGCCTTTCTGTAGATACATTTGTGAAATTATTTATGCAGGTGGAAAACTTAAAAGAAATCATATTTTTAAAAAAATCTTTAAAAATAGATAAAATAACATCAATGAAAAGAAAAGCTATTATATTTATACCTCGTTCTTAATGCAAACACTGCCTATGCCACTATAGTCATTGATACCATAATAACAAAAGGTCATATTGATTTAATCTTATGTTCGTTCTGAGAATGAATATTTTTACACTTCTGTGAGAAGTTTCATTTTAAAGGAAGAGCCTGTTGGCCAATTGCTCAGACATCCTTGTGGGAAACCAAGAGACTCTTGATTCTTGCCCCTTGATCTCTCAAGCCCTAGATGCTTGTACCATTGTAAAACTCAGCCTGGAAAAGCTAGTTCACCCAAGCTGTTCAATGAATCCGCACAAATCCTCCAGAAGGTAAGTACATTGGGTTTTTTTTTTCAGGCATACTTTGATTTCACATTCCTAGACTTGTACTTCTGAGTATTTTTCCTCTATTTTTTTTTGAATCCTTGAAAAAGAAAAATGAAAATAAAGAGAAACATCCCAAAATACTCCTGTATCACAAAATGTAGAAAATCAATGCCATTTCCTTCTCAGCATCACCCACCCTCAGTTGCAACTTGCTCAGTAAAACAGCAGGGAGGTGAAAGCCTCTAAAATGGCAGGTTTTATATAAAAATAGATGTTTTCAGTACCCTTAGCAAATATTGACTAACATAGAGACGGGTGCTGTATTTAATAAGTATCAAATAAGGATATTCCAGATCTATTTTCTTTGTAAGAGGGAAAATATTGCAGTTTGACTATTCCATCAGATCTGTTACCTCAGCATTTGTGAAATTTATAAAGATACAATATCTTTTTTTTCCCATAAAAGACAAATATTCTGAAAGAGGCAAGTTGATCTGCTACATAATTGTAAAGCATTGTTTTAAGAAAAATGGAAAACACTACTATGTGACATAGTCACTAGAAAATAAAAGACATGTAAACAGTTTTATCTTGGCCCTAGTTTAAAGAAAAATGGCAAAGTATAAAATCACAGAAATTTGAAGACCACAAGAATATTCTCAAAGCTAAATGCTGAACTACCTTCCAATGCAGATAAGTTCATGCCGTCAGTTGTCAGGAAAGGGCCTGGACCATGACCTGTCAAACTGAAGTTCAAGATAAATCCAGGATCTATTCTAGTATGAGTTGCGCAAAAAAGTTTATGCCAAAAAAACCACAACAGGATTAGAAATTGCCTGAGTGCTTGCTATTCAACAAAGGTCAGAATTTGAGCACTGATTAGTTTATGCTGCTACACAGATCACTGATGAATACCCAAAGGATTTCAGAACAATAATTAAAATGTTGCAAGAGTATAGGCCAGGGCAAACTGCAGCAAAGATGATTTTTGGTGGGTTTTTTTTTCTGAGCCACCCTGGTACTGGGAATTTGAAATTTTTTTCTCAGGTTCTATTCAGGCTGTATAAGACTATTAAAGCTGTACCAGAAGCTACTTATCATTAAAGTACAACTTAATTCCTCTAAACACCTCTCCACAGGGCCTGAAACATGGATGAACTTAAATGTTGTATTCAGTGAGACACAAAGGACAAAATTCATTTGACGAAACAAAACAGCAGAAGTAATCAGCCGTGGACTCCCTAGTCAATGGAGAGCTAAGCAATACGGTCAGTGAAATTTAGGATATGATTCACTTCATCCCACAGTGGTCTAAAATTAGATGAATCACACCCTAAAAGTGCCTGTTTCTCTACTGTTTATAAAGGGAGCCCCAGCAGACAGGGACTGCATCCTCACAACTGTGTATGATGGATGTCATCCACACCATCGCAGCACACATTTCCAGTTCAGCAACAGCAAAGTCAAGCCAAGGTGGCAGCGTGAAGCACTGTCTTGGGACTCTGTCATTAAGAAGGGGATGAGATGGAGGGGGTGGGAGTGGGGGGTGGTAAGTAAGGGGGCTGGAGGATTAACTGTTTTGCAAATTTGCACCCCCTTAAAATTTTTTCAGAGTTGAGATGGATCCCTGTAGAGCTAATTTAAGCCTAGTATCAACAGAGCTGCTAAGAGTACTTGAAATAACATCTCCATCCATATAATACATGCCGGCACTATTGGAACATAGATCACCTTTCTCTGTACACATTGAGCCAAGTGGCATAAGAAAAAAGATCTACTCCATTAAGAGGAGACGGTAGACTTGTGCTAGAGCTTTCTGTGATGATTAGCTGCTAGCATAAAAAAAAAATAGAGATTAATATCATCTCTTCACAAAGTTCAAAGGAGAAAAATTAGACACAAAGGAGAAAAATTAGACATGAGGTGAAGGGCAGAGTCCTAGACAGAAGAAAACTGAAGAACAGGCCAACAGGGAGAAAGGCAAAGCCATGTGTGAGAAATAACAAACTGATATTTGCACATGTTGTTAGGTCACCACTCCATAGGTAGAAAAATAGAGTGGATTTAATAAACCATGAGACACTAATTTTAGAGCCAATTTTGTATGTTCACATATTTTTATATACTAATTTTGATACTGAAGGTATGTCTTTAAGACAACCTAGTACTAGGTCTATAATGCTACACCATCAATGCTTGGCTGAGCTTTCAAATAAACTTTTTTTTGCATAAATCTGTTGGTTCCTAAGGCAGATGTCATAAAGATGCAGTAGCAAGGATGAAACAATGAAATTATTCAGAAAGATTTCAGCAGAACAGGTAACTGACCAATTTTATCTAAAATCTTAGGGAAACATGAAGTAGGATTTCTTATATACTAAGTGCTAGAGTTGAGCACTTAATTAGACTGTCAAATCTAGGAGGACCAGAAGTAGATTAAACTTTGGATACTTATATATAGTGCTCAGACACTGCAGTGCAAGGGAAAGATTAGATGATCATAACTAATCTAAGTTTTAATTAAAATTTAAAAGCAGACAGGTTTTGCACTGCCCACAAGGGAGAAAAAGCTGAGTTACACTGAGATGGGTTCAAGCATATTTTCTTCATTTCTGAATTGAATTTGGTATCCAGTCTTTCTAACGTTCTTCTCAGCTTAAAGAAAATTCTCCCATTTTAAGCAATGTACACTGAGGGCCACATTCCATTTTTATTTATTGACTGGTGGAATTATCTCACAGGTTAATAAGATGGTACCAAGAAGTTTTCAGTGTCAACGAACATTTTAATTTTAAACTTCAAATCAGTGTATTCCTCTCCAAACACTCACTGCCCTCTGATCAAGCCTACAGACAGTGTCCGAACAAAGTTCACTTCGATGGAAGGAAAGGGAAGAATATTTTATCATCATCTCTCCCACATATATGCAAACACATGCTAATGTCTAATCTTGCAGAGATTTTCAAATGAAGATTGGTGGTAATGCCAGAGCTATAACTCAAAACATAAGATAATGCATTTTCCTTCCTATGTAGGGCTGATTGACTTATTCATTATCATTTCATTAGGTGGTGAGTTTAACCCTTCTTCTATTCATAAATTGTTTCCAATTCAATTCTGACTTCTCTAAAAGCATTCATTATTCATAAATATTTTATGAAGTGTTTAGGTGAACAATTTTAAATTTAATGAATTTTTTAATCTCTGTTTCTTTTTCCACTGGGAGTGACTGGTCCAAGTCACATAGAACTGACCTTAGCAAATGCTTTCAGTGCATGGGGGTACTCGTTAAAGTTTGTAAATGTAGAGTTCTTTCTGAAATGAGAATAAACATAATAAGCTTATCAGGTTAGAAATTTATGTATGATGAATATCAAATATTGTTTAAGTCTAAGTATTATTCTTTAAAGAGGAAAAGTCAAAACCTTTAAAATGTTGTCTTTTTTTTAGGAGAAAAAGTACAGGAGATACCAGGAGGAGACTGAGAGGAAGAGACCCAAGGGGCCATTTTGCACAAGCGTGTTACACCAATGCTCCGCCAGATAAGAACAGGTTGCTGATGCTCCATGAATGTGCTGTATGGAAAAAGAGCTTCTCAGAGCAGCAAGCAATCTGAGGATATGGAAGGACTGGGACTCTGGAGCAAAGATTCCTATGTCAAGTGACCAGCTCAGGTCCCTGCACAGGCACAATCTACCTGTTTACTTTTTCTGTGCAGGAGCGAGAGCAAGTGGGTAACAGCAGGGAGACCCCATGGGGGCAGGAAAGGACTGTGCTTCCAGCTAACATTTGGGGGGCAGAAAAAGCAGGAGATGAAAGAAGGTGTATTTTCTGCTTTGGAACTATATCTTGCTTATACATTTACACTGCTCCTTAAATGGGAAAGCTGGAATGTTACAGAGAACAGACCTATCTCATGAAGAGTTACAAAGAGAAGAGGTGGCTGAACAAAATAACTGAGCCTTTGATCATGTAGAGTTTTGAGATAGAGAAAAGTAATGCTCCCTAACTTAGTATTTAAATTCAAAAAGTAGTTTATTAAAGAGGTGATGTGGTCAAAGGAGTGCCTCTTGGCTTGCTTTACTGCCATATTAACAAAATAATAAAATAGAAGTGATTCTAATAGTCTGCACTGAGCTTCATTGGGAGAATAGACAGCAGTTCAAAGAAGGGTATTACACCCCTCCACTCAGCAGCAGTGTGGCCACATCTAGATTATGTGTCCATTTTTTGATCCAGTTTCTTAAACTGGGGTTCGGTAAAGAAATTGAGACACTGGAGAAAGTCCAACAGACTTTCTTACGGACCAGTAAGAAGAGCTGCTTTTTGTATTGTGAAAATGGGGGGCTAAGTGTGGACCCTAGCCACCACCAGTGCAGCTTCCAGCAGAACGGAAGCAGTTGAGAGGAAAACAGTCAAATTTTCCTGCTTTTGGCTGATAGTAAAACAAGGGGCAAAAGCCACAAGTTGCAGTTTGGGAGGTTTATGTTGGACATGGCAAGAACCTCTTCTCTCAGGGGCTAGTCAAACAGATCAAACTTTGGGTAAAACCCAAAGGGTTTTAAAATCCCCTCCCTTGGAGATTTTGAAGGCTCAAGAAGACAATCTGATATAGTTTCTGGTTACCCTACTTTTAGCTAGAGACTGAACTAGACAACTTCCAGAGGTTCCATAACCAGCACGTCTGAGATTCTTTTAAGCATTTCCATTTATTTAACATTATTTGACTTGTAGTTGTTAATCCTTTCAAATAAGAACAAAACCAAAGGAAATTATACAGTAACATACCCTAGTAATTTATCAGAAAGTCTTTTTCACTATGAACAGGTATGTAATATTGCATATTGGTCATTTACCATGAAGGACATAAAATAACAGCTCTCAATAAGGACCAATGTGGAATTTAAAGTTTGTGAAAAATACGCTGTCAAAAGATCTCACCTTGGAAATATAGCAATAAATGGTAACATAACAGCTCCTTAAAGACAGCAAAAAAAAATCTTTTGCAAAATATATAGTAGTTGGAATAGCTCAGCAAACGGAAACTGCCTGGAAACTCAGAAAGTTGAGTCGCCAAGACATCATACAAGCTGCAGGCAGTTTCAAGTTGTGCAATTGGGCTTGTATAGAAACAGGCACGGGTCTCATCTCTGACTATGTGTGACCTTCCTTGCATTCCTTTACTCTCACTGCTAGCACACACTTTTGTTCACCAGGGTTCTTTTTTAACATTCAAGTACAGCAAAGACATTCCAATGTGTTACCAACCAGCCATTTACAACACTGTGAGGAAAAAAAATAACAAAAACATGATTAAATAAAACCCTGCGATTATGGAATGAAATTCTTAGCTAAGGTTAACATAACTTTATAAGATTTAGATCATTTTATATTTTTAAATCAGGCCATGGGATGCTATCTATAAGGGTGAGGTAGCACTCTCCAGGGCAAGATCTGGGATACTCTTGACTCAAATGTGTTGCTGCTTGTCAGCTGGCTGGAGCCTGATTGAGAAAAAAGCATTTACAGTCCCTCTCCCTTTTAGACAATTGCTTTTCATCTATAAAACAGGTTTATCAGCACCCTGAGCCCAAATGCTAGGACAATCCTCTCGGCTCAGAATAGCCCCTATGCTATTTCCTTGTCCCAAATGCTCTCCCCCTGCATTTCCTGCAGTATCTGAGGCTCCTCTCCCTATGTCCCAGCTGCAAAGTAAAATTACTGAACAGAAAATTGGTTCTGTTGTACCTCAAACCTGGGCACCCAGACAGCCTCCAGAACCAGACCAGCTCCAAAATACAGAAATAATGCATAGGCTGTGACTTATGTATGCAAGAGCCAGCTGCTTCTAAACAAATGGATAACAGCTGATTTTATCCCAGCAGTGACACTAATGTCCTTTCACTCCTCTACATAGCTAGTGAGTTTCCAAGAAAGCATTTATTTGCCATGGTGTCCTGTGAGGGACACGATCTACCTATTAAGGTTTTGTATGAATAAGATTAAAATCATGATTTTGAAAAAGTAAGCCTAAATGTTTCAGAACTTAGAGTACCTATTATAAAGCTAAAAATATGTCAAACACTAGGTGTTATGAAGAGTTGATATCTTGAAAGAACATGAGGCAATGTACGTAGAGATAAAACCTGTAGATAAAGAAATGCAATGAATATAGAAATAGAAAAGGAAAACAAATTCCCTAGTAATAAACAAATAAGGAAGCAAACACTGGTAGCGCAATGATAAAAAGCAATCTTGTGTTGAATATGTAAATGTGCTATAATTATAGATTAATGGTATAAAACAGTATAATTGGTTTCGATATCCTATATTGTTATTCACAGTTTCTAAAAGTAGCATTATTAGAGAATACAGCAGCTAAATCTCATGCCTGAGCTGATATTTGCTGGCATTCCAACTGTGGGAACAACTGATAATAAACTGGAATTTGATTTTTGTTTTTAAGTGTGTTTTAAAAATATATTACATACCCGTATAACTTTGAGCCCAATATGCCCAGTCCAACAGTCCTGTAGAAGGTATTAATTTTTCTAATAGAATGATCTGAGAATAAGAATGAAGTTTGAAGACACGCGTGACATCATTAACAGGGCAGCATGTTAATGAATAACCCAAACACAAAGAATTTCTGCTGTGAACTGTTGCTCGTTCTAATGCCATCCAAGGCCACTCAGAGGAGGCCTGGAATGTGAATTCCAACCAGAACAAGAAGAGACATCTTTAGTTTCTTCCACAGGAGGAAGAAACAGAGATGTTCTCCAAATTTCAAAGATCAGAAAGAGAACAAAATGCAGAAGAGCTAGCACAGAACACTTCAGGGAAAACACTAAGCATTAATGCAGAGGTTAAAATCCATGAGGTGCCACAGAGATCTCCAATACAAAGGCAGCAAGGCAGGAATTAATCGATAGCCTTTGATATTTGCATTACATTACCACTAATTTCTTTGTTTCCTTCAGAAAAAAAGCTGTAAAGTTATTTGGGCCACAAAGAATTTCATGCAGTCCGATCCCAGTCAGCAATTGTCACTGCTAGTTGACAGAAACGTGACACAAAGCAGACAAGCAGACCTTTTCTCCTTTCTATCAAACATATTAGTTAGTGTGTTATCAAAAACACTAGTAAAACCTCCGATTGATCATTCTTTTTAAACAAAAGGAATATGATGCTATTGGGTTGACATACGTATCTTCCAAAAAAAGCAATATTCAAATTATGCAAAATCAAAAAGTTTTATACAACAGTGTTATGAACGCAGATAAAACTAAATATATATTAAAAAGTTTTCTTCTGTGCTTTCAGATATCTTTCCCCACAATACATAGAATCTGCCTTGCCCTTATAATTAATTTTTGTAATGCAAATACATTCTTCACAAATATCAATTTCCTGGAAAGAATATTTTTCATAAATGTCTTATATAGCAAAGAGCAAGTCAATGCCATATCAGATTATGTCTGGTAAGCAGATTTCAAAGTGCATTCTCTCTGTTGTTTCATAAAATAAAACTTCTTCCTTTTTCTGAAATTCATTCTCTGCTTTCTGAAGTTCCATTTAGGTTTTGAAGACCAAAAAATATCAATGGTGCTTTAGGACTTAACAAAGGCAGGAGTTTTCTGCAACCTTTTCAGAGCGTTATTGTCCATTGAGCCAAAAATCTAAGGCAGCGTGACAGTGAGACCAGGAGAAGGTAAATACGTCCAGTCCCAGCTGAGTTCCTCCAGTGTACCATGTCATGGGGTTTATGCTTCAATTCCTGGTTTCAGTAGCCATCCAGGAGAGAGAATTTGTTAGGTACACAGATGTCTGGAGCAAGCTGATGCCTGGGAAATTTGATGTAAATGCACTGCTCTATTCAAGTAAAACCATAATTTTTTTCCTGAAGGCCAAAAGAAGAGTTTGCCTTCCTTTGTATCAATATTTGAATTTAAAGAAAGAGCTGTTTTCTCCTGCCTCTCTTGTTTTCAGCTTTCCATATACCTCCATAATGATGTGATAATCACCTTGAAAATATGTGCAAGAACTGCATTATTCCTTTTAAGTTTATTTCAAAACCGAGTTTATAAAGATTTACTTTCAAGTCTGTTACCTTCATTGCAGTAACAAATGATACTTTGGCTTGAAAAATAGTCCTGACTGAAATATTTAGCAACCCCTTCGTACTTCACAAGCTGCATGTGACAAGCCACATTCATTTCAATTTTCAAGTTAACTGATTGTAAATCATTTTATTTTTTAAAACAAATTTGCTGGAAGAGTGTAAAATTATTTCTAGCAAAGTTATATTAATCACCTTACACTTAACTGGTTAAAATTAATTTAGAACAAATATTTTTTTTCTCCCTGTCAAGAGCTTTCTGGGTTGCAAAAAAGACAAATGAGGAAAAAAAAAGTGGTTTTTTTTTTTCAAGTAGTCTGTAAATTTGTTGCCTATTTCCACAGCCGATGAACCTCGCAATAATAACCTGGTGAGTTGAGCTAAATGAATTTAAGCGTGTATCCTACTTTTTTTGGTTCTCCTAATAACACTGTTGATATTTGAGTATCTTAAGCAGGATTTTTGTCATAAGTGTAAAAGAAGTTGCTTTCTTTGAAAGTAAAGTTTAGAACAAAACATTGTAGCAACGTTTAAGTAGCAACAAGCACACTTAGGAATCATTTAGTAATGACTCCAACTTACATAAAAAAAATACACCAAACATTTATCTGATTTGTTTTCCAAATAGTCAAGCTGCACAGTTCCCACAGTAAAGTGATGACAGCTGTAACTGAGTTAAAATTTAAGTAAAGCAGAAGAGAGAAGCTAAACTACCAATTATGAATCTAAAATGTTTCTAATACATAGTAACCTATTGAGCTGTCCTAGAAACAGCATCTAACAGGCACACAGCAAACACAAAAATATGACTTCTTGCTCAGAAGAACCATATGCCACTAAGCACCTAACACTGAGAAGGTAGGAACACTGTGAAATGTTTCTGTGGGATTGAACTTTCCTTATGTTTTTTCCCTAAACATGCAGTGGCCACTCCCAGAGGCAGAATCTTAAGTCAGATGGACCTTGTGACCTGGAGCAAATACCCTTGCTCTGATGTCTTTAAGGAAGTGTGTCCTCCAGGCTCTACCTATGAGCTCTTTCTTCTAGTAGTGCTCATCGCTGCACCAGCTGGACTTTCACAGAGTTGGTACCATGTTATCAGCTCAACTGAATCACTTGTTAGAAACTATTCTATGAAACAAATGTAAATCCCTCTTGGAGTAAGGATGTTGAGATATACTTCTGTTCTCTTTTATTATTGCTTATGCTGATATTTCAAGTACTACTTATGCATTCATGCTTGTATTATGATGTACCATGATTAGTCCTCCTATCTCATTTTCCATGCTTCTAGTCTTATAGGTTGATCATCAGCGTGAAACTATATTTCCATAATCTTGCTAAGAATCTTAGTGTTGCGATCACTTTGCCTTCATGGTAATATTGTTGGGACAAGAAGAAAACAAAACATTTTATAATCTATTTAATCCATTTAAGTAAAAAAAAAAAAAAAAAAAAAAAAGAAAAAAAGTATTTTATGCATTGTATCTCAAACAGGGAAGTGTAGAGATGATTTATCATTCTTGCTATATTCCAAGAAACATCTTCTCCCAAGCTGGACAAGAGGATGCAGAAGATCAGCCACAGGGATAAATATTTCCATTTCCTTCAGGCACTACTCATTCACCCCTTTCTGCTGATACTTCCTTCATTCCCCTTTTCCAATGATTTAGTCTTATCTAAACAGCATCATTTTGACTGTTCTGTTTATCAGACAATGAGAAATGTTTCAACTCCTCATAAATTATAAATTATAGCACTACCAATTTCAGAAAGTGATTCATCATGTTTCAAGCAGCTGTGAGAAGGGCTTTTCCCATATAGACAGTCACATTTATAAAAACTGAATCTTCAGAAAATCTTCTTCATGAAGGGTAGTTTGAAAGATTTTACTGACTCAAGGACAGTGTGAGTGAAAATTCCATGAACAAGAGTATTCGAATGCTAACAGATCATTTCTTTGTAGCAAAGTCTAATATTCCAAGGCATTCATTTCTATCATCAATCTAGATAGTGTAGACAAAGATAGACTCAATGTGTAAAGAAGACATAAAAACTATATCATTACTAAACCTGAATTCAATTTTAGTCAAAGTCCTTTATTAAACAGATTATCATCAATTGTGTCACTCACCAAGACTCTTCCTATTGTAGTAAACATTTCGAGCTGGCAGAATTGCAAGCGATATTTGCTATTCCTATCATGTTGTCCTTTGTTTTATAGCACCTGACCATACAATCTTCCATTTGAACCTTGATTCCAACCCAGGCAAACATGACTTAGAAGTGATCAGCAAATAGGAAAGAAAGAAGACATAAATTTTATGAGGCTTTCTAGGGATTATTTTATTTAATCCTATGGAAATAGATATCAACAGATTATTGCTAGAACAGAATAGGAAGCTAGTAATATTGCAAGATGACATCAGGAAGGAAACAAAGAAGAAAAACCAAGTCATGTTAGAAAAATAAATAAGTAAATGAAAACCTAGAAAATCACTCAAGTTAATAAGTATCTGGTCCTTAACGGTATATATATCTAATAAAAATCAAAAGTGCTCAATGTAGAGATTATTCAACATTTTACTTATCATGGGATTCTTCCAAGAGAAATTTGTCCTGCCCTTTACAGAAAGGAGAAAACCTATGCTGTCCCCTACCCCTTCCAGTGAAGCTGGGCATCACAAGTGGAGACAGCTAGTACTCTTTTTGAAAAGACAAGACCTGGGTATTACGTAGGAAATTAGACCTCTGAAAAAATGAAGCCCTTTCTTGAGGTCACCTGAAACATTTTTGTGGCTTTGACAATGACTTGCTTATCTATTCTGCAGAAACAGTCATCGTGTTTTGCACACAATTTGTAGGAGAACAGCATTAACTGTGTAAGTGACCATCACAGCCAGCAAACATGACCTAAGGGTTGGATGTATTACATCTGATAGCACCAGCCAGCAGCAGAGTCTTCTGCCTGAACCACCTGATGTCAGCAATCCATTAATCTGATAGCCTGTATTGATTCTACTCCTTCCATATTTCTGTCCTTGCTAAACATTTCAGAATTTGCTAAGGATACCAAAGGTAAAAAAAATAAGTGATTTTATCACATCAATCATTTGAACAAGGGCATTCCAGTATTCTATTATCTTTTACGAATATATTTAAGATTCTCATCACTGGGATACCCACAGGCCACAAAAACTGCCTGCAAAAGTTTTACATCAGTTCAAAGCATATACACATTTGTGTATGCACCTCTAAATGTCATGAGTAAGGAAAGATAAAAGCAAAAGTACTTTCATTCTCCGCCATGGTTTCAATCTGTGGGTTCCTTGTCATTCTCTTGGTATGAAAAAATATGAGACAAGTTCAAATTTCAATGCCCCAGTTTTCTTAAACGAAGCATACTGCAGTTTACTGCAACAGATACACCCAGGGAGGTGGGCTGCTGGTAACAGAGATCCTAGGGAAGGTTGGTGGAGCGCTTAGTAGGTGGAGGTCACATGAATTCAGCTGAACTACCCAAAATCTTATGGTAGTCAGGGAGGTGGAGACAGGTAAGTATCATTTGAGATAGCCTGAGGTATCCCACCAGCCTCTAGTGTGCCCCTCTAGAAGGGCACGGGTCTCCTGCAGGTCCCTCACCTCTAACGTCCCTGAGGAGGAAGCTTTACATAGGATTCATCCCCAATATTCGGCCAGTGTAAATGACTGCTGATTGTCCATGGAAGCATGATCAATTTAGACATCAATTTAGGTGCCTTAGTGAGATTAATTTTGCCCCACTTCTTCTCTATATCCAAACAGTACTTTTCCACTCATACAATGTTGCCTTGATTAAACCGTATTTTCATAAATTTTCTTGCATAACTTAGCCTTTAGAAAATGACAAGCGAAAGAGCCACAAGTACAATTCACATCTAACTGTTAATCAGCCAGGAGTTACTACAATCAAGTTTTGCCGAGTTTGCTTCATTTGGATGGGCTGCTAGATGGGAAATAAATCCCCTGAAATTTTTTTAATCCTCTAAATCAGTGGTTTCCAAACTAGAAGTCCAGCCTCATAGTATATTAAGTATATATATTAAGTATAATCATGAGCTTCCAAGAAACAATTTTTTTTTCTCAGAATTTAACTAGCATCATGCTAATACAACATTAGTAGTTTGTAATTGAGGTTGTAACTAGAAACTATTCAGGAACAAACACCCACACAGGTGATACAAGTGCAAAATTAACTATTCCAACAGTCCTCTTGGAACAATTTAGATCACAATTATTTCCTAGTCCTGCAGCATTCTACAACACAGGTATATTTCATGTATTTGTACCTAAAAACTTTGTTCACCTTATTGGTTTTCACTTTATCCAAGTTTAGATTTGTTAGTTCAAATTATGCCATTCAGAANTTCCTTGTCATTCTCTTGGTATGAAAAAATATGAGACAAGTTCAAATTTCAATGCCCCAGTTTTCTTAAACGAAGCATACTGCAGTTTACTGCAACAGATACACCCAGGGAGGTGGGCTGCTGGTAACAGAGATCCTAGGGAAGGTTGGTGGAGCGCTTAGTAGGTGGAGGTCACATGAATTCAGCTGAACTACCCAAAATCTTATGGTAGTCAGGGAGGTGGAGACAGGTAAGTATCATTTGAGATAGCCTGAGGTATCCCACCAGCCTCTAGTGTGCCCCTCTAGAAGGGCACGGGTCTCCTGCAGGTCCCTCACCTCTAACGTCCCTGAGGAGGAAGCTTTACATAGGATTCATCCCCAATATTCGGCCAGTGTAAATGACTGCTGATTGTCCATGGAAGCATGATCAATTTAGACATCAATTTAGGTGCCTTAGTGAGATTAATTTTGCCCCACTTCTTCTCTATATCCAAACAGTACTTTTCCACTCATACAATGTTGCCTTGATTAAACCATATTTTCATAAATTTTCTTGCATAACTTAGCCTTTAGAAAATGACAAGCGAAAGAGCCACAAGTACAATTCACATCTAACTGTTAATCAGCCAGGAGTTACTACAATCAAGTTTTGCCGAGTTTGCTTCATTTGGATGGGCTGCTAGATGGGAAATAAATCCCCTGAAATTTTTTTAATCCTCTAAATCAGTGGTTTCCAAACTAGAAGTCCAGCCTCATAGTATATTAAGTATATATATTAAGTATAATCATGAGCTTCCAAGAAACAATTTTTTTTTCTCAGAATTTAACTAGCATCATGCTAATACAACATTAGTAGTTTGTAATTGAGGTTGTAACTAGAAACTATTCAGGAACAAACACCCACACAGGTGATACAAGTGCAAAATTAACTATTCCAACAGTCCTCTTGGAACAATTTAGATCACAATTATTTCCTAGTCCTGCAGCTGTCCACAACACAGGTATATTTCATGTATTTGTACCTAAAAAGTTTGTTCACCTTATTGGCTTTCACTTTATCCAAGTTTAGATTTGTTAGTTCAAATTATGCCATTCAGAATGTAGAACATCCTTTCCAGCTTTGGAAAGAGCACAGATATTAACTTCAGAAAGCTGAATAAAAACGAAAAGCAAGACAGTACACAGTGCTTGTAATGAAATCAGAACAGTTCTACGTACACAAATTCATTGAAAAGTTAAGAACTGTTTTTAGTTTGCTAGAAGTTGTGTGTTTTCTATCCATGCACCCTGCAAAAGCATACATGGCAAATTATTTTTCTTTCCTGCTGATTTATTTATATGACACCAGCATTCATAGATGCTACAACTTTATTATATAGAGTGTCAGTCACAGATATGCACTACACAAAAAGGAAGCGCCTCTCCTGAAATTGCTTCACCGAGTCCTTGTTGCGGATTCAATGAGTCATAAGGCTTTTTACTTTTATAAACTCTGTGCCACTGGGCCTGAAACACACTGTGTTTGAAAACTTCTGAAGACATCACCTCAGAGGGAGCATGAAATAATTGTAACCCCCAGTGCAACTAACCCTACTCCGGAGTTTTTACTGTACCTCTCTGTGAGAGCTTCTCCAGGACGATCTTTAGGCGCTGAAGAACAGGGGGTGAAATGTCATATTTATAGATGTCTATTACTGGCACTCGCTGACATCTCCCAAATATTCCATCTGCAGGAGAGAGAAAAAGAAAAGGAAAAATATACATTTCGTTTTCTGAGAAAAGAAATGTGTGATGAGATGCGCATTTCCAATGTATCCTAATTATACACTGAAGGAACCTTTTAAAAGACACTTTAAAAAGCTATCAAAGGACTACTGAAGTCACAAGACAGGGTATTTTCTCCCAAAATAAATAAATACTGGAAAGAATATTAGTTGGAGGAAGATTCTATTGTACAAGTTATGCATACAGTTTATTTTATAAAGTAATTTCAGACTTCTGCTCCCAAATCTTTTAATGTAAGACTTCTTTACTCAGTGGGAAAAAAAAAATTAATGCTCAGTGCCTTCTATGTTGCAGATGAAAAGTGCAGCATCCAGAAATATAAATATTAATTTGCAGAAACGATGAGGATTTGCTGAAACATTTTTAATGCAGGAGCTGTGTGTTAGGCAATGGTAAATGAGAACTGAATCCGTAATGGCTAGTAAAGGCTCATTTCAAGAAGTACCCTCTAATGAATGCAATAAAAGAAAGCTGCTCACAGAACAATGAGATATTAATGTGGCCTAATTTATTTAGCTCCATTCCATTTGTCTAAAATGACAGACTCTTCTCATCAATGTCTTTTCAAATCACACCTTCTAATTAATTTAGCTTCTTATTAGTCTTTATTTAGAGAATTGTTCATTTTGAGACAAGCTTCCTGTGTATGTGTGGGAGGAACGGGGAGTTCAAACATTCAAATTACCTTTCTCCCTTTCATACAAAAGACTAATTCAGAGCCTAGGTGCTTCACATACAATCTGACCATCTGCAATTCCAGGCCCCAGAGAAAGAAAGTGGTTTCATTTATTGTTCAAAACCGTTCTCTTCTATATAGTGATCCAAAGGAAGCAATTTAAATGCAACAAGTTTAATTAGCAAAATATTCTGCTGCAGTACTAGTTTTTACACAGTAATTACTTCTGTTCTGATATTACGTCTATGCTCAAAAAGGATAGTTACATCAGATTAGCAGGAAATAACGGTAAGTATTAATTTGCAAATGTCCATTACTTTCTCTGCTGCTTCACAGCGCCTAAAAGACTACAAATGGGAACTACTGGCCCAGCTGTTCACTAAACACAAATAATGGCATAAAAGAAAATAAAACAATCCAGGATGCAGAAAAGAGGCATTATTAGCCTTCACTGTTAAACACAAATACCTCATTGAAATTAGCCAACTTTTGCTTTCTTTGCCTTTCCAATCCCCCTGTCACTTACAACTGCCAAATTAAGTTAATCCAAATTAAAAACTTGCTTCTGAGTCTAATTTTGTTACTGGAAACCAGGTTTAATTTAGAAACTACATACACAGATCTGGTTTGTTTTTCTGCCATATGATGTATAAAGCAGCCTAACAGCATATTTAAATACACATCTCTGTTTAAAAACCTGTTGCAGTTGGAAATAAGCAAAGTATATAAATATCTGTCACTTGTAGATGGATGGATAACAGGAACAAATAAAGTCCTGAATTCAGAAAGGAATAGAAGAACATTTTAGTGTTTAATTGCTCAAAATGAAACATGACTTGAAATAGCCAGCTCTATTTTGGAATACTACCACTACTGGCTACAAATAATTAGGACAAAATCTATGTTTATATAAATAATTAATATTCCATGATTTTTTAAAGAGAACATACCCTAAAAATAATTATAACTTTAAAGTCCAGAAAAGCATACATATGCAGCATTAATTAATGTTTTTTGTATTGAGTATCATTTAAAGATAATTCAAAAGCTAATTCACTCAGTAACTCTGAAAGAGACAACCTTTTTTTCTAAAACCAGAATTTTCAGAAACCTTTAACGTACTGTCTTTGAATAGAACAAAACCTATTTAAATTCTAAAATTAACAATTAGCATGAGTCTGAGCTGCATTATACAATCTATCCAGAAACACTAGGACTGCTTAGGGAGAAACTGCAAGTTACTTTGGCTTTTGTACTTGAAATATGGGCATAATAAGCTTTGAAGAGGCTGCAATCACAAATGGTGCTCTGCTCTGCTCAATGCAGTACTAGGAGAGTTGAGAAGGAGCAGTATGCCCCAAGGAGCGGTTGGCAAATACCATCTCTGAAATACAGAGGGTCTTTATAGTGAGGATTACAGTTGGACTAGAGTTGTGCAAATAGTAGACTTCATACTTCAGTTCAGTAGCTTTTTTTAAAAAAGTAAGAATTTTCCCAGGTTTTTTCTATTCGGGTTTTTTTTTTTTACTTTGGGTTGGTTTATTTGCAGGGGTTGGCATTTTATTTTTTACTTGATTGCAAGGTTTCTGTGGCAAGATTTAAAACCAAAAAAATCAAATTGAGGTTTAGCGTTCAATTTTCAGGGTACCTCTACATAAAACCTTCTGAAAATTACATAGATTGTGGGGAACAAGAACCAAGGAGAGCAACTTTACAAAAATATTTGCTACAGTTCCCCCTCTTTTTCTTTGCAAGAAATCTATTTGGTAGATGTGGCCCAAATTCAGAAATGGCTTTGGTCCAGCACAAACTTAATTTTCACTTAAATTATAGCTAATGTTTCAAAACTATCCAGCCTGGTCTGCCACTGACTATCCAAAACCACTGTGCTCTTTACAGCAAGTAAATACATGGTGCATCATTCCAGACCTGTTGCCCCCACCGCTGGCACCGGGTGACGTGGGGCTGTTGCAGTGTCCTGGTGTCTGAGCACCCTTCTGTCCACCCATTTGACCTCAAACAGCCTTTAACGAGCAAACTGCCCAAAGTTGTCATGAAGCAAAAAGGAAAATGGAAAAGCTCCCAGATCGTACAGTAAATGCCATACAGCAGAGGAAGTTCAAAGCATGAGTGATGCTTTAATAACTGCCATCCACTGTGTGCCTATAGCCGTTAAGAGTGTGTTCATACTGAACTTTGATTAAAATTGTATTCTGAGAAGGAAAGTAATATGTAAAAGACATCTGCTCTTTACACATGCCCAGAATGATGGAAGGTTGAGACAACCGATCAATATACACATATGGTTGCTATTAAAGTGCTATCATTTGCTAACTGCTAGCAAAAAGTAGTATCTGAAATTTCCATAGTAATATCTTACAAGTTATACTTAGACCTGGAAACATCTGCGTTAACAGCATGGTAATGTTGACTTTTAGACGGCTTCTAGATTTGTTTCCAAAGAAAAGACTAAAACAGAAGAATAATATACCCAAGGAGACAGTGAGATTCTTCTTTATGTATTTGGCTATTTCAGTAATAAATTCAATATTTGAGAAAAAAATGCAAGCATACAGTTTCACCAGCTGCTATTTAAAACCTTGAATTTTGACAAATACATATTACTAGGATGCTAACATTGCAAGACACAAATTTAATGTAACCTAGGTGCCCAAAAAGATCTCAAATAATGGCAGATTTAATAGAGACAGTACCCCGGAGCATGATACATGTATTTACACTGAATATTTATCAACTTCCAGTGAAAAAAATACAACTGATAGATTAAACAGTGAACAAGTCAAAACACGAGTCTGAAAGGGTGATTTTTGAGGAAGGGCTAGAAACAGATGGAAAATTCCCATCTTAATTCATTATTTTTTGTCTATTTGTGGACAAAAATAGTGGATATTTATGATGTCTATTACCTACTGAGGTAGGAAGGACCACGTTACATTCATGACTGACATCTAGGTACTGAATTACATAAAGGGAGAGCATGAAAAACTCTAGTTTGAAACAGAGCTTGAAAGAGTTGATTATGCCAACAGGTACAGTTGGTAAGACAGGCATCATGTGCTTAACAGGTACTAAAAAAGTCTTTGGAAGCTTGCACTGAGTGACCACCTTCACCTTGAAGGCAAGACTATTTGTGGGCAGTTGATTCATTCAATTAAGTAGTGTTTCCTACAAAAGAAACCCAGTGTATAATAAGCTGTCCTTGGCTAGAGAAACATATCCCATGCTGGAAGCACCAAGTATGGCTCATCTGACAATTGAAACTAAGGTGAATACAAGACTTGGCACAGTTTTGAATAACACCAGTGAAAAAAGAATGAGTTCTTTTTAAGTGTATTTTGCTATTGAGTAAAGCTATGAAGACTGCTAGAGACACTGGAGTTTGTCTGCGGGCTGATGAAAGCTTGATAGATGTAAATTAAAGATTGTGTTCTGCAGTAATTAATTATTTAGACCTACATGCAGTGAAATTTTCACATGGTGGTGATAAGTGACCTTTGCAAAGGAGCCTTCAAGTAGATGCTTTGAAGCACCTGGTTCTTCTGCTCTTCAAACTTCCTGCAGCAGCCTGAAAGGAAGCGGCTCTCCAGACCATGACAGGATTCACATACATGGAGTGAACAACGTTTCAGCTTCCTTACCCTAATTACCTGACTACTCTTAAAAAAATTATAAGGTACAGCTTTTTGTAAAATGTAAGGTTTTCCCCATATTGTAGGCATTGTGCTTTGTTCCTGTGCTGTAACATAAACAAGAAAGTCCATAGACCCAGTAGTGTGCCAAATGGCACCTGCTGCCACCTCTGACTGTATTCTTTATGATCTTGCAATTAATCAGAGAACTTCCTCTAATGTTTCTGCAGAGTTTTCATTGGGCATCGTTCTTCAGCAACTTAACCTTCTGTAAGAAAAGGATTGTTTCTTCTCACTCAATATGGACATTACTTCACATTCCTTCCCCCAGCTATTGGTTTAAGGTGCTGTAAGGTTCAAGAGTAGTCCAGAACTAATGAAAAGACTGATGCTTGATGTCTTATAACCCATGGTTACAGCCCGAATTGCTTACTGGGAAGATTAAATCATTTTCCAATGGGAAGCGTAATATTTGCATCTCAAACGTCTCATGATACTGGAGTTCAAGGTCACAGATGTTAAAAGTTTTAGGAAGTATGAATAAGATTGTTAAGGTATTTTAGTCTTCTCTCTCTGCTATTTTTCTCCAGTATGGTGTTTGTTTTCAAAATCTTTTTCTAAAAAAAATATAATGTTACAGTTCTGTGAAGAGGACATTAAGTTGCATACCAGGGGGCTTATTTCAGAAGTCATAGTCCACAAATCCACATTCAACATTTACAAGGAAGCTCTTCAGCAAACAGCATATTTTTAATATTCCCTTTATTAAAAAAAAGATTTGTTCATAATTTATACCTCTACTTTTAAATTCTCTTTACAAGTGAAGTAGAGATCATACAGATAGAGCAACAGTGGCTTCTGCAGTGTCATTTCTCATGCAATGTTTTGAAAATATTACTCCAATGCTTTCAAACAGCAAATGCTTACAAGTCTCACTGCACCAGTTCGTCAGAAAAGCTGCTGCTTGCAATCCCGGTTAACTGCATCGCGAACCTGCAGCGCTCCACGGAGAACGCAGCCTTCCTAGGAGGGAGGCAATCTCCCCGTGTTAAACTTTTAAAACCTTTTTTACCGTTTTATTTTGCTTATCTCCGTGCAGCCTCAGTAGTCCTTGGCTATTTCCGTTTCAGAGCAGTAATAGTGGCATCTAGTGGACAGTTTGGTGCTCAGGGATCAGTCCTGGAGCACACACAATTCACCACTGACATTTATTGCTTTCAGATCCATTTGACATCATCTGGATTACACAGCTCTGCAGTTACAGCCCCCCTCAGCCCTTATCCATGTGGCTGATAGGCATGTGGAAGTTTTTAAGGCAATTATTTAAAATTACAAAATACAACACCAAAAAAAAAAAAAAAGGTAAGATAGTTGTTTCTAGAAGTAACACGTTATTAAGATAAGCACGCAAAGCGCATACAGATTGCTTTAAAAAGCGTACGTGGTGCTATTCTGCTTTTGCTACTGTATAAGGCACAAAACATTCATTATGCAAGGAAAGTAAATCCTCAACTCTAAATAAAACACAAAGCACTTTTTTTTTTTTGTAAATTTATATTGTAGATTTAATAGAAACACCACAGGAAGCAGAAAACAACGATGTAAAATTTTCTTAACTTGAATTATTTTTTCCTATCCAACAAGAAAATGCAGCAGATACTCTTGTGAACAGCCCAGTAAATACAGTCTTCCTCAGCTACTTAAGAAACTGCTGCCTGGAAGGCAAAGGTAACTTTGTAAATTCTGCAGAAAGCCAGACCACTTAACAGTCCTCCTTATGAGGAGCTCCAAAGAGTTCCTCACCTCTTTGGGCACAGATATTTAAGGATAAAAGTGGATGGCCCATCTGCTTTCAACCAAAAAAATCCAAAACCTAAAACCCAAAATATATTTCTGCTGGTTGAAAGAATTGCATGGCATGTTAGTGATTATGGCAGTGATAGTATTAAAAGATAAAAGTTCACATTAACAGCAACATTAGTTAGCTGTTGTGCAAACACTGTGATAGAGATGGGATTTGCAAAGATCCAAATCATCCCGAGGCACATCTGAGAGCAAATAGCTCCTCTGGGGTTTACAGTCCCCTTGGCTCAAGGAGTAATTCTGAGACCAAGTTGTGGAGGACTCTCTTCTTCCTTCATCAAAGAAAGAAGGACATAACCTTCAACAGAGGTGAAATACCACTTTAGGTACTATTTCTGCACTAACCTGCGAATTTAAGTGGTGGATTGTATGGTCCCAAAATATTATGCACACTTTCACTTGAGAGGTTTTATTAAGTTACAACAGAAATATGTGAATTGTAGAGAAAGTAACTAAAAAATCCCACTCTCTCTTGAGTACAGCAAAAGGAGGGAAGGAAAGGACCATGAAAAAGCTAGTACAGTTTAACAAAGCAAGAGAAGAGCAGGTTCACCATGAAAAGAAATGCACCCTGCTTCCAAAAAGCCTCTAAGTTATTCAGCTAAGAGAATGAGAGGTGAGGATTTCGATACCTACTTTCTGCGATTCAGAGCACAGAAATGAACCTCAGTCTTAGCAGGTCATACACAGGCCTCCCAGCCACAGAAATAATGGCCATGCCTTGGGAGGAAAGGGCAGGAGGGAGTTTAAGGAAAGGAAAAAGTAGAGATTAAAAGAAAGCAAGTCTTAAATTTTTGCTGCTAGACCTAGAGTTCCAGTTGAATAATGCTTGAAAAACGTTCTACTTCTTCGAGAACCAAACTTGAACTTTCCACAGCCTAGGTAAGTATATGGAATGAAAGCTATGGGTTTTGGCTCTATGATGAGGACAAGAAAGGATAAAAAAGCAGTGACTGAATCAATATCTTCCACATCCAAATGACCGCTACAGTTTGTAAGCTACAGAAACCATCTGCCTCTACTTTTGATCATGGAGACAAATCCAGACTTGAGAAAACCTTTGACAAAAACTCAAGAAGCTCTAATTGTAATATCTTAAAGGTAGTTCACTAAGAAAAACTATATATTCAATATTAGCTATGCTGTCTGTAAGAAAAAAGAGCTTGCCATCAAAATCATCTGAACAGCAACTCCTTTTTTTGTCAATACTGGTACTAAAGAAGAAAGAGAGGAAAGACTTAAATATATAAATCTTCCTCCAAGAGGAAAAATACTTTAGATTCAAGTATAAGTCAACAATTAGTAAGCTTACAATACAGCTCTTTTTCTGTAGCATGTTTAGTCATTGGACTCACTACTGAGAAACCTGAGTCCTGTAACCACATCCCATCTAGAAAAAGCTATTTTTTCTCACAAGAAATAAAGAACACTGCACCAAATTCTGACCGCATCACCACCAGAAAGATATGAATAAACTAGAGAGGTTCAGAAAAAAAGCAAAGAAAGGAGGTAGTCACACAGATCCTTAAGGACTGATTTATCTGATTCTTTACAGGAAAAGACTAAAAGTTTATGCAACCTGGTTGATTAATTATTTATGGCATTACTGGGAGAAATGGAGTGAAAAGACAAAAATGAACACTCCGAATCAGAACAAGCTTCAAGCAGACAGAAACTATTCTGAAGCTGTTCAACTCCCTCTTGGAAGAATAATGGAGCTCCTATTGCTTGCACTGTTTAAAATTAAGCCAGAGCAATGGGGAATGATGAAACATGAACAATTCTTTTTTTACTCAATATGCATTTATGAAAAGCGGTTATTGGAGGGACTAAGAATTTATTTATGGAAGCAATGAGATGCAAATATACTAATGCTTATTTATGCACACTAATTTTCCAAGTATCACTGAGATGTACTTCAGTCACTTCAAGGATCCCCATTAGGTTTTCGGTTGGTGCCAAGAACCACTTTGGTGCTGGCAATGTCTTCACTGTGTGATCAGACTGTAGTTGCTCTTGCATCTGTATTCCCAAGGCAAAAATAACTCTGCAAGGAAACATGTTCAGCAAAATGGATTTCTGCATTAATTTTCATTTTGTATTAAAAACAAAGTGGTGAAAGTTTTAACTTGTGCTAAGTGCCAGGAGCTTATATTTAAGAGTTAGTTATAACAGGTTTGCAGGAGACAGTGTTCTTGTGAAAACATGACTAATGACCATTCCATTCATATTCATCAGATGCAGCATCTAAGAGTTAAAGCAAACTTGGCTTATTTCTGACCTTTGCCAAACCTGAAGCTTTCTAGATCTTTGCAGGATGATATTTATTGAGACAGCAGATTACTTTTATAATCTGAGCTACTGAATTTATTCCTAAACGGAACTGACTTCAGACATGCATGAAATTATAGTAATAAAGATCTCCATCTTGTTCCCGAGCTGCAAAGTCTTACAAAAATTATGGAAAACTACATTATGCCAACCTGAACTCATCAGCAGAAATTTCAAATGCATTCCTTTATGAAGGGGAGGGGAGACCCTTATAAACTAGGATAACTTCACAGAGTGCTGCACCCTGTGGACTGATTAAAACTGCTTGGAGCTATCTCAGCTATCTGTGCACCTTGCTTGAGTATGAAATATCAGCACAACCAGAGAAGCCACAGCACATCAAGCTGCCTCTGGCAGCTTATGCTTGGGCACTGGAACAGCCAAGAACCTCACCTCAAACTTTGACAGAGGGATGCTAACAGTTTCTGCTGAACATTCTGGAAAGTGTGAAAAATCTGACAGTTTTCAAGCAAACTACGCTTTAAAATAGGCTAAATACGATGTTACATACCTAGGATGAGCTATTAGAAGCTGCATTCAGAAAAACTTCTATCACCATGAATTGGAGGTCCAGGTGCAGCTGTCCCCCCACTGTGTGACTGAGCACTGCCCGTAGCTTTGCTAATGACAATAGGTGAAGGGCATGAGACATTACAGTTCTCCTTGCTCAGTTCAGACCCCAGCGTTCAGCCTGAGACAATGCCAGGGCAAATAACGTTTGAGGATATATGAACATGACAGCAAAAAATTTGGAATAAGGAGATGATGTCATTCAGTATGCAGCATTGATGAGGTCAGTGTGGGAATACGGAGTGCTGGTGTCCAAAGTTTAAAACGAGCAATAAATTTTGGAAAGAACATTGAGAGAAGCAAAAGAGATTATCTACGGGCTGGAAAAAGCCCTACGGTGAAATGCCTTTTCCAGCACAGAAGTGTTCAGAATAGAGGATGATCTTTTGTCTCTATAAGTAAGCCCACAGACAGATGAAATGATATGGGAACAGAGATCTTGGAACAGGACTGGGAGCAGCTTCAGAAATATTTCATTCCCCTCAGTTTTGTGCATTCCTCTTCATAACAACTTTTAAGACTTGTAATGTCTGAAATTACAATAAAAATGAATCTGAAAAGCAAGACTTTTCTGTTTTGCAAGAGACCCCCCAATGCATGTGAAATGTGCAACCCCAAACTGCTTCCTATTTTATTCATGGAATACATACCACTTATGGGAAATATTTAACATTTGACCATACTTATAAGTTGCAATGTGCTTTTTAAAATACTGCACACAATTAAAAGCCATTATTTAACTGGAGTTTGGTTGAATTTAAGCTGCTCACAGCTTTAGACTCCCTTGCAATTTGAATGGTTAAGAACAGAAGTTGTATACTCAGCATATATACTTCTTAAGAGAATAAGTAAGAATAATTTTGAACAAAGTATTCATGCTACAAAAGAAGGAAATAACAGTTCATCAAAGATGCAAAATAAAAAAACCAACTTGATATCCAGGACTACAAGATCAGCAAAAATACCCACTGAAATAATATTTTACTAATGAGCTCTATACTTTCTAAATTTCTCCCTCATACTATATTGCTTATGAAGTGCCAGATTCTTGCTTGGGATAACAAAACTACACAGAAAACAGAATATCTCTTTTTTGACTCTCGTACTCCAGCTGAATGCTCTTCCAGGCAGGAACCATCCCATTTTTTTAGTATGTTTTGATAGAGCTAACAAAAATGATTGCAAACCATAGCGAATGAAAACGTGTCTACCCAAAATCCATTATTTTTGAAGCTTCTGTTGGATTACTGAAAATAATAACACACATGTAAATAATATTGCTGAACTTATGACACTTATTAGATGGATAACTATTCCCCTGATCTCGGCACAAAAACCACTTCTTAAGCGTGTCACCTCAGAGTTTCAGGCTTCTGCCAGTGCTTTTCCATTCCTGCTATTCCACCAGCCAAGCCCTATGCTCCCACTCTGGCCAGCAGAAAGGTTTGCAAAGGGACAGCATCTCCAGGGTGGTGGTATGGATGGCATCAAAGACCTCCCAAAGGCAAAAACATAAACGGAACTGCACACTCACCAGTGAAAGCACAAGGATAAACCAACATTTTAAAAATGTGAGAGGAAGAAGAAATGTGAATCCTAGGGCAGGAAAAAGCCACCGGCTGCTATTGCTTACCCACATTTCAGCTCTAATTTTCCAGTCAAAAAAATGCTTCTGTGATTAAATGTAACTTGGCTATACCAAAACTAGAAAGATTTCCAAGCCATGTACAGATATAAACAGTTTTCAAAGCATCCAGACATTTTTGTTTAATCTACAATAACATTTTCTCCCAGAGACATCAACCAAAATAGTCAATTTTTTTGTCTTTTAATCCAACTTCTGCATATCTAGTAACTGCAGTAATTTTACAGTGTATTTAGTTTTTGTCTTCACTGTCAATAAGATCAGGAGCCAAAGAAAACAGTTAAAAAAATTCACTACTATTTTCAGTGTTTATGAATGGACAATGTAAGAACAGGAAAATGCACTTCTCTCGCATCTTTCAAATAAAAGATGAGGATCACCCTTTCAAATAAAAACGTTCGCCCCCAAAGGACAATCCAAAAAAACAACCTGCAAATTTTAATAAATTCAAGATCTTAAAGTCAGCACCCTAAGTCTTTTGCACAAACTTCATTTGCCACAAAGTTCATATTCAGCCGAAACCACTGACTGCTGTCATATTTTGTGCAACTTGTTATGGGTGGAAAGATAAGCAGCAGGGCAGCAAAAAGAGGAGGTTTATCTATGGCAGCTAATCTCCTCAATCAACAGCACTCAGCTCTGCTTAACAGCCGTTGCCAAGTAACGGGGACCAGCTTTTCTTATCGGCTTCATAATGTTTCATTGACTATTCAGACTAGAATAGAAAGCTATGACACTCAGGGTTATAAGCAGCACAAAATGAAAATGGCATATTATGTGGTATGAAGAAGAGAAATCTTTTAGCCCTCACCTTATCTGGACAGTGACTGTTATGCAAAAAAAAAAAATAAAAAAATAGCATCTATCATTTTCTGCTCTGCTTATTTTAATATCACAAAACAAACAGAAAAATTTATCTACATAAACAAGATTATTTTTTTTTTAACATTGTTGGCAGGTCCTCAGCAATTCACTGACATTACTGATACCTCTTATTCAGAGAGACAAGGGTTACGCAGATCCCTATTACATTACTGAAAAGCAAGCGCTTGCTGCTTATTCTAAAGCTATTGCAGCAGCTTCAATGCAGTGAGAGATGTCTTCTCACAGCAGGTGGGATATTCCTCAAGCCTTGATAACCATGACCAGAATAAGACAATCTATGCAAAACTGACAACATTACATTTCTTTAACAGTATTACTACTTCTCTCTCCTGTCTTCATCTCCGCACAGATTCTGATTTTTTGTTGGAATATTGATACTCCTCGTGTACTGGAGCAGAAAGAGCAAAGCCTTATTGCATCTCTTCTGATTATGACTTTTTTTAGTATAATCACTTTTTTCTGAATATCTGGTTACTAAAATTTAAATCTGAGGCCATCCAGAATTATGATGAATTGTAACTGCCACTGTATTTTCAAGTTATAATCAGCATATACAGATTTATATCATTACCCGACACAGGAAAAAGTGGTAAATAAATAAGAGAATATGCTTAGACACATTCACTGTATCAGAGAACCTAATGATATACTGCCCAAATTAGAAAATAAATTTGTTTACCTTTGTTCCACCCTAAAGAATGACTCACCATTGCAAAGTCACCATATCCAGAGCTATGACCTCTCAAAGTTTTGTGTTTGATGTATATACTCATGCCCAGAAAACTGAAGGAATATCCTGCAACAAATTTTACACTCAGGTAATTCTCTCCCTTTCACGCAGAGTTCAGCTTTGGATTTAAAACAAATATTTACAAGCATCTGAGGTTGCAAGTACTCCTGAAGGATGTCATGTTACCCAGTCTCTTTCTGCACAAACTGCAATACATTCAGTTACTATTAAGCACATTCCTAAATTTAAATTAATTGCAAGTCTCCCAGATGCTACTGGGAATATTTACACGCTTAAAAGTAACTATTTGCTTAAGCAATTGTCTCTACTGCAGCCTCAGTGTTCCATAGCTGTCTTGTTTTTCCAAAATTTTAGAAAAACCTGAAAAAATTAAAAGCAGTTGCAAAACGCCGCAAGTATCATACCATACCCTTCAGGAAATTTTAAAGCTTTGCTATATTATGGAGCCCATAGGATGAATATAATTTACTGAAGCAGAAACACACCTTTCCTTGGCACTGAAGTTTCCCGTGCAGATGTGATTTCAATGTAGTGACTGCGCTGAGGTTGAAATGTCTTCATCATGATACAGTGCGATATGGCTACAGGCTCTCTTACATTTAGAATGGGATTGATGAATTCACTTCACAAAAGCATAATTGTCAGTCTTTTTTTGGTGAAAAATACTTTCTGAGCTATACTCCCAAAGCTCACCACACTCTCACTAGTAAACCTGCAGTTTTATCTAGACAATGTATTTAGGTGACATAGAGCAGGGTTATCAACTACTCCACCTAGTCATCTCCTTCCATTTTTCCTCATTAATAAGAACAGACAAATTTCAAAGAGAAGGTATTTTTTCTAACAACAAATAAAGGGAATATTTCTTTCCATACTAAATGGCCTGAGTTTTAGGGAAAAGTGTTTTTAAATCTGATTCAGCTCAGTAAACCTTGCATATGAGGTTGGACAGGCAAGTTAGAATTGTAGTTGCTGCAGGTTTTCTCCAGAACTAACAAAGACAGAGGGGCATAGGCTGAAGGTGACGTGGCTAAACAAAAATCTAAATTATTAAATTGAACAGATACATGCCTCAGTATGAATAAAGTCACAAGGCCTTGATGAATGGATTAGCCATGACAAAAGAACGAACTCTAAAAAGATCTGTGGATTCAACCTTAGCTGAGATGCTACTATCAGTTTTCATCCAGGTTGGTTTTCCAGCTAATGGACATTAAAAGGAGGTATTACAGCTATTTCAACTTGCTTGAGTACAATAATAACGTAAGAGAAGGTTCAGGTAGAGAGGTGTTGAGTTTTCTTCTATCATTCAAATAAATAAATTTATAAATTCATTACTAATTTGAATCTATTGACTTATCATAAATTGAATCTATTTGAAATGATTACTATTTGAATAATTTATGGAGTGTTATTTTAACCAGTGTGATAAGACACACAAACAAATCATATTTCCAAATATATTCCCTTCACTATAGTTTCATATTTCCAAATATACTCCCTTCACTACACTTCCATGAAGATATATAAACTCTAGAAAGAACATCAGTAATTTTGGTTCTTAAGACTTTTGCTTTTTGCTCTGAGCCAGGGAGAGAGTGTTAAGATCTTAGTCATGGAGAGGTGACAAGGTTCATTAAAAGCAAATGATGGCTTAGACTGAAAGAGGGAGAGTGTATTTCATTTTTTCACCTCAGAAGCAAACACAGCCCGATATAAATGAGAGGCTCCTTCAGCCATGACCACATAATGCAACGTAGAAGCACTGCAAGAGATTGCAGGACTAAAGTTTTAAGTCCCATCAAGAAGACTGCACTGGAGCCAAGCACTCTTATGTTAAGACGTGTCCATTATCTGAAGTTGCTTCTTAAAATATTAGTTCAAGAAAAGCAACTAATTCCCTGGCAGTTCCTAAAGAGTATCATATCTCAAAAATCTATTTAAATTTCTCTTGAATAGTATATAGTTGTCCCTTTAGTCCTGTGCCATATCAGTTGTGACATTACTTTTGAACATTCACATCAGGATCCCTAGGGGCCAGATTTTCAAGCTGAGCACATACACTTAAGGAGCAAAGGAATAAAACTATTGGATAGGCATAGCTATGGAGACCCACAAATTTGTGTGTGCATGAAATCAATCATATAGGTTGTTTCACAGGCAAGAAAATACTAGTCACAAGTGCAGATACATATCGTGATGTACCACCTAGGGAAGATGGCTAGACCAAAATCAGGGCAGAGGTTACTGCTGTTTTAACTTCTGTCCCCATACTGTAATTTTAAAACCCCTGTCACGTTGTTTCAGTCCCTTCATGTATTTGGTATCTGAGGTGAAAAAATGGGCGAAGGAATTGGCTTAATAGAAGCAAACAATGCTAAACAGACATTGGAATAATAATTTTGCAAAGCAATACGAGAAGAATCTTACTTTATATTAAGTATAAAAATCTTATACTCAAAACAACCGGCCTGTCAGTAATTACAGAGAAATATAACCTCCTCACAGATCCATCATTAGGCATCATTCTTGTAGAACCATTAGAAGTGCTCTCATTTTACCTACAAGCAAAGCACTTATGCTAAGTTGCTTCCATACATTTAAGGAACTGATTTTGGTTTGGATTTCTCCTTTTTTTTTTTTCCTAAGAAGGCTTCAGAATAATTTTTACAAAACCAACATGGATCATCTTTAATTACTGCATTGCAAGCATGGCTATTTAAAAACCCAGTCTCAGCAAAGTAGATGACAAACATTAATGAGCAGTAATGCACACATGGTATTGTAAATGAAAGGATAATGAAAGCAATTTATTTGAAAATTAAAATATGATTAAGAATGGCAGTCTGTACTAGGACCCAGATGCCAACAGAAAGCAACCAATGTGCAAGCAGACTGTCATTAATTTGGGAACTGTATGAAATTGCTTTCCTTTCTTTGACAGTTTTTAAAATAAAGTATCTTAACTAATGGATAGCATGTATACCCTGGAAGCCACAAGACCTATGGAGATTTTTAGAAGAAATAAAGAACACTACAGGGAAGGTCTCCAAGAGGAGACTCTCCAAGAGAGAAAGAGAGAGGGCAGTATATTCAGGAGTAAAATTAGAAGGTATTTCAGATTTTAGGTAGAAGGAACTACACTCTACAAAAGTGCCTCTCCACAATAATTCTGGAGAGACTGTTAATTCTTTACTCAGACTCAGCAGAATGCCTAAACTGAGTTCAGGTGAACCTCCAGCATATCTCCAACAGCAGGTGCTCACACCAGCACCTAATTAGGAACAGGACACTTGGGGAAAGCCCAAAAAGCAGGTGCACTGGAGTTAGCTAAATGCATGTAAAGCAGGTCTAGAAGCAATTTAACTGCATTAGTGTTCTCCTTCACATGTGTTAACAAGCCTTTCTGAGACCATGCAAGTATGTTTAGGATCCAGACTGGTTCCATCTGTACAGTGTGGGCTGCTAGTTCAAGTCTCCATCACTTCAAGGACCTCTCAATTTTGCTCCAAATCAGAGTATAGCATACCTTGAAAACCTGAATTAGTATTTGGTACTAAATAAAAACATTCTTCTTTGGTCGGTTGGTATATAAATCACTTCTCCTATCAAGAGACACCCCAGAAAAACAAGTTTCATTAACATGGCTCCCAAGAACCAGTATTTTCCACTGTATGTAAGGTCTGAGGAGAACTTCGTACTTAGTACCTGTGCAGTAAACACATATCCTCCTAGCCAGGAGATACGCTATTGAACCCTGCAGACATCTTCCTTCCATTTCTGTCTTGGGTATGATATTACATATAAAAAAATAATTTATGTATATATTACAACTGTAGAAGTAAATATTAATTATCTAAAACAAAACTGGCAAGATTTTAGGGGCAACAGCTGTACTCCAGTGGAGCTGAACTGGTACTTTATCACCACTTACAGCACAGGAAAGACAAAGAAAACAGTTTTATCTGTAGAACTCCACACCTTAACAAAAGGCTATTCCTTGGCCAAAATATGTTTTTCATCCACTCTTTTTTTTTTTTTTTTCCTACTGTTGCGTTGCTTTAGCTATTACTAAGTTTTACAAAGATTCTTAGACTTTTCAGCTTCTAATTATTTCTTTTCTGTCAGTCAAGGCAATCACTCACATCTTCTTAAAAACCGCTTCGATCTCTCTTTGAACAATGCCACTTTCGGGTAGGTGACAAGGGCTAATCATCAATGAAAAAATATAAATAGAACCAATGGCTGCTTAAAAATATTTTTTAATCCTTAAGAAATCCACTGGGATATTAACAAAAGGTGGTTTTGTCTGCAAAAAGGCATTAACATAGCCATTTATAAAACTAATAGGAAAGCGAGCACTGCTCCAGTAATAATGAAAGTACACTGCAGAATAACATTATGGAAATAGGATACCAAATTGAAGAATTGACCTTGGGGCCCTGGCTTATCCTGGATGAAGATGACTTGTGAAATGAAAATTTGGCTGTAATTTGCTCTTGCTTTCCCTAAAAGGTTGAAGGCATTTCTATTCCAAATGAATAAAACGACTGTTAATTTCCTAGCATTAGGCAGGGTGTTCTTAAATATAGTTATTTAAGTGTATTCAAATACATTTTCAAGTCCTATTTTTATTCTTAGAAAAAATAGAGCTGGTTTTCTCTGATTTTTATCACAGACAGTTCTAAGAGTTAATTTTTAAAATCACTTCAGAGAGAAGTACCTGCTACAGCCGAATCAGTTGGATGCACTATACTTAGGTATCAAGTGTTTATTCTTAATTTAACAGGATCCATTCGTCTAAGCATTTGATACTATAAGTGAACATGAAATATAGAACATGAGGACGTTCCTTAAAATAATCGTATCACTTTCAAATAATGGTAAAAAATTATAAACTGTTATAGAAAAAAATAACAACTAAAATATGAGCTTCATAGTTTTGTTTAACATGGGACTTATTTAATAACAGCCATCAGTGCATCCATTTCAGGGAATGGATAAATGTCATAACATGGTCATTAAAGCCAGAACTGAAATAAATCAAAACAAAGCAGAAGTCATAGATGGATCACACTATATCCAAAGTCAAGAATTTGCATACAGTACTTTCCTTGAAGGTATTAGGCATATATTAAAAAGCACCAAGAACCAAAGGAAAGGAACATCTTGGTGTAAGAGCCACAAGTCTTCCAGTTTTAATTATTGATATCGTAGTAGCACCTAGCATCCTCAATAACTGTTCAAAGAATATATATGAAATGTAAATATACAAAAAAAAGAGTCCATCTATATATTTATGTATAACTATATTTTATATGTGCATATAAATATTATATTGTAATGTTATATATATGTATAAAAATAAAGTAGTAATTTTAAAAACTCTTCCCCAAGGATATTACATTCATAAATCAGTATTTATGGCATTCGGATATGGATACACAAGTAAGAGCTTGGCAGTACCAGTCAGAATGACAAGCGATACTAAACACAGTCCAGTTCCCTGAACATACTTCATATGCTTCATGGAGGAGAATTTCAAGAAGGAATCTGAAGGACAGCTTTAAGTTGGCTTATGAATGGTTACAAACAGCTTCTGTCAAACGTGGGGGATATAAGGGAGAGGGGTAAAGATGCTTATTTGAAAATTAATACAAAGAAGATAAAGCCTGAGGTAACTGGTAAAACAGAAAAAGGAATTAAAACCTGTATTACTTCTAAGAAATAAGCCTAACATATTCTGAGCCTATATTCAAGATGAGAAACACTCTCAAATTACATGTCTAGATTTGCTATGTATTTTACCAAGTTTCAAATTTAAAACCCCCATCTTTTTCAAACAAGCAACCTCTTACAAAATCTTACTGTTCAGTATATTATTGATTTTTCTTTCATTTAGTAAAGTGGACACAAGCACAAACAGTATAAACCTTTTAGAAATCCGTTATTTCTAAGAAAATATTATTCAGTAGCAGTTTACCAAGCTTTTAAAAAAATTTCTTGTTTCATTCTACAGTAGATTAATATTTGATCTATAGCTTTACATCAGATAAAATAATACAATCTATATTTCATGTGCTCATCAAACCACAGTCCCAGTCTAAGAGAGAGCCCAACAGCTCCGAGTGCACTGGTAACCTAAACCACACTACAGAACCCTCCTGGGCACCAGCATTTGGCCTCCATCAGTAACATGTTAGAAAGGTCTTTGTTTTCTTTTTGTCCCAACTAATACTCTTCCACACTAACCATATGGACAGTTCATGAGCTACAACATTTCAATGTGATTCCCGGAGGCAGTGCATATGTGTCTGCCTGTCAACCAGAGATGGACCACTCTATGCTACCGAGATGCAGGGCCAGACAGTGGGCCCTGGTCATTTTTGTAGCCCATATAGCCACATATTTTTAAGCACACAGCATAAACAGCAATGGATATTGATTCTCTTCGGATTTTTTTTTTTCTTGAAACACCTATGCATTTCACAAACATTGGAGTTTGTTAACAGAATTGCAATTTTGTGTAACAAACAGAGCAGCAAATGAGTTTATAGCCAAGTAGGCTATACACTATATCCAAGTAGGATAAGAAGAATGACAGGAACTCCCTCTAATACATGTTGCACATCAAAATTCTTCTGACAAAAATATATCAAACTTAATCTTTGAGACTTTTATTACTTTTTCCTTCAAAGTTCCTACCTGAAATGTGGGGTCCAGAACCCAAAGTCTTGGAAGGATCCTCTGAGTCTGAACCTACCTATGAGTCATTAGTACCTATCTGCTCTCATGCTAATACTGACCTTTAACTTAAATACCTCTTTTCTCTCCCTAGGATTTTATCAATAACGTACTTAGAGATACCAGCTGCATCATCAGCTATCATCTGCATATCAGGTATCATCTCTCTGGCTTAATCTGCAATGCTAAATAGGATGTCCTCCTCTAGTCTCCTCACCAGTGAGATACTTCATTCTCTAGTCTTTTTTCTGCACACATTCCAGTTTCAACCAAATCTTCCTCAATAAATTTGGAAAAAAAAAGGCCATATGAGTATTCCAATGAGTATTCCAGGGGATGTTCCGTTCAGGTTGAATACACTGCTACTTGAATACACTTGCTACTGCTATCTCTGCCTCCTTGTGCCTAGATAGCTGCATACTAAAATTGTCTGTGGTCTTTCACAGTACCATCATAGTAAGGATGTGCAGTCATCCCACAGTTGAAAAATACATTCAGATCCTTCTCTTCCTCTGCCATTTCCAACTGAGAATGTTCTAACTGTCAAGTTCCAACAGAACGACCTTTCAGTGTACTATTCACGTGACTGTATCATTCTCTCAGCTACACATTCTTTTCAGTGTAATATTCCTCTTCGCTTTTATCAAGACAGTAGCTCAGTTGTCTTTTAGTACTATCTTAATATTTGTCCTAAAGTCACTAATAAAAATACAGTGAGATCTTCTACAAAATCAATTATGCAGAAATTCTTTTAAAAAGCTCAGTCCAAGTACTTCTCTCATCAATACTACCTATTGCCATACTCTAGTAAGACATCGTATTCACTTTACAATTCCTTTCATGGTCTCCGTACTCTGAAATGTAAATGAAATTTTCCTATATAGACCAAGCAAGGGTTTTACTGAAGTTCAGCTGATGCCATTGCCACCATTTTCTGCCTAGAAAGTTAGTTCTCCTTCAAAAATTCTTCAGGACAACACAAAAAAACCTTTTCAGGCCACTGGTATGATGTGTCTTGGGTAGATTTATACCATCTTCTTCCCATTGAACTCCAATCAGGTTTACAGGCTTGTGTTTGCCTGACTCACATTCTGCCTTTTAAATATAAGCAATACTATCTTTTCTCCACTCTGTTGCTGTGTTTACAATACTCACTGCCTGTTCTTTCAGGAAACTGTGATGGAGATTATTCAGCATCAAGTCCTTTAAATGGATTTTACTCCACCTGTAGTAATTTCCATTTTTGCTAATAATTACCCACCTCAGTTAACATCAATCTTATAAAAATCACGGTAAAGTATTAACAGAGCCATATGATTGACTCCTTTGAAAACTTTGATCGGGGTGAAGGTAGTTTGGCTGGTAAATCTGTTGCTACTTTATTACCTGGAATATTAACTCGTGGGGGGTAATTTTATGAGCCGAAGCTTTGTTTATTTTTTTGCTGTCCATTTACAAGGCCATGCTTTGAATAACTGCTTCCAGACGGATATTTTAATAACACCTGGTCTGAGCACCCTCAGCCGTTAACTAAGCAAAAGCAAAAAGAACTATAAATATATGTATATTCTGATGATTATATTAAGTGTATTGGCTTTCATTTAGAAAATTAATCAGGAAAACGTTAAAGGAGAAGAATCAGAAGAGGTCTGACACAATAATAATGATGTCTCTCCACAGATTTCACAGAAAAGTCTCATAAGGAGATGCTCCCGTGCTTTTAACACAGGCAATCCTTCCTACTGACTCTTGGTCTTTTCCAAAAGACAGCAACGGAGGTGTTGGAAAGACACACAGGAGCTTGCAGCTCTGCACGCTCACAAGTAGGCACCTCCTTTCCAGTATTTGCACACCTACCAGTTTTCCTAGAGCCCACAATAGCAAAGGTTCTTACAGTAGTTAGCATGATTTCTGTGTTTTTGCACTTAACAATATTTTAAAACCTTTAGAAAACAGATGGAACTACTACAAAACATGAGAACACTTGTAGAGCGATATAAATGCAGTTATTTTTCACATCAGTTTATATAATTCGCTACCAAATAATGGCATTATGTCAAAAAATTCTTAAAGAATTTCGGATTTGATTCATGCAAGTACAGAACATGCAAATTCCTAAATAGGATTAAAATTTATGAAGTCTATCTATCATGTTTCATGGTAAAAAACAGCAATGCGGTTGGGAAGAAAGTTCTGCACTGAAATTTGCATGTGGACTGAAAATTATATTGTTTGTTGAACTTCAAAGTGCTGCTTTTTTGTTCTAGCAGGAAGAGAACTGTTAATGATAAAAGCATACATTCATTCTTTGCTGGCTTGTTATTTCAAAGATAACAAACAAATAAAGAAAAGATCCCAAATTTGTTAAAAATCTGAGATATAGAATATTCCTTCTCTATTTCAATTTAACAGCATTTTTATTACTAGACTTAAGCTGGAAGTCTAACTAAAACAACAAAAACCTCATGGAAAACAGAACTGACAAAAATAAATGACACAAAAAGCTCTCAACTCTCTTCAGTGTTCAGAAAAGTGAATTAACATATTTATTGAATTACATTGGCAATGAAGACAGCAATATATTGAAATTCATTGATTTTTTTTTTTCTTGACTTAAAAGCAACACAGATGCTTATTACAAAACAGCGGTTCCTCTTCTCATTTTTATCAACCTTTTTTTAACAGCCACTGACATTGACAGTTTCAAGCTTAATTGTACATTCAGCATGTACTGTTAATGACATTAGATAAATGGATCACATCAGAATGCAGTATCGTCAAAAGAGACCACGTGCCAATCTTACAAATTTAAAATCAAACAAGCTACTCTGTAGACCCCGACTCTTCAAGTTGTTTATCAACTGAGTACTAGAGAATATTTTGAATGTCATTATACATCAAAAGATGAAAGATGTGCCTACCACAGCCCATGTTCCATTTATACAATGAAATTTAATTACATGTTATAACTATGCTGTCTTAGAACTATGATAATTAAAGGGGTACAGTACATTGGTGTTTTATTCATTGTAAGCCCTTATTTTCAGAGGGCTTAACGCAGCAGTGCAAATTTACTCCCGTATCAAAGGGTGGAGTCTGTCACAAACAGAGCTATACTTGCTGCAACTATGCTAAAACGTAGCTGAAACTAATTTGCAGCATTGTTGGGAATGTTGTTAGAATGAACCTAAAAAAATCTTCTCCATTGCAATATCTAGGGACTCAGAATAATAGCTGTTTAAAATAACAGTTTATGTTTAAGGGAATGTTTTGTTTGCATACATCTCCAATCAGATTTCTGAGCAAAATACTCTCAATCTCATGCAAAATGTCTTTCTGCAAGCCCATTATTAGCACAAATAGTGAGCCTCCCAAATAATTAAGAACCTTTTTGGAAGGATGAGGTCCTTAAGCAGCAGGGTGTTTGGACAAAATTTTCACCTGTATAGGCAGTTGCAAATTACAATCCTCTGTATCTACATGGGCGTCCGAGCAAGACCCAGTGGCTGAGTGGAGGCAGTTTAATTGGCTGCCCATACTCCACAGGAGCACTGAAGACAACCTCAGAGAGGTGCTGAATTAAAACATCTCACAGATTTCCCAGACCTCACTCACCCTCTGCTTTATAAAACCAGCCCTGCCCCCACAAGTCTTCCAGACACCCCAAATTATGCTGGTTGTCTTCATAAATGTGCCGTAGCATAGAATATCCTGATCTATCTTCCAAGACATAGAAGGATACACAGTGAAATAAGCACTCTGTTTCCTTCCCAGATAATGTCTCTGCTCACGGTGCCATGCCTTCTTGGGTTTTCAGTAAAAAGGAAAACAAATCTATAGTGTCAATTCCCCACAAACCATTCAAGATTCATGCTACCTTCATTAGCCAAATCCGTATTTTACTTGCTATTAATACAAGGCTACTTAAAACATGTTAGTGACAAGTTTTCAGTGAGTTTAATCTCACAAGATTTATTGCTCCCACTCAATTTACACAGCATAAAATACATGACATTTCTTTGGGTAGGGCGTTTGGCAAATACTTTCCCCAAACATATATAAAAAAATACAGTTGCACAAAGCATCAATAAAAATAACTTTATCCTCAAACCACTGAATGAGGTATACGATTTCTAATAAGCAGTCATCCAGTGTAGCAAAATTCTGTGACAACCAACAAAAGGGGCAATTTAAGGACGGAGCATTGCCTTGCTTCTACAGATCTAAGACTTATTTTAAGCTTTTTTTTGTGTGTGTGATCAAATCAGCATCAACCCAATTATGCCTAAGGTCTATCTTCTTGTTAGATGGCAGGGTCAGTCACAAATGAGCAGCCTCTTGCAATTTTCCATCGAATCAGCTCTGTAATTTGAGAGCTAATGCAGACATCTCATGAAAACAAATCATCAGACACTGTCAGTTCTCCCCCCTCCTTTCCAAAATGAAGCATTTGGAGGGATTTGGGTTTCTCTTTTAAAAGCCAATTCTCCTCTCTGTGAAAGCCAATGCAATCTATAGTAAACAAAAGTCAGTAGTCATTTTTAGACCTTCATGAATATTTCAAACCTCTGTGCACCTTTTTTCCAAAAGCATTCTCACTTTGTTCAGTAAAAGATAGATTAAGAATTTTAAGTACAAAATACACCCTGTAAGTAAATGTATTTTGCAAGAAATAAGCCATTTGCATGAAACTGCAAAATGCAAATCTCTAGTCATAAACTTACTTGCTGAGAGCTCAGCACCATTACAAGAAACACATTTAGGAAAAAAAGCCTTTATGTTAAGTGCCCTTCATAATTCATAAATACCAAAAATCTTCAGAAAAAGCTGGTTATTTCCAACAGGGGGAGAAAGAGGCTGTGCATAATGAACTACAGACAGAACCAAACCTGAGTTGTTTCGTTCACCCAACCTCTGGCTTCTTTCTGACAAACTAAGCCACTGAATCTATACATCTAAACTGCCAACGAAAACAGCAGGATTATAAGGAAGATCCCTAAATTATTCAAAGTGGTTTCTGGGCTTCAAAAGACTCCTTCACTTTGTTCCTTTATATATCTACAGCTATTTAAGTTTGCCTCCGGCTCCGACACAGGGAGCATTGTGCCTGTGATGTTGAAAGAGAGGAGTGATTCTGTAAGTTTGGACAGAGACTTCTCCAGCTAGAGCCTACGAAGAACAAGATAGCCATTTCAGCAGGTCTTGGGATGCCAGGACTGCAACTCTAAAAAAGTCATTCCCTTCTCCCTGCCTTTCTATTTCCAATTTCTCCCACACTATAGCACTCCTGCATACGCCAGATAGAACTTGTCAATCTCTCTGAGGATCAAAAAGTAAGATGCTATTAACATATGATGTTACTGCTTAACAGCATATAGACAGCACTCCCAAAGGGGGCTCAAAGCTTCAAAAGAGGAAAAAGATACCAGAGCCAACATTGTGCCCTAATTTACAGGTCTACTACTGGTAGAGCCCACAACTATTACACTACCCTTTTTTCCTTCTGTAATGCCAGCAGCCTCATTCTTAATTGCAGGCAACAGGCTGACAGAGACACCGAGCTTAGGAAAGTGTAAAGGTTTCTCACATGCTGCCTCTTGGATACAGATAAATTTTTATTCCCCTATCTGCAGAAAACACCAGAGGAAATACCCTTCTAAATTCTACCATCCACTGGCAAAAGGCTCCTGAGCCCATAGCCTTTCATACAGACTCGCACTGAAGTCAATGGGATCGCTCACATGAATGTAAAGCTGCTAAATCAGGCACACCAGAGGAATTGAAAAGCCATCTGCTAATTAACTTAAAAATCTATTTTCAACTGATATGTGAATATACTGTATGCGCTTCTCTGTGTGCTCCTCAGATTTAGAACCCAAAATGCAGAAAAAGACTGAGACCTGAAAACTGTCAGTCAGGGTGAGAATTGGGACCTCATACCAAGAAAGGAAAATATTAAAGCAAGAGCTCATAATATACTTTTTTCTTCAGCTAACTACTCATAATGCAATGCAACCAGTGTAGTCTAGCTTAATAAGGACTTTGCAATTTGACGTTAAATTCATTATGTGCACAGCATTGCTACCAAGGGGACAGCAAAAGCAGAACGGCCGCGCTGTGGAGAATTCAGACTTGGTTGGTCTTGGAAAACCAGCTGTGACTCAAGACTAGATCACAGGTATGGCCAAGCAAAGGATACGGTGCCTTGCGCATTAAGACACGCAGTCTCATCTCAGCTACCACCTACTCTCAAACAATTCCCATACCTACAAATAAAATGGCAAGGGAGCAACTGAAAAAGCAAAAAAGATCCAACAGAACCCTGGAAGGTAAGCATTTTGTTTTCTTCCCGTTAGAGCCCTTTAAATCTCTTTTTCAACAGCAGTCCAGCTCCGTCTCTTTTTCCAGTAGCAGTGACAGCAGTGAGCTAAGACTTATAAGCAGTGAAGGTTTCTTTCTTGGATAAAAGGGATTCTCTAATGTTTGGCCTTCTGGATGTTTCTTGTGTAGCTGTTTGGCATTCAGAAATACTGGCCAGTTATTTCAGCTCCAGAAATCTCAAGAAACAGTTTTATACTTTAGCAAGGATACTGCCATGCTCCACAAATTCATCAGATCCCTGTATGCTCCTTTATAACACTGTGATGTATTCACTATCAAAATATTTATATGAAAGCCTTACAAGCAGGCTCAAGCTTCCCAATGCATCTGCCACAGTAATGTGCACATACTGTATTGTATATATGCATTAATGAGATGGGATATTGCCTATACAAACATACATTATGTATTGCATATATACAGAATATCATACCTACAAATACTATGTACCCTTACCATAATGCAGTATAACGTTCAAATCACAGCAGTTTTAGAAATTTCAGTTCAGCATCAGCAACTACTGTCTACACGTTAAAATGAAAAGCTTTGAAATCAGCCTCTTGGTGGGCTGGGCACTGCGGATACCCACCATCCAAAGAGATACTGACCTATATAGATGCTAAATCTTCATGCTGTGATACTTTTAAACATAGATTTGAGGCACTTTTGAAGATTTTAATGATTCTGAGCCCTTGACTGTAAAATATAGAGTAACTAAATACTTAGACTTCCAATCACTTCAAGGCCCACAATGAAAGTGAGTTCGTTAGTAACGTTTTCCAACACACATTTTCTGAGCGTGTGCTGTAACACATATATTAGCAACGTTGATTTGGGATGAGCTCTCTGTCTGCGTCCTAGAATTACTCAGTAGCAGCCAAAAGAGGACAAATCACCCAAGTGAGGATGTAGCTGTGGCACAATTTCCATCATGACTCTATTCATGGGGAAGAGGGGCAGGGGGAGAAAAAAAAAAGCAGCAGGAGTTGATATAGCCTTTATGGCCAGGGGCTGTGCCTGCGCCTGCATTAAAAGTCATGTCTCTATTTCTAGCGCCCTGGATTAAAACAGATACCATCTGACTTGCCATTTATTTATTCACACTGGGTTTCAATCTACAGGGTGCAATAAGAACAGAGTACCGGAGGGTTATTTCATGTGGAAGCTGACAAGGTTGCCAAGGGAAAAAAAAAAAAAAAAAAGTTTTCTTTTCTGCAACTAAACCAATAAGAATTGTGCTTAAAATTGCCCCAATCATAGTTCCTTTTCTTGACTATTTCCTTTCTTTATCAGACATCTGACTTTTCCTCTTACACCCTAAATCTTCTAATCAGATTGTGCTGATAAACTCCTGAATTTGTGCAAAGACCCTTTAAAACCAAGAAAACATCATAGAGATTCCCACTTGTGATTGCTGAATCAAGGCTTTCAATGAGGCGCTGGCTAATTCCAAATTGGTGAGCAGCAAACTGTAACTAAGGGCTGACAATAAGGAATATTGCTACATAAAGCAAGAAATGCCCAGCTCCTGCCACAAAATCCATTTATCGTACATCTCTTGTGGCGAACATCTGAATTTCAGGAAAATATATACTTTGACCACATTGTTCTTATACCGCAAACCATCAAGTAATTATCATCAAAATCTGTTGATTTTATTACATATATCTATGTGTTCTCAACACACAGAGATTCAGAATGGGAAATAATCTGCATTGACCAAACAACAACTGTGCAGGACCAAAGCCTTTTGATATAACATTTTAAATAGAGATATTCTCATGAAAATTCAAAGTTCCCACTTAATTGAATATGGAGTAAATGATTCTACTCCTGCACGGTCTTTGTCTGTCTTCTAGGGACATGGTAAGAATGAATCTCTAAATATAAGAAATATTCATTTATTGGATCGAGAATCCACTCAGGTTCTCGGGTGATAAAATTCAAAATAACAGCAATTACACATAATATAAAAATATATTTCCAGTTGGTCTGGTAGAAAAAAGTGAAGATATGCAATTTATAGTCTATAACAACAACTGAAAGAAAAATAACGTTAATCTAGGAAAAAACCAACCCTGTCATCATCAGACCCACAATACAACTGTAATTCCAGCAGGTTAGGATAAAGATACAATACAAAGAAAAGCACTAATATTATTTAGTTTTTCTCAGATTCTTTCTTTTTCTCAGTGGCTTCTGCCACTACAGTTGCAATATCAGTTATTTTTCAATCTTTTGCAAATGGAAAAGGGGGAAGGGAAAATAAAACCTCTCTTATTTGCTCATGTTTGGATTTTCAATATTTTTTCCTTTGATAGCTTCTCCTTTGAGCAGTAGCAGTGTCAATTCCCCAAGGGCAGAAGTCAGGTCTCAGAAATATGTACACTGCATACAAATATTCTATAATGCTCTTTCTAATAGTTTGTTAAACTCTGAGAAATGTTATCTGTGGAAATACATATATGCATTTCATAAGCCCAAAACCAGCTCCGGATGCCATCTGCATTGAGCCATAACAACCATTTATTAGCCTTATAGAAAATGCTCATAGTTTATACAAAAAACTGTTTGAATAGCTCCTGCCAAGATGAATACAACATCTATCAATGCAGACTTCTCTGTGCAGTCCCCAGAAACTGCCTTCCAAGGCATCATGGCAGCATGCACGAGCTGCAACTTCGTGAAGGGTTTCAGAAATTATTGGGCAGACCTGACCACAAACTTCCAGCTTTTTACAGAGCTGAAGCAAGCTCTCCTTTGTACAACTATCCATCAGCCTGTCTCGAGCCTGAATTTATTCCTGGAGTCACTAAAGGGCAGTTCAGCTTTCATAACCTGTGAAGCTCTGGATCATTTTGCCAATTAGTATAAAAGTTGTGCTGAATTTGTGATGTGGGTTATAAGAACGGAGCAGTCACCAGACTGGACACCAAACACCCAATAATGACAAGGACTTCTAAGTGTTCCTGATTATAGATTCATCTGCCAATGCACAAGAAATAGCCAGTTGAGGTCATAAAATTAAACACAGCAGACTTTTTCTTAGTACATGCTAATGTGACACTACCCAGAGTGAAGTTGATTGCCTGGGCAAACTGCTATTAAATGAGTCAGAAGGTTTGCAGTAGTGAAAGCACCCTGCTGACAAAAGTTTCACCTGCATGTATTGTTCTCAATTTTCAAAAAAACCTGCAACTTTTTAGGAAGGTACCTTCCACTAGCTGAAATGCAAACGATAAGCAAAACGACAGCACCTACATTGGTACAGTTCCCGCTTAGCTCTGAATAATGTTAACTCTGTTTTGTTCTACAAAACTGTTTCAACAACCACACCAAGGCCTGTATCTTTTTTTTTCCATATATACTTCTAACAAGCATTGAAACCTGCTTCTGCTTCTCCTAGATCTTTCCCCTCTAATTCATTAGCTTGAAGTCACAGCCCGCAGATAAGGAACATGAGCCTTTCATAAACCAAAAATTATTCCAGTATTTTCTAAGAAGTTTTACATAAATTGAAACACTTTATTGAAATTATTTAATGGATATAATTTATCACTAGCAATGAATGTTAGAATTCCCATATTCTCATCCTTTACAAATCATTAGCTAGAGACAGCAAAACATGCATGTGTCAATGCCTTTAGCTTCACTCACCCGCAGAAACAATCCTTATGAACTATGTATCTAAAAGCATTTTCTTATCCTAGAGTGAATTTCATTTTCAAGACGCTCGTTTAGAGCTAGAACTGACAAACTTAATTAAGCAGTTCTCCACGCAAAACCATCTCAGAGAAATCTCTGAATATCACCCCACCAGTGAAAAAGTTCACAGCACGAATGAGAGTAACATCGGTGCAACACAAAGTACGTGCCACTAACAGCAGTAAAAGTTCAAAATATGCATTAATTTTGTAATTCTAAGCTCTAGGTGTTTGAAAATAGCATATATGCTCAGAGAGTAAATACTTTTTGAATGCTTTCCTGGTTCTTTAGTCTTTATATGTAAACTTGACTGACAACACTTTTCAGTTACATCAACATATAATTTGCAAACTAGATACAGAGACAGACAGGATGGGTGTGGAGCAATGAATTCACCTGGTAAAAGCAAAAAGTCTATCATTAGGCACTATAAACAGAAAGAGTATTTTTTTTCTTTGTTTTTAAATCAGCCACTTTCAGGCAAAACACAGACAGTGATTGCCAGATCTATGGCTTAGACTGAGATGTTGCAGAAAGCGATTATGGCTATCAACATGGAGTGATCAGAATAGTATGTTCCCAGGTGTCCTTTCCAATTCAAAGAGGCACTTGAAGTTTTAATGGAAATTTGGTTGAAGCACAAGACAACAAATGGTAAAGTACTATGAAAGATCATACTTTTGATTAAAGATCCAAACTTCTAAATGGAAAGAAGGATTATGGCTCTTTTATATTGGCTTTATGAACCAAGCCTGCATTACTTTGACAACACACTAGTCCTGAGCCACCATGAACTAAAAAAAACACATGACCAAAACTGATGTGCTAAATGAAGTAGGCATTCATTATGTACTTTCTACAGATATTATCTTCCTTTACCTCAATTTTACATACCGTGTTGTCACAGGAAAAAATTGGCTAAGTCACATGGTTTAAATCAAATGAGGGTTGAAGTGGTTATTGATTTATTAATGGTACATAATTAACTGGCAATCAGTGAGGTATACATTTGGGATCAATATCAGCAAAAGAACAGATAAACCACAATACCAGGCACTTACAAAATGATAGCAGATGCTTACAATTTTCTAAGCACCCTTCTACTGCTAGCCCCCAAAATTTCTAATCCCCATGGCCACGTTCCCACAGTTGCCTGCACACACACAACCTACTGATAGACAGGCCATGGACGAGGAACTCCCCCTCCTGGGGTGCAGGTTCCTATTTACCAGCACCTCCTTTGGGAGATGTGGGGGCTCCAGCTCTGTGCATAGTTGTCCTGCTTTCTTCAGTTGAATAACAGGCAGTGAACAAGGTCTCCCAGAGCCAGGTACAAATACCCAAGGTCCCATAACCTGAGTAACTCCCTGGTTACCATTTAAACCAGCTGATACTCCTGTTAAGCAAACTTTGTTCTTTTTAATTTCTGCTGTAGCACTACCAGTTTTTGGGCAAACATCCTCTGAGGCAGTTTTGGGTATTCCACTCACACACGCTGTTTACTCTTTCATTCCTCTCTGCCATGTTACTAAGAGAAGGAGCCATGCTGACTTCCCCATAAGCGTTACCAATAGATGATTATACATAATAAAACTATTTTTGCTGGACACAGAACAGGAGATGGGATAAATAAGTCAAAGTTTAATGGGAACTAGATGATCTTTAAGCTCCCTTCCATCTCTAGCCATTCTATGATTCTATGGTCGAGTTGCAGCAATGTTTATAGCTAGATGTATAACGGTTAGCCCTCAAAAACAAATTCATAAGAACTAATATCACAATGAGAGAGCTTTTAGAGCTGTGCACTAGTTCCTAATAATGCTGTTAAGTAAAACACAGTATGAATTAAGCATGGATTCACCACCCAGTGACATTTTATTCCGCAACAAAAAATGAGAAAGAATGCTTGCAGTAATACTATTGTAAGAAGAACTGGCAAAACACAGATGTATAAGACAACACGGAAGAAAAAGCATCTTTTCAGGAACTAGGAAATATCAAAACATCAAGAAATTGAGACATTTTGCATGTGTAATGAAAATAAAACAGTCATTTGCCACAGACGAATTTCTAAGATGACACCCTTTGGTCCTGCAATGTTAGTAGACTTTATGAATACATGCAGCCTTTGGAGAAAATATTGCCTGTTCTTCAGGAAAAAGGACATTGAATCTATTATTTTGCCTAAAAATACCTTAGATAAGTATCAGTTATAAGATAAGAAAGATGAAAATGATGACGCATGTCAGTGCAAATGGATAAATGAACTCTTGATACTTCAAAGATAGCTCTGAAAACAATTAACAGGGCAAAGAAAGGACCTTAACATAACTGCAAAGCTCAGTCATGAGATCAGTTACTTCCATTTCATATTTTTTGTTATATATATTTTGTCATGTGTGTACAGTTCAAACTGAAAAGTTTACTGGTAAGGAAGAAATGTGGAATTTGTTTTTAAAAGTCTCATATAACATAGAGGTCTAGGTTATATACAGAGAGGAAGCGAACAGAGATACTGAATGAAGCAGATCTATCAAGTGACCTGCCTGAGGATGATTCTTGACCACATCTTTTCTGTTTGCTAAAGCAACATTTCTCCTCTAATAACATGGCCCTCACCAGCAAGGCAGGAGCAAGCAGGTGGGGTTTCAAACCGGACACACTATCAGCCCCCTGCAGACTCTGGGCACAGCCTGTGGGGTGCTGAGCACCACACTCCCTGAACCACCCTCTGAGGACCCCAGAGGTGACAGGTAGGGATTCATTTCCTATTGGCACTTTAAAGTGCTTCAGGCTCAACTGATGTCTCCCCAGAGGGAACTTAGGAGTCTCAAGCCTATACTGGTTAAGGTGCAGCCATCCCTCCTTCCTGGCAACGTATGGTTTGGCCTTTCGCCCTGCAGGGTCTCTGCAAAACTCCTCCTCATCTCCATAGGTTACACACTGTCTCCTACAGCTCCTTTGCGTGGTGGCTACATGGCTCAGTGGCTCAGCCAGAGCACATCTCTCACCGGGAAGGCCAAGATTATCACTAGCCACAGCGCCAGCCAAAGCACAAGGCAGTCGATGCAACCTGAGACCTGGATGGCCAAACCCTCCATCTGGAGCTCCTTTCTGATGTGACAGGGTGGCTGGTCCAGCAGGTGCTGGGAAATGTGCCCTGGGGCACATCATTGTCATCACTGTAAAAGTCCAACATCATCTTCAGCAGTACTGCTGGGGCAGGGGAAACTGTCACACGAGCAGGTGATTTAGCTATTCAGTTCCCTGTGCATCCTCATATGTAAATGCTTTTATAAAAATGAATAAAACAAATAAAATAATTCTACACTTTGGGGAGAGATTACAATATGGTAGATGATAATTCTGAACTCCAAGAGCAGTTTCTGTGGAAACTCACTCTCATGTAACGCAACTATAAATTTCAGGGATTGAAAAAAAAAATTGTTTGTACATGCTCAGTGTTGACAGTTTCAGCCTTATTCTCCATGGTCTCCAATTTTCTGATTGGTGAAATATCACTTTTCCCCATTGAGTAAACTCATTTATCTTGTTGAAAAATATAAATAGTACAGTAGTGATTGACATTGAAACACTTAAGAGTAAATTAATAATTATATATTCAGCACAGGGTGTGGATACAGTGTGCAGTGTACACAGAGTGATGAAAATAAAAATAAATATGGACTAGGTACTATTCATTGAGCACAAAGAGACACCCCCAGATGCTTGTGTTCAAATAGCTGTTTAAATGAGGACTTGCATAAGCACAGGTCTGATCACATGAGTAAGTGCTTTTGGGGATCTGGTCCCCTGATTCTCAACCTCTTTCAGGTAGGAAGCCACAGGGCAGAAAACTGCAATTCTATCTCCCACTCAAGCCCAAAATAAGTCACTTCTGAATGTTAGATAAAAAATATCACTCATGACATCATCCTAAAGGGTAAGAAACTATTTATATTTATATGAATAGACATGGAGGACAAATATGACCTATGGGAATATGTTAAATGTCTTCATGTGAAAACCAGAACTCTAGTATTAACAGAAAAATTGTCCCTCTGAAAGATATTTTTTTGCAGCCCAACCAGTATCAACATATACACCTGCTAACATTTGTGTTGGGTAACTAGATTTACACACCTCATCATCTTTCAAAAGGGCAAATGCCTTGGTTTCATCAACAATATACAAATACTTGAAAGCAAAAGAAAAAAAGTAGCTTTTAAAATTTGAGATTATAGATTTACTAAACAGGTTTGGAAGCCAGCAATATAAACATTCAATTGCTAAAACTCTGTGGCTTTGAAGCAAAGAAATATCATTATTGTTGCCTATTTAATTTAAGTAGACTTTGCAGCCTTATTTATGTTGGCAGGGAAATGGATTCTGACCATGGTGTGTGCCCAGTAAGTAAACATCTCCAAGGATAAAAGCAAGTCACCAGTGTATAAAGTAGATTTGGAGACTCTTTAACTATGTTTCTTCTCAATATTCATTATAGCAAAGCACCCAGGGCATCTATTTGACTTTAAATTGTTTATTGCAATTTCCTCTCCCGAGAATTTTAGACCTTTACAACTAGAAGTTATAGCACCAGCCCTCAAACCAAACTCACTCACAAAAGAGTCATGTTCACATTTGATGTGAATGTGGGATCTGAGTCTCCCAATACTTGAACACTGAAACGCTTCTAGATTTGGCTCTTGACACTAAATAATCACAGTAGCACAACGTAAAAAAAAAAAAAATAAAATATCACTTTGATAGAGACTAGCCTTTAGAGTTAGTTTAATGAAGAAATTTTTCTGTTCGCCCCAAACTATATCAGCAGGGAGAAAGCATAGAGGATGTCTGATTGACTTTCATGACACTGCATATGGGTATGAAATCAAAGAATTTTTAGAAATTCAAAGTTTTGGAATTTAAGTAGCAGAACATTCAGTTGCATTTTTTTTCCCCAGTGTTTTGTTTGTTAATGAATTTGACCTTAATTATCAGAATTAAGTTCTCATAATTAGGAGACCTCTCTGACAAAAATAATTCTCCTAAAAGCTCTTAAGGCAGGCATGGGTAGCTAGTAGAAAAGTGTCAGCATTGTAACTCAGTGGAAATCAACCCAAACACTACTGAAACTCTTCTTTTGCTGTATATTCTTCATCTCGTTGGGGAAGGGTTTACTACATTGTCGGTGAATGAATCACTTCCCTTTTCAATAGGCAATATAGGGCAACTGTTCATTTCTAGTGATTAAATACTTTCATAAGGTATAAAATAAATAAGTGCACAGGGTTTTGTAATTGTGTTTTTTCCCAAATGAGCAGTAAGGGCAAGAAAAAAGAATGGGAAGACAAACAGACCAAAAAATAAGAGTAAGAAATGGTATGCACAGACACCACAAGATTAATATGCACAAAAGAAATGAAATATTTCCAACCCAAAGCATCACTTCTCATCACACCAACCAAACAGTCTTGAGAAAAGCCAGCTGAGGAATCAAGAAAAAGAGACAGAAGATTCAGATCAGCTTCCATGATATAGAAACTTTTCTAAAGCAAGAAAGAAAATGAAAGTGGAAAGATAAAAGATCTGAGCATTAGTTTTATATTTTGCCCTTGACTTTTCTTGCCCATGAAGTTACATCTTAGTTTTAACTTTTCTTTGCTGATAGTAAACTGGTGTGGCACTACTGAGATTTTGGTTTTTTCCTCCTCTTCAAACAACCCTGTATTTTCTGCAATCTTAGATATGAATGTTCACCTGAATTAATCCTTCTGCTCCCCTCTGACTATTCTTTAAATTTCCATTTGGAAAGTGTATTTGGGTTAAGGGCTTCTTAGCTTTTAACGGTTTCATGAAGCATATGGGATAATACGTCTGCATTTCTTCAGCCACTCAGAGCAGACATGGTGAAAACAGCCCCATGCAGTCTCTTATTTGCTGAGTATTTCCACAGAGGGAAGAGAAAGGAAATATGGGCAGGACTGAGCAGGATATGCTCCTCAAACTCTAAATCTCTATTAAGATTCAGGATGAAAATCAGGATGCTGTAACTCATTTCTCTATAGACACTTATTAAAGTGTTCAGGAAAAATCCTAGCTTTTTGAAACCAAATACAGCTCTACAGCTATGGACTTCCACTGTCAAGAATTCACCAAGAATTTAGCATACACCTAAATAGTGTAGGTTTCCATCACTATTCTTTCATCCTCTTCTATACCAAATAAAATACTACATTCCGCATAATTTCATTCATTTCACATAATGCCATTAAAAAAAACTCTAAGGACACAACCATAAAATCTAATGTGTCTACTTCCTTTCTTGCACAAATTAAATTTGCTATTTGACTACTTGAATTCAAGTGGGGATATAGCTTCCAGTAGATTTGAAGACATCAGCAGTGAAACAACATAATTTTTGAATCATAAATGGATTTGACTGTTGGCATTAAAAGGGCTTTGGCATAAAAGTGCCATATTTTATATTTTCAAAAGCAGTAATTAATTCCATACAAAGCCAACAGCTCACTAGCGGTACAGTTATCTTTCTCTATTTTCCTCAAAATACTTATAGTAAGAAAATAAGCTGGTTTCATTCAGTAGCTGCAAACATTTTCAAATAACTACATAGTGTTAGTCAAACAGATGACAACTGACTCAAGTATGGCCAGTAATTTGTGACATCTGCTATTCACAGAAAAGAAGAAAAAAAATCACTGATCATGTCTGCCTGGGATGCTTTATTTCAAAACATGTCTAAATTTTAGAGGTAAAAATGGTAGAATCACCACTCTGAGGGGAAAAAAGAAAGAAAAAAGAAAAAACCCAAGATTGAATATTTGTTGTGAGTGTATGTAAAACACCATTAGAAGAAGAAAGGAAATTAATTCTTGATGGAATTCTACTGATCAACCATTCTGTCAAAGATCGGCTCTACCGCCTTGCGTGTTTTAGGTACTCCTGTACAGAATGCAAAGGTTGGTATGGCATAGTTATCCTTGTGATCTATACGTATATAAGATACTATACACAAGAGATCAACATTAAAAGAAATGGCTGAGCAGAATACTAGTTAATTCACTGCCCAGATGAAGTCAAACCTAACTTGTATTAAAATTGCTTTTAATTCTTTAAGCTTCACACATGTAGGTTCATTCAAAAAAGATTTATAATGCTTTCCTCATACCTTGTCAGCTCAATTAATTCTCCAGTTGAAAAATGGAGAAGACCAGACTGTGGAACTTTTAAAATTTTTTAAGATATTAAGTGATGCCACAGGTCACAAATTTGAGCTGAATTATGAGACATTCCTTTATCCAAACATGAGACCACCCTTCTGGCTATATACTTCCTAAATTTATCTATTTTTATGTATATGAAATACATATATTATTTATAAAAGTATTCTTGTAGATCAAATCAAAATAAGCTGAAGTTTAAGCCTAGATACCAAAAGTACTGAAGATCTGAAAGATTGACTTAGATTACCATCTAGAATTTCATTATTTAAAAACTGCAACATACACTGACTGACATGAAGAATGGGCTTCTGTAATACGCTACTTATAAAAATTTCCTGCATAAAAAGAAGTGAGACATACATTGGAAAAGTCGGTGAATCAGTTCAAAAACCAAAGGGTAACCACCAGACAAGACTCAAAAAGATGCAGTTGATAGTTTTTTTTCTAGCTTTCTAAAGTTTTGTTACTGGGTCCAGAACAGAAATAGTATAAAGTGTTTAGCAAGATGCAAGTTCAGGGGAACTGCTTCCCTTCAGCTGCCTGAGATACTCCAGACTGATGTTGCCATGAGTTTGACACGTTTCCTTTGAGTTTGCTCCAAAAGCAAAAAGCACGAGCAAAATGAGAAAAGACAAAGGAGAAGGAATGGGAGATCAAGCTACAATGATTTGATTGAGTTTCAACGTTGATCATTATAGCCCTTAATCTAGTTCCATGATTCCCACATCCTGACTGACTACTTTCCTTTTCCAATTACTAAATACGCATGTGATATTCTAAGTAGAGCTTTCATTGCAGGGCTAACGTGAGAGCTACATCCAGTTTAGTCTTAGCTTGGTGAAAGTATCCATGATGCAAATCTACACTCAGCTCATATCCACTCCAGTTCTTCACTGAACTGCCCAATATGCAAAGGCTTCTGTGAATTATCCTGAGGCTACATAACACCACGTACATGGCACCAGCTCCATAACTCAGTCAACTACTAGAAATCTTGTTTCACCTTCTTCACTACAATTCAAAAGTTTTTCCCACCAATTCAGTTACGAACTTCCACCTTAAAATGGTCTAGAAACAGTCTCTGGCTACTGTGTTTCTTTGAGCTGAGTTTTAGCTTGTCACTTTCACAGAAAGTGATGTTAACACAAGCATCCCTTCGCAAGGAGGCTGCTCTAGAGAGGGAGACACAAGGAGCATATGACAATAGCATGCCTTCATTCCTTCTTTGAGAATGGGACAGTGTATTCTGCTAACCCATGGTGATTTGACAGAATGGTCCTGTAGAAGAATAACACCCTGTACAGCCTGGAAGTTTTGGAGCATGACCACAAATGTCCAATGCCTGCAGTGGATTGAGAACTTATTTGTGAGCAAAGCAACCTACAAGCATTTGTATGAGGAACCTGTCCTGGCTTCTTGGTGACAGAATTGTGGATGAGTGATTATATTTTTGTCTGGAACTTTCCTACCACAGATTTCTACAGCTCAGTAGGTGCTTGTTTTAGTAAAGATGGTTCTTTGCTGGGTAAATTTCTTCTCCCAGTTCACTGATACACACCCATGTCATTATCAGTTACTGTTCTCACTGAGCTGTTATGGAAACACAGCAAACCTTTCATCACCTAGTAGGATATCAAAACAATTTGCAATATAACATTTCTGTTCAGATGCTGGGAGATATAGTGGGAATGCAGTTATGTTCAGACTCACCATATATTGTTTATTGTTCCCTGCAACCTAGTCCATGTACCTGCCACGTGCACCATACCCTGTAACCCACCAGCAAGACTGAACTTTAAATTTTAAAAACCATCAAACTCAATATAGAGGTTTTAGTACCTGCACAAAGAGCATGCTGGAATACTCAGTGAATAAAAATCCACATTAACCTTGTACTGCAGTTGCAGTGATACTGTGGATCAATTAGGTCACTTTTATTTAAACAGTAAATGTGTTTGTTCCTTAGGATAGGTATCAGTACAGCCATAGTCTTTGGTTACAGATTCTGCTTAGAAACAGAAATGTTTGGGGGGTTGTTTTGTTTCTGTTAAAAGTTGAGGCAGCCACAACACCAGAAACAACCAAAGCTCTATGACAAAAATGTCTGAAGCCTTTGAAACAGATCAAAAGTACAGTGATTTGTTTGATCTAATTTGCTTTAAAAGTGGATATTGAAATATTTAACACGCTTAGTTCCCACATAAGAAAATCAGCATGCAATTCCCCTCTTTCCCCCAACCCCAAAATCTCCGTCAGATACCTTCTCCAGCTTTTGTCTTGTAAAAAGCTTCATTCTAGATCTAAATATGGTAATCAACAGGAAGAAACAAAACTACAATTGCAGAGCAATATTCTATTCTGCAACAAGCTGATTTCACTTAACCTCATGATCAAAATGTACAGTACATCTTACTACTTGCTCTCATGTTTGTAGGAAATTAATATTCTGGGAAGGTGCACTCAGTGTGTGACTGAATTCACAAACGATACTATCAACAATAAAATAAATAAATCATATTTCATACTAAGACACCATGGCTTTTTTTAGATTTAAATTATCCTTGAAAACAGACATAAAACATAATCAAATAGACCAAGAAAAGAATGAAAGAAAATCTCAGAAGGGTTTAAGTATTTGAGATAAAAGACGTATAAAACAACTTTGGATGTAGGGAAAAAAAAAAAAAAAACACACTTGAAAAAAATAGAGAGAAATATTGAACAGGAGCAACATTATTGTGCTCCAGAGTCCATGTTTCTTCCTTTCAGTGATCCCCAGTGAAACCAGTAAGAATTTATACAAATATGCACCGGAAGACTAGCATTAAAATATGCAATAAATGTAATAGGAGAAAAACAAAGATTGCAACTATGCTGACTATGTGATAAGGTATTTCATTCCTCCCTATTTTGTCTAGATTATTATCTTAGGTATTTTATAAAATTCCTTCAAAATTAAAGAAAGAACTGCAGTAGAAAACATGAAATCAATTCTTCTTATTAATAGTAGGTAAACATTTTCATAAACCACCAAAGAGATTGTATCATTCAGCGTTAAGTAGTACTGGATATTGCAGTACTATATTCTTTAAAAATCATTCTCAGGGCACAAGTCTGCCTTCAGTATTTGTATCTCGGTCATGAAATATGCAGCCATGGTGACTTTTCATTTTGCTGTCTAAGACTTTGATTTATAAAATTCTTCTTGGATGACCTTACAAAAAATTATTCAGGGAAGAATATATTTCATTTGACAAACTACCACATTCTTAATTGATAAACTAAGAATTCTGGAGCTGAGCCCTGAAGTCAGGACAAGGCTTATTGCATAATCACTTCCATTTTGTGCTTTACTTTCCCATCATTCATCAGTTCTTCATTGCAAACACCGTAATTCTACTTGCAGCATCTAACATAACAAAAAAATCAGCCCCCACACCTCAGACGCTGCCATGCCAAGGCATTGTCACACTCTGTTCTCAATGGCCCTAGCTGCCCTCCTCACATAAAATCCAAGATCATCCTTTATACAACTAAATATTTTAGTGATACAACTACTTTGTGCATGCATGAAAGGTGATATTTTTTACAGGGGTCAAGAAAGACTCCCAGTTCTCCTAGCACTGGCACCAGCAGCAGTGTCACTTCCACAATGGTGAGAGAAGGTGACTGGACCAGTCCAGTGCAACCAGCACTTCAGTGGAAGTCCCAAGTTTTATAATATTGTCCATGAAGTGGCTTCAGAGCTTCACAAAGGTATGGAAAAGTATTTCCTTCCTCCCTACCCTTCTGAAATAATTTTGCTGGCGTTATTCTGAGAGTCAATTATCTGAGTGGCAATCACTGGACAGCTTGGTGGGAAGCTAAGCACCCACAACCTGGACGGTGCCCAGCACTCAGGCTGGTGCCGTGCCTGTGCCGTTTGCTGCTCGGGAAGGTTTCAACCTTAGGGCATAGCAGTGTTCCAGTACCAAATGTCTCACTTTGCCCAATTACAGCTTTAGAAATTCACAAGGGAAATATCTGGGGATTACTTGGGCCATCACATCTTCCAGGGCAATTCATCTCATATGCTTCGGGACTAGTTTTAAATATTTTAGACGTGTATTAGCAACAGAGGGAAAAAAATTCCAAAACCAAAGTTGAAGCTGGATCAGCCTCGATAATGTGGATAAAGAAGCACAAATTAAGTACCTATTGATTATGAGATTAAGCAGACATAACTTCTACAAGTCTGTGCCAGAAAGTTATGGAGAACAGGAGGACTCTACAGGACTAAAAACTGAAAACAGTGATGAAAGATACACTACACTGAGACTAGGTCAGCAGCAATAGTTTTCGACTTGGCACAAGAAAAATTAACAGAAGTTTCTTAATTGGCTAAACCACATCTGTCTAACATTTTGACAGAATTTACAAAGAAAAGTCTGTTGCTGCCACCGAGACAGATCTGATAACTTGCATGATTATAACCCAGCCATTTTTATAAATATTTCTATGAGAACTAACGTTTTCATAAATCTAAAACTCTAAGATATTGAATGACATGGCTCTGAGTCAAGCAAGGGGCTCCGCTGGTTTCAACAGGATGCTCCAAGTGAGCAAAAGATGACAGAATAGTACCCCACAGATACATATAGTATCCTAGCAAATGATAAACAAAACAAAAAACCCCACCAAGTTCTTTCTGGACCCCCATTTACCCTTTCAAATGCATATTTACCCAGTGCAATGCAACACCATGTCAGAGCTAGCCAAACTAGCACATTTATACAGCACCATGCAGGGATATTAGCTGAGGTCTCAGAGAGAATATAACCTCGTTAGAGCAACATTGTGCATGGGCTAATTAGGCCTGTCTCTCAAGCAAGGCTAATTATTCCCAGTACAGCACCATACTGATATCACTCTGCAGCTTCTGGGTTCTGGAGCTAGATTATTCAGCAGTAGCTCAGGGATCTCTGCCCCACGCTGTATTCAAAATTGTAAACAAAATCATGAGAAATGGTTGTATTATTCTGAGATAGCGGCATGATGCACTGCGCTGTCTCGCTTCATCTATCAAGGACATCAAAATGAAGGATTAACATGTCTGTGCACTGAGATCATCTTTGAAATCAGAAATTCCACCACTCGACCAACAATTGTGCTAGAGAGAAAAGTTGGACTGAAGGGAACAAATATCCCAGGATTGGAGTCCAGGGTGTCTTCAGGCATCTCACTAGGCACATGCCGCACTTGGTAAACCCTCAGAAACACAAAAAGGTAAACAAAGGCTAGACAGAAGCTCAAGACTTCTGCTGTTTTTCTTAAAGACCAGCTTTGACTAAAAGCTGGTACAAAACAAACGTTTTCGTATTCTGCTGGCAAGGCAGGTCTCAAGCTGTTCCAGTGCAGATGAGAGTTCCTGTACCATCATGGAATACTGAGCACAGTCAACTGAGAAACCTTGGGATGCCACTACCACAAGTTTCAAGACTTAGGAGAGTTTGCCTTTGTTGTTTCAGATGCAAAACCTGATAGCAAATCTGTGTCAACGAGAGGCCTTGCAGAGCCCAAACCAGAAAGGACCAGTGAGCTGGGACGAGCCAGCTGCCCTGGAAGCACACGAGGGCCCACATCTGGGGGTAGCTGCAGATGAGACTTGTGCACCAGGTAGATTCAACCAGGCAATAGAGTAGTCTGCATCGGGTAGGGAAAAAGGAATTATTTGACATTCAGCATAAAAGGAAACTCAGTACTTTTACATAAAATATACAAAACTGTCATGTGTGAAGTGGCCAGGAAGCTTCCTACTTATTCAGTGGAGAAGTTTTCTTTGTATCTTTAATTCAGATATCTTCTTATGAAAAAAAAAATCTTTGCAATAAAAAGGCAAGGTGAGGTCTCTTACATCACCACAGAACTGAATGCATCTTGTTTCAACACGTCTCTAACAAGCAGCCTAACCTACGAGAATGAAGACTTAATAAACTCCACCAGGATTTGAGCCCTGCGCTGCTAGCACCGGCTTCTGCAATAAGACTGAATTGCCAAGAGCCTTCTGTTAAGGACAGTGTTTTTGTCCAGTTCCTGTTGTGATTCCAGGTAACAATAAATCTAGTTTTCAAAAGAAACTCTAATAGGAAATGTGAACTAACATTTTAAGCCATTACCATACTTAATATGTAAGACAGTATCCACTGTCTTTGTCTAACTGGCAGAGGTTACCAGTATGAAGATTTGAAAGTACAAATACTAGCTTCTATTGAAAATGAAAAAAAAAAAAAAAAAAACAAAAACGACCAGAGCTATGATGACAGTTTGTTCCCTAGAATTCCAATAGAATTAAACAATCAGTTTTGATGAGGGGAGCACAGGGACAAGGCAGAAGACATCATCAATTTAAAGTCAATTTACCTTTGTGGTTACTAGGCTGAAAATTAACACCTCTTCTGTAGTAGCATAAGCAAAGAGTTCTTTCAGTGTTTTACTTAATACTTACCATGTACAAAAGATATGGGTCCAAAATTTAAAATCCTGGGCAACACAGTAATAAAATAAATCACAAGAATATAGGGATTAATCTGTTCCCACTCCTTGCTGCTCAACTTGTCCATTGCAAACCTTTTATTTTTTTAAACCATGAGTGAAAGAACTTCCAGAGCATTGTCCACATCTTCTCTCACTGCACAGTTTAGAATCCCTACCCAACACACAAAACACAGCACTTTAACTCCAGTAGAAGAGTGGCAAATGCTATAAAATCCACTAGGTATTGGACTATTGCAAATTTACAGACATAGGCATAAAAGTCATAAATAGCATTAAACATTAGACATTAGGAAATAGTGATTTAGGGAACGGAAAGAGGAGAAATTTTGTTCAAAACTAATCAATTCATCAAGAATTTTTTTAAATCCCATTCTGTAGAAAAGAGAAATACTGATAGCAACTGAGCATCTAATCTTTAACATACATATACATTTTCCACAATATTGATATCTATTCGGTACAAGCTGACAAAATTAAAAGTTTTAGTAACACAAAGCTTATCCCATCCACCCTCTGCACTTGTATGGAGCTGTTAAAATGCTAGTGCCCGATTGTTTCTGTTAAAAAGATATAGTATATCTTGCTAAAGCTGGTGATGTGCCAAGTACTCAGTGACGCAGTGACAAATAGCCTTCTCGATTCCTGACAAAATACTCCCTCTGCTGTACAATATACACTGTTACATAAAGCCCAATGCACATATATACATATTTAAACTATGAAAAGGTCATCGTTTTCATAAGCCAGACAATTCACTCTTTCAGAATTTTTTTCCAAATGACCTTGCTGAAAATAGAAATATCATTGTTATCCACCAGATATAAAATTATTTGTGACTTACTTCGAACAAACAGGGTGAATATACAAAGGTATAAACCTACATAGGAGCCCAAAGGCTATAACATTACTAAATTATTTAGTTCAATTTACAGTGAATGTTATAAAATTAAGGCTCAAATTCCCAGTTAAGACATAGATAAGTCAAAATACAAGTATATAAAAAGTAATGCACAATGAATTAATTCAGCCATAGCTCTGTTTTGTTTGTGTTTTACTGCTTCTGTTATATACCCATTCAAAATTGCTCTGTCTCTATAATTTCACCATGCCTTTATAGTAAACAGTAAGGTGGTTAACACGACTGAAATATTAACATTTCTGACTCGCTGGAAAAATATTTCCAGATAAGTTTTCCATTTAGAAATTATGCAATCCAAAGGACATAAAGAGACTTGGAAAACCAAAGGCATTCAGGTGGCCACATATGGAACAAACTGAAATGGTTGTGCTGAGTACACCAGAAAGAAGACCTGTCCGTCCCATGCAAAACCAGACCAACCTCCAGACCAGCCTGGAGTTCTAGAGTGGTATCCAGGTGCCATCCAAGTGGCATGTGTTGCAGAGTCTCTGTGTCAAAGAACATGGAATGACCTCTCCAAGTTTATATCATAAATCTGTTTTAATATTTAGTGTGCGCAACCTCTCCCTCTCCCCCAGAAAGACAAACTCTTCTCCCAGGAGTGCACCAAAGTACATGCACAGAATAAAACACTACTGGCCATAAACAGAGGTATATTTTCAGCTTTCATGCATGTCCTAATGGAGTACGTGCATAGGCACAGAATAAAACTGTATTATCCATACAGAGGTATGATTTTTCAGCTTTTAAAAAGTTAAAATTAGTTTTTAAGGATGGACATTGGGGGTTTTTTTGCATTCAGACAGTTCACTAATGTACTTCAATTTACATTAGTAGTCCCTGACACAAACACTTTCTCTCTGCCCCAGGCACTTCCACTCATACAATTTCAACTCATAGAAATGTGCTTAAGAAAACAGTAATTGAGGAATAAAATCATCTGCATTTCATGCTTTCATGATATATGTTTTGGGTTTATTCCACAGAGGTGTTAAGAAATTCAAGTTCTAATTCAAGGCATATTGTCATTATGTACTAAATTTAATTAAAAATTCAAATTTTATCTAGCTGTCATAAAGTGCATTTATAGAAGTTAGCCATTCCAGGGCAGAAAGATGAAAATACTGTAATAGCAATAATGCTGGCTTATCTGGGAATACAAAACCAAAGAGAATTTCTTTCCAGAAATTCCATTCAAATTATTCTTTTTAAAGTAAAAGCTAAAGATTAATTACTTCTAACTCTATTAAGTAGTAAAAAGGGTGGTTTTTTCAATTTTAACATTAATAGTTAATATAACTCCTTTTTATTTCAGAAACATGCCAAGAAGATACAATTATCCTAAGAGCAGTATTCAGAAGAAATTCCCTTTGCATTTTTCTCAAAGGAAGCACAATAAACATGATTGTTTGCTTTCTAACAACTAACGATCGCAGCTAGCTGCAGTGTATGCTCAATTGCATACAGGGGGAAAAAAAAAAATGTCCATATTGCTCCTATCACACCTTTGAGCACATGTGCCATAAGGATATACACCAGGAAGAACAACAACTCCATTCAAAACAAGGATCAGGTCATGATTGATTACAGTCCCAGCAGCCCTCTATAGTCTGTGTTTAAGCAAAACTTGCCAAGATCAGCCCTTTGCAGTATATCAATACTGCCACAGGATGGCAGAAGGAACACCTGATAATTTCACTGGCTTTGCAAATTCCCAAGATGCTGGTGAAAGCCTATAACCATCTGAATTCTCCGCTGCCCGCATTCCGTCACATCTGCAGAACAACTGCCAATTACATGCAGGGTCTCACTGGCAGAAGTTTACACAACATTGTGAAAAGCCTTAAACACTATCGAAATCATAAGTAGTTTTAGTATTACTCATTTCCATGTTATAATCTATTAAGAGCTACCAAAAAAAGTTGTAGTTTATGCCTTACTGGAAAAAAAAAAAGAATAGGCTAAATTTTCAAACTGTATTATCAGTCAGTTTGCGACAGGTAGGACATCCCTTTACACCAGTCTTACAGCAAAAGTACAGTGTGATGCACCTCCAAACATGCAGTCATAGAATGGTTTGGGTTGGAAGGAGTCTTTGAAGGTCATCCAGTCCAACCCCGCTGCAATAAGCAAGAACTTCTTCAACTAGATCAGGTTGCTCAGAGCCCCGTCCAACCTGACCTGGAATGTTTCCAGGGATGGCGCATTTACCACCTCTCTGGGCAACCTGGGCCAGTGTTTCACCACCTTCAGCATAAAAAAGTGCTTCCTTATCCCTAGTCTAAATCTTCCCTCTTTTAGTTTAAAGCCATTACCCCTTATCCTGTTGCAACAGGCCCTGCTAAAAAGTTTGGGCCCATCTTTCTTGCATGCCCCCTTTAAGTACTGAAAGTCTGCTATAAGGTCTCCCTGGAGCCTTCTCTTTTCCAGGCTGAACAGCCCAACTCTTAGCCTGTTTTCATAGGAGAGATGCACCAGCCCTATGACCATTTTTGTGGCCCTCTTCTGGATCCACTCAAAAAGGTCCATGTCCTTCTTATGTAGGGGGCTCCAGACCTGGACACAGTACTCCAGGTAGGGTCTCACCAGACCAGGGGGGAAGAATAACCTCCCTCAACCTGTTGGCCATGCTTCTTTTGAGGTGATCCAGAATGCAGTTGGTCTTCTTGGCTCCAAAG
>JAHREE010000143.1:6868073-6976447 GCA_033628505.1 Tringa tobata | reverse complement strand
CCTTCTCTTTTCCAGGCTGAACAGCCCAACTCTTAGCCTGTTTTCATAGGAGAGATGCACCAGCCCTATGGCCATTTTTGTGGCCCTCTTCTGGATCCACTCAAAAAGGTCCATGTCCTTCTTATGTTGGGGGCTCCAGACCTGGACACAGTACTCCAGGTAGGGTCTCACCAGAGCAGAGGGGCAGAATAACCTCCCTCAGCCTGTTGGCCATGCTTCTTTTGAGGCGATCCAGAATGCAGTTGGTCTTGGCTGCAAAGGCTACCTTCAATTCCTCCCCCCCCCCCAGCCTGTATTGATACCATGGGTTGCCCCAACTACAGATGGAAATCTGTTAGACAAATCTTTAGGCCTTCTGTTCAAGGAACTTGTTGTCTGTACACAACAGAAAGCAAAAGCAGGATATAAGTGAGAATGAACCAGCAGGGCACTGGCATCAAAGAACTGCCTTCAGGCAGAAAGTTATCTCAGAAGGTATTTTATTTTTCTTTTCAAGCAGTTTACTACTACTAACAGGTACTCAAGAAATGCAGAGTAACTTGGAGACAGTCACTTGATAAATAATTGGATTTAGGCAACATGCACCCTAAAAGAAGAGCTTGGTTATATGGGACATTGGCCTTCTTTGGTCCTATAGCCTCATGTATGGATGTTACTCCTACAACCACAGGATCAGCAAGGGAATGAACAGAAATGGATAAATACCCAGGTCTTATAGCACGTGTTCTGCTTGCTTACAGCCCTGTGATGGGGAGACTGGAAGCTTGTGTCTCCATCCCTATCCTTTTGCTCCTGCCAGAGCAACTGGATGTTCCACATGGAAATTTCTGAACTTCTGAAGGTCAGAAATAGTAACCACATCTTTGCTTCTTTAACCAAAGATTACTGGATGATACTTAAATTTTTTTGGTGTAGCAAGCTGAGGAGTGAAAGTCTTAATCACAGACCCCATGGGAGATTTTAGACACATTTTTTCCCATACGAAAGGAATGTTACAGGATATCATCTCAATGCTTTTGATCCTCACTGAAATCATGAAGTCTGCTTTTTTTATTAGGCCAGGTAATTTTAGCATGTCTGTTGAAACAATAGTTGAGGCACACCTCTCTTTCCTGCTGCATCAAGAGCCTGAATTAGGTTTCTACATTTTTCCCTTGTTCTCTATGTATGAAATTGAAGACTTTTCACATTAAAATTGCTGTATCTCTTTCCTGCTGAAAGAAAAAAGATGAAGAATAACTGATATTGCAGACAAGATCTCTTTGCTTTGGCTGAGAAAAACACACTACGCATTGAAAGAAAGAACGTATTAGTTTCAGAATAATGATACAGAGAAAGAATAGGTTTTTTCCTAGGTTTTGGACAAGGTTGAGGATTAGGCAAGTTCAGTTAGTTGAACAATTCTTCTATTTTAGCTATTCCAAAGAACTGAAAGCGCTGTTTCTGCTACTGAATTTGAGAAAAATGTTAACCATACCCTGCTTTCCCAGTCCTTTCTGCAGTATTTGTAATGTAACATATTTCCAGTCATTTCACAACAGACTTGCTAGATAGGTTTGGCTGGTAGTAAGAATCTTTTTCCTAGCAGAAAATCCATTTCTGGATTTATCCTAATAGAATTAATGGAAGCCAGTAGCCTCTAGAGCAGTTTTTATTTTTCCAGACTACCACTCGTTTCCTCTTGTTTCTTCCTTGGAAAGCACCACGCACTGCTCTCTCCTTTAATAAGGCACTGGCTTAGCCGATTTGAAGCAGCCCAATAGTAGTCTTAAATTAATTACAAGGCCATCCCTCCCTTCCCCTGACATCTGAAGATGACACCTTGTGGCAGCATCTCCCTTAGCATTGTCTTTAAGAGTGATACATGATGGCAATTTTCTTCCATCTGCTAGGACTGCCAGCATAACAGCAAGCCTGGGGACTTTCTGTTGTTGCTGGTACTTTTGATGATAACAGATTTGCACCTTTAACGCATACAGCAATATTTGACGGTGTACTAGGAAAGTACCAGATTTCAACCTGTTCTACGTTTGTATCTTCAGTTGTGTCTGAAGCAACTGAATAGCATTGACAAGCTATTGATTTTTTCAGCATTATGAGCCCTAGTTTTCTTATCCAAACTAGGCTTGAAAGTTACAATGGTTGGATAAACGAATGCATCCTGGATTTCAGCTGGAACTTTAGGATCTGCAGCTACACAGGAACAGGCAGACCTTTGATGATGGAGTCAATTCTAGAACACAAACCACACGCGATGTGCAATCCTCTATATTTTTTGTTTTGTTAATAAGTGATAGTGCATTTAACTTGGCTTTATCAAAAAAATCTGTTTTCTTCGCTGGATTATGGATGTACACAAATTGGCACTGTGAACTTTTTTCTCCTCCTTTCCTTCAGTGAACCTTAGCAATTGCACAGATTACCCTAAAAGCAACTGTAGAGTCGATATACTAGCCATGGAAACAGCATCTTTTCTAACGGCTTTTTAGTTATGTTTTATTCATAATTCAGCGATCGGTTTAAATTTGCATTCGAGCAGTTTCACATGCTTCCTAATGATTTCACAATTGAAATGCCTTCCTTTTCTGTTACCTGCCGTTGATTGCTTCAAGTGGGTTTAATTTATTTAATGATTGAGAATACAGACCATAATACTAAATATGTTTTCATGTTCATCCCAGTGTCAATTTGTGCTAAAAATAAACATGAAAGGCTTTACATAATAAGCAAAGCGTCATAAGGGTGCATCCACTGGAGCAGCTATGTTAAAATTATAACTCTATCGTGAGCATGGATGAATCAAGAACAATTACAACACCTCTTCACTGAGTGTATCACATATAGTTTCTTTTTTCCTCATACATGAATCAAAAATAATTCAGAGTGATTACATCTTGATGGATGGGGAAAATATCACTTTGAAGTGAATTTCCAAATATCATTTTGAATTTCATTTCAGAAAGACAGGCAGTAGATATTTCAGCAAAGTTCCGCTTAACTCACTCTCTAAAGAGATTGGGAAAAAATACTACTATTATAAAGAAGCACAATGCAAATCAATTCTGAGGTCTGCAAAAACCCAAAATCTTCCTGTTCACATCAACTTTCAAAAGTCCAGCTCCAGCTTTCATTTTTATATATATGAGACACTGAAAAGTCCCCTAAACATTTTCCCTGATGTCAAATTTGTTCTGAATGTAACTCACTTCATGATACAAATTAAAGATTGATTGTCACCTTTACCACTAAATGGCAGAAGATACTAATCTACTGCATTCTTACATTTGGGGACACATTATGGGTCCACTCTGACTCACAAAGCTCTGAAGGACCCTAATTTGACCCTACTAGCAAACATGAACCTTTACATTTGCTTATTCAACTTTTCACACAAGATATTGCAGAAGACAAAAATTAGCCTAAAACAAGAAGCACATGTAAAACAGTAAAATAGAACAAAACAGAAGAACCTTAATGAAATTTGAATCTGGCTTTAAAAATGTTTAAAAGTAAATATTCAAAGTCAATTTCACCAAGTGAGTTGGAAGACTTAGCCCAAAATGCATTCTTTAATATCAAATCCTGTATATCTCACTCAATTTAAGTCTAAGTAAGAACTTTGCAAGAAAAATATTGCTATTAATCTCATGTAAAATGTACAAGAAAATCTCCTTTTGGTGTCAAATCCAAAAGTCTGCTGCAAAGCTCCTCATATCAGTTGTCTTCTCAATGCCAAACAATGGGTTTCAGAGTAAACATCCTTCAAGGATTATTTAGGATGACTTTTTAAAGACAAAAGAATGTAAGTATATCCTACATGTTACGATAAATACTGCAGCACTTCTCTGCACTTCGCTCACAATTTAAAAGCCATTTTCATAACTACAGTGGCAAGTGAAAGAGAGAATGATAACAAGAATTTTGACTTCAGAACACAAGATGGCAGCCTTCAAAAGGGAAAAGGAAGTTGTCCCAAATCACTCGCAACAGTTAATGAACCTTTTCATGGTGACATTAGGTCTTGGACTGCAGGAGTCCAAACTTTAACCTCCTTTACATAGGATTAATCAAAGAAATCATGAATAAAAACCGAAAAGTAAGTATGATGCTAAGATGTATTTCATTAAGAGAAAAGCATATTAAAAGTAGCTTATGGGAAATCTTTTGCGCATTTCCATCAATGACTTCTCAACAGGTTTTACTTCCAAAGGCAAAAACGCAGATGACTATTCTACAAGCAGAATTTACAAGTAAAAGTTATTAATACATATATATAAGATCATCCAAGAACTATTTCCATCTTTACCATGCAAAAATTAATTAAATAAATGCTTCCTCCCATAAACAGACACTTATTATACATGTATGGCTACATTGCAATTTACAAGGGAGCAGTTAAGTGTAAGATTTCAGTTACAAATCTAGATCATACTAATCCCCATTGAACTTCGCTGATGTTGCTGGTTACCTGCTGAGTACACTATGCGAAGGAAAGGTCTAGCACAGTTTACTTTCCTCCTTAAACAATATGCAAACTGTTTGCATACAAATAAAAACATAACTCCATGGATGGCTTCATCTTCTGTAACTCTACCTACTGAAGTCAGACAAGCTCTTCCAGACTCTCACGTAGCAAAGAAAAAGATAGAACTACAGATCTCTTAAGGAAACTTGGGAGAAAGAGAAAATAAACAGTTATTTTTTGACATTGGTTTAACCTCCATCCAGTTTATTTACATAGTAATGACTCAATCGTAGGTTGTATACACGATCCCACAACATAATACAAGTAACTGCTCCATTCAATGTAATTCCATTTGCATTAACATCAGAGTAATGATAATGCCCTAACTACGTCTTAATAAGTCACAATACCTTTAAAATATATGTACGACTAAGTAAAACAAAATCATATTTTAAAAGCTCCTCAGCTATTTTTCATCTTTTTAAGCGAAATATAATCCAAAAGTAACAAACCAATACACCACAAAATTTATTACCCTAACGGCTAGTTGATAAGAAATAGACACTTTCCACATCACAGACAAGTTGTACTTTCCCCTTCTTTTGTAATCACAGCCTTTACTCTTCTTTCCAGATGCAAAGTCCTTTCCTTCAACATTACTCACTAAACTCCTTGTCTGAAGGCACCTACTGACATCCACTGCCTGGAGGAGAAATCCAGAGCTGTTTAGACTATATACTTAAACCTCCAAGTTGCTAAAATTAGGCAAAATTAATCCATATTCAAAACAAGAGAATACAAATGTGGGTGACAATAGTGAAAAAAATATCAAAGACTAGAAATTTAGATTTCTTGACCTTGACACAAGGTCAAAAACGGACAAGGAAGACACTGCAAGAACAGCAGGCATCCTACAAGAACCACATTATCTGGAAGGTTTCTATACCACCCAAATACTTCCCCACAAGCCATATGATACCACAAAATGACTTGCAATATAGAAGACCAAAAAACTTTCATGTCTTATAAAGTTTAAAGACAATTTAAAGCTGAAGGCTGGCATACAAGACAAGTGTGTAGGCAGGCAAAATCCTTTGCAAGAGCAAGGCCTGAAGGATGCTGCAATGAGAATCGTAACTAATATAACAGATGGTAGAGCACAGCATACCCTTGTATTCTGGCACATTTCAGATACTGCCTATCATTTTGTTGCACCTGTGTCTTTCTCTACTCAAAGATTAAAGTCCTGGGAAGCTGAACATATTTTGCTTCCATTTTTTGTCCCTTCCACACAGTTCCTCTGGCTCTTGATTCTCTGAGGTCTCCACCCAGGCAAGCTGGCATCTCAGGAAAAATGGCACATACATTCAGACCTCATGAGATCAGACAGCCCATCACCCACCTCCAGTCAGGAGCAAAACTCCCTAAATATTCCTATAGGCTGTATCTCCCTAGGAATCTATTTTCATACTCATTGTCTGTAGGGTTTGGACACTTTTCCTTGTGCTGTCTCTGTATATCCACATAATTTAGCTTAAACTACAAGGTGTTCTTGGTACAGAGAGATCTTTTTACTTCCCTCTCAGGCTATTCTTTTTCAGAACATCAATTCTTTCATTGGTCTTTCCCCACATCACTCCTGCATTGCTCCAAATGGACCCATTCCAGCAACAAAACTGGGCCCTTCTCCAGAATAAGCCTTGCAAAAGTGCTGATCAAAGTAAAAATATTATCTCTATACATTTGACATCACATTCCCCCTTAAACATGCCAGTAGAACACTTGATTTTTGTGTGCTATGATGATGGGACCAACTCAAGCACAGCTTGCAATTTATGTCCCAGAGCATGTTTTGCTTCTTAGTTAGCCTTCCTAGTGTGTGTAGCTAGTGTGGTACATTACAAACAAGAGCAGTACTTTGCACTTTACTGGATTGCACTGCCTTTATTTCAAGCCATTTCTCCCATTTTTTTCTAAGTCATTATGGGTTTCAAGCCTGTCCTTGAACATGTTGACAGACTCTCCTGGCTTGTATATCACCAGCAGACTTCATAAGCACGGTCTCAGCTGTATCATCTAAATCGTTATGAAAATGTTGAAAAGCACCAGAGAAGCATCTCCAAACAAGCAAATGCAGCTGGTCAGCAAGTGCCCCTGTCAAGACATTTACTGGAGTTGCAGAGTGAAAGGACTCAGTGCAGGCAAAACCAGACAATCCTGCTGCCCACGGGGTCTCCACCAGTATCATGTCCCATCTTGGAGTGGGCTTAGCTCTGTTAGTGATGCAACTTTCATATGGATATGTAAAACTTGCCTAATTGTCAAAAAACTCCTTAAAGTCATGATTTAATCATGTTTACTGTGTATACTTAGCCCTGTGGCTTGTTACCCTGTCAAAGTATGAAATCAGTCCATGTGAAATCCATTGTCTGTTTTTCACTTGCCACTTTTTCTTTTTTTTTTTTTTTTATCTAGTAGAGATTTATAAACAGGCAAGTGAAGTATACATACTCCAGCCTCTTCCCAGAAATTTAAATTAAACTGAGAATGCATCCTCTCCTTGTCTTGCATCCTCCTTTTTTGCATTAGCTCCATGTTACCCTTCATTTTTCCCAGAACACCAGATCCTCTCTATGACTTCTCTAATATTGCTGCTCTAAGAAGGGATTGAATACATTTCACTGCAAAGGACCTGGAAATAGAATGAGGCGATCTCAAATCACCTCACTTTAACGGTTACTGACTTTTGCTTCTTTCCTGTTCCAACAGAGTTGTCACTCCTCTGCTGCTTTTTTAAACTATGCAGAGCAAACCTTTTTTGCAGACATAGTACTGAAGGATGGAGAACAAAACACTTTCAGCTTCCCAGTAATCACCCGTTGTTATCTTTCCATTGGGTAGCAAGACAACTTTGTCATTAGTCCATGCAGGAATGGATAGACTAAGAAAAGAAAGTAAATATTCTAATTTCATGTCAATTTTCTCAGATCATTCATGCTTTAATTGCACTGGAAGGGCTTTTTTGTTTGTTTTGTTTTCATTCCTAATGAGGAATGAAGAAGTTGGGAAAAAAATAAATAAGAGAGCTCTGGATGATCTACCAGAATCGCAGGTCCCTGCTACTGCAGTGTCTGCACAGGCTGTTCACAAAACAAAATAAAGGTTAAAGTGAAATCAGGCTGTTCATGTACAAACCCGCAGAAAAAAAAAAAAAAGCAGGCAGAATCAGAAGCTGAAGACAGCGTTGCAGAAAGCAGTGCAGCTCTGATTGGAGGCAACAATCAATAATCCTGAGAAGGAAGGCTACTGCTGAAAAATATATCACTAACAACAACAAAAACCCCAGGAACTGAGGAATGTAGCAGTGACCATCAATAACAATTTGGTTTTGAGAGCACCTCCACAGATGAATGGATAGATGGGACTGCACTGGTTTAGGGGAGATTGTCAGCTTTGCTCCTTATGTATCATCGTTAATGCTTCATTTAAAAAAATACCCACACACACAAACTAGATTTCATCTTTCCTGACTTCCTTTTCTACAAAATGGCCTTAAATCAAGTTATATATTTCAGAGTTTGGTAGGCATTTCAGTAATGGAAGACAGTGTTAGCATAGCACTACCAGCTTCATTGCTTTTCTCTCTAGGAAAATCCTTTGATTTCATACTAGGAAACACATTTCAGACAAAACCTGAGTTTGGGCAGGGTTTCCATTTGAAATTTCACGTCAAACAAGATCTTTGGCATGAAGACTTACAAAAAAGGGAGGAGGAAGGCGTATTTACAGTAGTACTTATTTCACGAGTCATATGTTTTTGCAGCAAATCTCTGTCTCGTGCTCACTGAACACAGTTTGGTTTCTATAGTGGAGCACACACATTCACACTTTTGAAGGAAATGAGCACTAATGGTGTTCGAGTCCCTGGACCAGACTAGAGGTCTTCTAAGGGAAAGCACCTCCTGAAATCTGTGCCAGCCTGGATGTCAGGTTTGCAAATCAAGTGTTTTGCTTGGTAGGTCTGCTCCAATTGCACCACATTATGCACGAACATAAACACCGCCAGAATCTAGCTGAGAAACATTTTGCCTTCCTTCAAAATCTATAATCACATTTACACAGTCTCTTTCTCTCTCCTTTACAAGAAAACATTCTGTCATACCAAATGTTCCCACACTATTGATATTTACTCGTTCTGTGAGTTTCGTTCCCCCAGGAATGGTAAAGTTGCTTGCTAATTAGGGTCTCCTCATACCAGATGCTTTTCTCCTTTGATTTGATCAGATTTTATGTCTCCCTCTTGTGGGAGAAAGACTGAGATTATACAAAAGAGGGCAAGATACTATTTGAACCCAATAACCCCTTTTCACAATGTATGATTTGAGACATATGCAATACATACATACATACATGACTGCAGAGAACTATAAACTCAGCATTATAGTAGTTTATCTGTTTGCTCACACTTCACCAAACCACTAAAAATGGAACATACCCAGCACTGCTTCACACCAGGTGCCCCAGGCTTACAGTCAAGGAACAGGTAGGATACACGGAGGAAAAACCCAGCACGACTGTTCCGAACACACTGTTTCCACAACAGTCACTCCAGTCTGCACAGGCTTATCCTCTGGGGTAGTGGCACAGACCAGATGGCTTTCCATTCACGTTTTCTACTGTTCTTCTAACACGGCTATCCTCACAAAGATTTCATGCAGAGTAACAAATGCACTGATTTTCCTGAATAAACTCCCAAAGAAGCAAATTTGAACATCCCTGCTAAACCCAGCCCTACTTTAGAAATTTAAGACTTTATTCTTAGCTAAGAAACAGGGAGAAAGAGGTGAAAGTGAGAATAACAAGGTATTCGAGAGATGCTAAGAGATTTCCTTCCATCAGTGCGAACAACAGAGATGTACTTACTTTTGACCTACTTTTGTCAGAAAATAAGAATGAAATTCTGTCACGTACTTTAGTGTACAGAGACGAGGTGCTGGAACAAACACCCAGGATAAGAAGCAATAAGCCATCAGCCTGGGCACGTTATCATCAGAAACGGGGTTCAAAAAGCTGATGATTCTTGAGGTCTCACAGCCAAGCATGACAGGCACTGGGGTTACACAGACAACACGTGAAATCCTGAATTCCTTAAAATCAGTTGGATTTATGCATTGATTTGATTCAAGGTGCTGTGTTCCTGCATGTATTGTTTGGTATTTCATGACAGATCACCAACTCAACTTAGTATGGGAGACTTTTAAATACTTTGTATTATAAAGCTTCCGTGCTAGTACTCGAAAAATTATTTTTCAAGTAGATTGAGGTCAAACCCACAAGAACCGTAAAATGTAATACGTGTTAAATCCTGATTATCATAGCACCTTTTACGTGATATATATGCCCTGTAAAGTGAATTACAAATATTTGCAGAAATTACACATCTGCTCTAAAAATGTCAAATCTTGCTGACACCAGGAAAAACACAGGAAGAGTTATGGGAGCAGTATACTATAGATGAAAATTCTCCAATGAGCACATTTTGATTAATGGTGCTGCATTCACTAACGAATGACAGGCAAGGTCACAAGTAATTTCAGTAGTCCTCCATACTACAACCTCCATGGCTGTATAAAGCAGCCCATATTTTACACGAGTACTTCTCTGAGATGAACTAAAGTACTTTGGAAACAGTAATAATATACATAAAGTGGTGAAATTCACAACAGCTATTCAGATATATCAATTCATAAAAGAATTATACCTCAGATTTTTTTATGAAGGATCAAGATATCTTAAAAATCTTAGTTATTATATTTTCTCTATATAGTAGTGTCTTACGTATAAAACCTTAAAAGCTAAAAGGCAATCTCCAACTTTAAGCCAATGAAACAAAAGTGTCTGAGGAGACAGACTACCTGGCCAAGTTGGAACATTATGCAACTTTGCCTATGGAGACAAGCTTAATTAAAGCATGTCTGCAAAAATGTTCCACCACTGCTTGAGAACTAAGTTATAAAACACCAGAAACCCATATGTTACCTATACCTACCTGCCATTCAGACACACCCTATTTATATAAGGCTTAGCTCCGGATATTAGATAAGATGAGCAGTGAGGAGTTACTAGTTTTATCTGCATTTCACAAGGTTATTAAAACAGCATAAGGGAATAACAGTTTCTTACTATAGCCTTACCATGTCAAGCCCTAAACAGCATGGTTAAACATTTGAACTCCCTACATATTCTTCACTGTCCCACTGAAATTCACCTCAATTCGTTAACAGTGGAGAGTGACCTCCATCTCACAATCTATCACAGTGACTTTGACCCACCCCAGCTCATTTGTAAAGGATGTTATCACCAGCTAAAGAAGAGATCTTCCTCCAAACTCCTCTCTCCCAGGATGGAACACACAATGAATAAGTAATCTCTTCAGCCAACAATTTTATTTAACATTATTTTAAGCTGCTTAAGAATGCTAAAAGTCAGTGACTTTTCAAACGTAGTCAATGCCATCTGATTTTATTGGGGTTTATATCAGCTGCAACTCCTGCTTTTAATCTCAACCACTCCTGTTTGCATAGCTAAATAGAAACAGACTGGGAGGGAAGAAGGAAATAATGCACTTTATGCATTTAATACCTGGCCATCTGGTACCTCAGAAATGTGTTCAACTTAAACAGCAAGAAAAAAAAAACAAAGGAGCCAAAAGAAGCTTTGCTACAGAAAAAAAATGCATTTATTCTATTCAAACAGGACAACTAGCATCCGATGCAGAGGATATACATTAAATCCAAATGCTAATACACAGTTCTTATATGAATAGGAATACCAGAGGTAAGTGGTATCAATGGAAACTAGAATAAAGTCTCTGTCCTTGACACCCTAATGTAAATGATTTTTTTCTAATTCTCTCTTCTCTATCACTGAAAGAGTGGGAAGAAAACTGAATACTTAAGGCATTTCCCTTCACATATAGAAGGAAAAACAAGAAATGCAGTCATTTTTAGAAGCTTCAGCATCCTCAACAACATTTGCTAGATGCCTTGGAAAAACATATAGGTAATAGGTGGAATTTCTCATTAGCACACTATGTGACTGCAGTACTGAAGAGAGAGGGAGTCATTCTCCTTTGAAGAAAGACCTTAAGACAGGTACAGATAAATGGGCTTATCTGTAGAGAAAGGTGGTGATCCCACTACAGGAAAAAAAAATAAAAAAATCAAATTGGTGAAGGCCTATTACTGCTTCCAGGAAACTTCTGAGCTTCTCTTAATACCTCTCTTTTTGCCACCTGAATAACACGTGGGAAAAAAAGCACTGAGATGTGTTTGCTGTGAAGCCACAGGATCTTCTGGCAGAAATCTGTCTAAAAGAACACATTATTTAAGGATGAGCTTTCCATCACTGCTAGATCGTGAATGCTAATTGCCCTATTGATAAAAAAATCCGCGTGCACAAAAACTGATTTGCCCAGTGCGGATAGCCTTGCTGGAGTATGCAGCATTGGGGTACAAAAAAATAAAAAATATGTATATTCAAGTGGAAGGTCATACAATTTCTGAAAAAAAAATCTTCCCTGAAGATCATTGTGTTTAGACAGCAGTTTTATAGTTTTCTAATATGTTTTATCAACTACACCAAAAAAAAAGACAAGAATTCTAAATACAAAGTAGAAGATTAAAACTACCAAATGCTCACTGGAAGCAGAATGCAGAAGGACACTGGGCTATTTATTTACATAAAAGCATGTGAAAGCAATAGAGGAAGACCCTCAACAGCTCATTCTGGCAGAAAAAAGATTTTCCAACACCTGTCAAAGGAACTATTGATGCAAAAGATGGTGAAATGGCAAAGGTCATTAGTTCTTCATAAGAGAAGGAGTATGAGGTGAAGGCAGGACTCTGGAAAGACCAGTCTCACTGTGCCTAAAGATCTGGTAGGTAGATAAATTGCAAGCTCTTAGAAATAAATCACTTTGGAAGTCAAATTAGTAAGTAGGAATACAAAAATAGCAAGAGCACAGTGGGACAAAAGTCCAAAAGATCAGAGTATAGCACATAAGATAAAGGAACAGGTGAAAAGAATATGAAAAGAACTATCAATAGATGACCATGAGAAAAACATTACTTTGTCTTCATTTTTCATTAGAAAGAGAACTGTGATCAAGCAATTAATCACAACACACCAGGAAAAAGAAGAAAATGGAAGGTACAATGAGGCAGGTGAGCATTTGACCAAATTCTACATTTTCAAATCACAGTCCTGACAAAACTCATTCTTAGAAAGCAAACTAGAGGAAATTTAGAACACTTAGTACTTATTTAAGAGGGCTCATAGAAAAGAAGAGTGGCTCAAGGTGGTTGGAAAAAGAAAACCAAAATACCTATCTTCAGAAGGAGAGAAAATTGAGGAGTTTAGGAATATGTGGACTACTCAGTTTAAAATGAAGTCCCAGAAAAAAGCTGGAGCAAATAAAAAGCACTGAGAAGATTGGACAGATTACATAAGTATTGTCAACATGGATTTTTAAAGAACAGACTGCTGAATCAAGTTGATTTTCTCCATGACAGAATAAAAACTCTTGTGTGAAGGGAAAAGTCAGTAGATGTCTTACGTTCACCTTAGCAGGGCTCTTGGTACTGTCTCACGTGACATTTTCATTAGCGAGTCTGAATGAAACCTCTTTAAATTGGGTAAAACTGTTTTGAAAACCATATTTAGCCCTATCAATGGATAACTGTCAAAACAGGATGTCAGAAAAGGATGTCTCAAGTAGGATTCTGCAGAGGGTCTTTCCTGGTCTAGTAGTATTTATTCAGTAATTTCATTAATCATTTAGATGATGGAATGGAGTGAATGCTTATTAAATGCGACATTTGACTGCACACAACACAGGGCCTGCAGCTTCTTTCAAGGCCCTAGAGAACAAAATTAAAATCAAAATAATCTTGACAAATTGGAAAGTGGCATAAAAAAAAGCACATGATTCAGCAGGGAGAAACGTGAGATACTATACCAATACCTGGGTACAAACAATAGCTGTAAAGCACAAGACATAGAATGGTTGGCTTGGATGACACTTCCTAATGAGAAATTTCAGGACTATAATGGGTTATCTATATGAATCAGCATTATCATACCCTTACAGCACATGAGCTTGAGTAAAATAATATATACCATTTCTAATGCTCCATAGAGTCTAAATGCAAAGTCTAAATGTTCAAAAGAAGAGAGCAGATGGAGTGAGATGGCTGAGCTTTCTTTTCCACTGGTCCGAGTATCAAATGACACAGAAAAATACTTTTAGAGCAAGGTAAGGAATTTAAATAACTTAGGCTTTTGAATATGTTTACAAAAAAGTGCCTATAAAATTGGGTGACTTTAATAAATTTTGCACCAAAATCAGACTTTGTCTTTAGTGAAAAGATAACAGGCATTATAATACTAAAGTCATACAGTTTAGAATTCTCTTACCACAAAACTTTTAAAAAAAATTAGTCTATATTTGGAGAAAATAAGAAGTTACGTAAGGGAATGCTGGTGCACTCTATTGTCTCTAGATCCCTAGAAGAAAAGTGTCCTCTGAGCCCCATGTCATCACATTTATACAAGCAATGAAAGAACCCCATAAATAAGGCAAGTATGAAAGTGAAAATGGGTAGGATTAAAAGTTTGTTCCAATAACAAGGCAGGATTGAACGCTTCAATTGAAGCCTGAAACTGCAGGAGACTATTGAGTTTCCACAACAGGGATGTGACCCGTACAATACTTAGTACAAGTTCTGTTTGTTTCAATTTGAGCAAATTGAGGATTTCACTCTAGATTTACTGCTGTGCTACATTTAAGATTTGGTAGGTTCTGCCAAAATACCGGTATTCTATAATACACATTCTCTAAGAGGCAGCTTTATCACAGCATGTCTTTTGTGAATAGTGGGGTGGAAGAGAAATAGTAAATGTCAACAGATACCTGGATCACTTTTTTTTAATATACGTAAAACTGATCGTTATAAGTGAAAGTTCTATAAATTCACTTCATAGTGGGTTTATTTTGCCCATTAGTTTTCCAGGTTTTTTTTCATTTGTGGTAGGTTTTTTTTATGCTACTTTCTCTCTGAATTGTTGTACAAGTACATATCAGGAATCAAATTTTCAAAATTCAGTCTGTATGATTGATTCAGATTCTTGTTAGCCTTAGATGTCTTTTCTAAGGTCTGTGTTTGTTGGGTTTTTTTCCTAAGAAGTGATGCTATTACAAGTCCTAATGCATTAAAATTTGTACCTTGTTTGGAAATCCTTGGATGGAAATTAAACTGCAAGTTCATAAGAACTATATTTTTTTTCAGGAAAGATGTGTTTATTCCACAATACAAAAATATCATGTTTATGTTAGGCAGAGAATCATATAATTATGTAAAACTATCAGCCAGAGATGAATCATCACCAAAACAAGGTCTGACAATTTCTTTTCACAAGTAGATGGAGAAGGAGCTGCTAACCATCTGGATGCAGCAATTTCAGATTCTCAGCTGATAACTCAAACCAAATGCAAAGCTTAAGTTTCCCACCTTCACAGCAGCAATGCCATCCTCAGATCCATAATACAAACATAACATGAGCATACTTCTCACAGGAAGCTTTTTAAACAAGAAGAAATGCTTCCAGTCGGTTATTATTTTTAAAATATGAACAAAACTCAAGAAATGAAAGATTTAAATAACCTTCCATGTGAGAAGCAATAGATCCCTCTAGTTACAATTATCATGCTTATGAATACATTTCTATGACTTCCATGAAATATCTCTTACCTAATTAATCTGCAGTAATTTTTTATAATTTCTGTAAAGTAGCTAATGATTACAATTTCACATATATACCTGTGAAGTAACAGTCTGATTCTGATCTATGATAGACCAAGGGGAGTGGCAAAAGTGATAAAACTAGTCCTCCTCATATCACTAGTTTCCACAATCAATATTCCTTCCAGCATTTAACCTATAAAATTATAATGCACAAGATTCTTTACAAGAGTAAGGCTTTTGTGGGGAATATTTTAGTCCATTAAACTTGGGGATATAAGATGACAAAAGCTTTACAAATGTGTTAAATCTCCTATTACATCAAGATATCAAACACAAGCATATATCTACATTTTTAAAAGCAGCTTTTGATTGTTTAATGACCACACACATACAGGAAATCTGTACACCTTTTATAACTTCTGGCCTTTGGTGACTTTTAATCATACACACAGAGAGATATATATTAACCCCCATGCACAAACAGAGAGCAGTCTGAAGCAAAGGCAAATGATGGATGAACCATGAGGTCATATTGATTCCCTCTGCTGTAATGCAACTCATTATTAGAGATGCTGCCCATTAATTTTTCCTTTCTCTACAAATCCTTAATTATAACATATTAGAAGTGCATGCCTGAGTGAGCACTGCTCTAATTTGAAACTGAAACAATGCTTGTGTCCCACCGTGAGCAATATTAATTAAAATCCCTCTTCTGTTTTCCCTGAACTCTCCTCCTGACATTTCCAGGTAAAATTAAATAAAAAAGTATGCCAATATGTAAAAGTTAGCTATCAGCAAATACATCATGTAATTGAAGTACCGGATGTTGAACATCAATTTAAATGGTTTCCCTTTGGAAACTGTGTGTTTGTCCATGCAATTTCATATTAAGGTCTTTATTAATAACAATAATCATATCAGGCAATCTCTGCACATTTGACAAGTTGATAATATCACAAAAGATATATGCACGCTTTCTGGAAAATTAAGTGTAATACCAAGTAATAACTCATTTGTGCATTTATTGATATTCCAGCTGAGGCAAATAGAATTAGAAGGTGAAAAAATAAAAAACAAAGTTTTAAGAAGAATTAAACCGTATACAATGAAAGCTTGATATATAAGAAAGTAAAAGATACAGCAGGAGTAATAAACAAAATAATTGTGCAAAAATTCAGTATCTGAAAAAAGGTTTAATATTTCTGGTTTAGGTTCATCGAGCCAAGTTAGTTACTGTTTGATATCAGGTTGTTTAGCTAATTACAAATGAGCATACAGAGTTCAGAAAAGCTCTCTGGTTAAAGCATACTTCACACACTCCGCTGTGCAACCAGCCCTTTTCTCAGGGAAGTAACTTGGTCAGCAATATCTGCACTATTACATTTAAGGCCATTCACTCTCAAGATGAAATACGTAACAAAAAATATACATTATATTCAGCAGTATACAAGTATTTTTCTCCAAAAAAAAAAAAAAGTACACACAAAGCTACGTTCAAATTACTGCTGTTTGGTACCTGAATAGTAGTACCCAGTATGTCCATTCCTGATGAAAAGGACTACCTCACACGAAATGCTGGCTCTGCTGAGCATGAGAAACATTATCCCAACAGAAAATCCCAGCTTGCTTTGCTATCAGAATGCTCTTAACAAAGCTCCTACTGTTGCAGCCAGAAAGCATCCAAAGAGCAGTGGTTCCATTACTGTTCTGATGACAACCTGATTAAGCAAAGTCTGACCATGAGATGCTAAATTAAAGTTTTTCTAGAAACAGCCCACCATCTGAGAGAATGTGTCAGTTGGCCTTAAAAGGTTTTCATTCTTTCTGCTAGATTTTGGTTTTAACTAGCTGGAAGAGGGAAGATTTATATTGGATATCGAGAAGAATTTTTTCACTATAAGCGTAGTAAGACACTACAACAGGTTGCTCAGAGAAATTGTGGATGTCCCATCCCTGGAGGTGTTCAAGGCCAGGCTGGATGGGGCTTTGAGCAACCTGGTCTAGTGGGAGGTGTCCCTGCACACAGCAGGGGGTTTAGAACTAGATGATCTTTATGGTCCCTTCCAACCCAAACCATTCTATGATTCTATAAATGTAAGCAGGCTAAACTGAATCAACTTCTGACAACATTTCTTCCATCAGAAGTATCAACCTCTAGAGCCCTCAACACAGGAAAGAAATGGCCTGTTGGAGCAAGAAGAGGGCCACAAAAATGACCAGAGGGGAGAGCTGGGGGATTTCAGCCTGGAGGAGAGAAGGCTCCGGGGAGAACCTGTAGTGGCCTCCAGTACTTAAAGGGGGCATACAGGAAAGATGGGACAAACTTTTTAGCAGGGCATATAGCAATAGGACAAGGGGAAATGGCCTTAAGCTAAAAGAGGGAAAATTTAAACTAGATAGGAGGAAGCACTCTTTTATGCTGAGGGTGGTGAAACACTGGCCCAGGTTGCCCAGAGAGGTGGTAGATGCCCCATCCCTGGAAACATTCCATGTCAGGTTGGATGGGGCTCTGTAGTAGAAGATGTTTCTGCTCATTGCAGAGGAGTGCATACTAGATGACCTTTAAAGGTCCCTTTCAGCCCTAACTATTCTATGATTCTTATGTATCACATTTGAAATAAAAGTATATCAATCAGTGGCAGCAGTATAAATTGAAAAATNCACAGCAGGGGGTTTGGAACTAGATGATCTTTATGGTCCCTTCCAACCCAAACCATTCTATGATTCTATAATGTAAGCAGGCTAAACTGAATCAACTTCTGACAACATTTCTTCCATCAGAAGTATCAACCTCTAGAGCCCTCAACACAGGAAAGAAATGGCCTGTTGGAGCAAGAAGAGGGCCACAAAAATGACCAGCGGGGAGTGCTGGGGGATTTCAGCCTGGAGGAGAGAAGGCTCCGAGGAGAACCTATAGTGGCCTTCCAGTACTATAAGGGGGCATACAGGAAAGATGGGACAAACTTTTTAGCAGGGCCTATAGCAATAGGACAAGGGGAAATGGCCTTAAGCTAAGAGGGAAAATTTAAACTAGATAGGAGGAAGCACTTTTTTATGCTGAGGGTGGTGAAACACTGGCCCAGGTTGCCCAGAGAGGTGGTAGATGCCCCATCCCTGGAAACATTCCAGGTCAGGTTGGATGGGGCTCTGTAGTAGAAGATGTCTCTGCTCATTGCAGAGGAGTGCATACTAGATGACCTTTAAAGGTCCCTTTCAGCCCAAACTATTCTATGATTCTTATGTATCACATTTGAAATAAAAGTATATCAATCAATAGCAGAAGCATAAATTGAAAAATGGAAATCCTATTTCTGGGCTTTTTTTGTGGGGGTTTGTTTTTTCCTTTTTTAATTGAAACCTCTTCTATTGTCTGGTAACCTATCCAGCTGTTTGTTGAATGGAGCACCCTTCTGCAGAAAACAGGTTCTTTGTAATGTAACTAACCTCGTTGAACATACAGGGGAGGGAGGTTGTCAGAAAAGATATTCTGATCACCGTTTCCAAGAGGAATTCAACTTGTAATTTAACTGCAAGAGGAATTCAACTTGTAATTTAACTGCCCCCAGTGTAACTTAATATAACTTGGCAATACATTTTCAATTAACTTGTAAGTACATTAAGCTCATGTAAAATTTAAAGAGCAAGAAATTGAATTAATACATAAATGTAGCTCGAGGTCTGAGAGACATTCCCACGGTATATGGAAAGAGCCCTATGCGTTACCTGCTATTGAGCACATTTTTCGTTTCCCTAACATAACTTAGTAAACTAAAATATTTCCCTCATTTCTTGTGTAAAATACCTCCAAGAGGATGCAAATTTATTTCATCCAGCCACCACACTGTCTCGTCAATCCCACCTCCAGGGTGGCACACAATCAGCTCCCAGTTCTAGTGCTGGCTAAGATGGCAACTGTCATTGCACTGCAGGTTGTTGAGCTTTCATTTATCTTCAATTAGGAGACAAATATAACCCATGACTACATACACTCACATTCCTAAGGATGCTCACCTGCAACCCATGAGATACAAGAGCCAGCCCAATCTTAGCCTGGCACCATTCCAGCTCTGGTGGCCTCACCTGGCCTTGCGCTCAAGTCCCAAGTGCAAGATTGTGGTTTTGTGTTCAGTGGCTTCAAAGCAACAACATCCTCAGGTGGTTTGCAAGCCAAAGCATTATCAACTACAGCAAACAAAGCAGGAAATGCAAAGCCTAGAGACTCACTGGAAGTTATTTTTATTTTTTTTAAAGCATGATCTGGCACAAGTTTCTGAACAGATCCCAGTACAGCGCTAACCGAGTTTAATGGAACTAGTGGAACCACTTACTACAGAGTTTAGGTTTTTCTCATGGTGAAAGCTATTTTTGCTTTATTTCTCTATTTCATAGGCAAGAAACTTCTTGGTTTTATGCAGCAGAGAAGAAGATTCTTGGTAGAAGACAACAAATGGCAGAGCTAAGTTTTCTCCTGCTTAAACTTACCCCAGAAAGCTTGCTGAACTTCTAGGGGAGTGGACAGCAATGATCTGGACCTTCATTAATACAGTTACTTCAGTGTTTTCAGACCACTGATGGAAGAGGACTACTAATGCATAAAGCAGTGTGGAAAAAAATCAAACTGAAACTAAAGTCACACCTTAAAATACAAAGTAGATCTCATTCATTTAAATCAATAAGCACAGAACTTAATGGAGTCTGATATTCTATTAATTACTGCTGCTAAGGCAAAGGGAAATGTTTTATAAAATAGCCTTTTATGAACCACAGCAATGGTACTAGAAAAAGTACTTTATAATCTTTGAAAAAGGAAGGGACATTGTAGTTGAGGGAAGGGAAATATCAAAAAAACTAACATTGGTTAATGCTGTGGTAAACACCTATAGAGAGTTATGACAGCAAGTTCTACAGATAATTTTCACAGTACTTAAGGTTAAATCCAGCCATTTTCAAAACATGAAGTTATTTAGGCTAGCCAGAAATATCAGTTTTCCATAAAATACTCCAGTATTTGAACAAGTTTTCAACAAACCCACTGACAAGTAGCTGCAATTCCCACAACAACGATGCTAGTGTATTCAGTGACAATAAAGCCAGACAGTTCTTTAATAAATGTGCTGCTAGGTATCTTTATTGCTGTCCTTTAACTAAAATTAAGAGAAGACTTTTGAATCACCTATATACATTCACTAACATTCAAACTGGTCTGCTGAGCAATCGCAAAAAAGGCACTGCTCTGCTCAGGAATAAATTTTAGCATGGTACGTGGAGCACAGCTCCTTGCTCCAGCATCAAACGTCCTCAGACTTGCTCACTTTAGATCAGTAACAGGCACCTGGGAACAAATGAACATTCCATTATGGAAGCATTGTGTGTTGCCACTAAAAGGGAAATATTTTCCTTTTACTAGCTTTGCATAGTTCATAAGGAGTAACACCTGGTGCATTGTGTACATGTGCGTGAGGAAGGAAAGAGTAGTGGAAAAACTGTATTTGTGTTAAAATATAAAATGCATAGCAAAAGATATTGATAACCTCGGGATGAAAAAAAAACCTACCATCACACAGTCTATGCCCTTCCTTAGACTTAGGGCTTAGACTCTGTTTTAATTGTTATATTGTTCTTAACTTGCATTCTGTACAAAAATCACTCTATTTAGAATATTCTCACTGATCTGAACACTTGCACTCCAATCCAAATCTGGGATAAAGTCAAACCTTTCAAAAGGCTGCAGAATGCTGAAGATCCCAAAATACAATAGTGACTTGCAGTGTACCAGCAATGCTCAAACCAGTCACATCCCACAGGCACACTCAGAAGAAGGCACAAAACTTCTTTCCTGTATCTTGGCAAGAAGGGGATCGCAGCATACCCCACTACCACTGAATACCCATGCCATCAAAATCACAATGTACATCCTTATGTAGATGCAATGCCCTGATTGACATGAAGACCATGAATACTCACAGTTCTGCTTCTGTGTGCTAGCATAAATCCTCAATACTAAGTCTCCAGGAGCCAGACTGCAATTGAAAGTCCAGCCAATGCATTGAAAATACCAATACAAACCTTGTATTTTTCAAAGCAGAAAAATAGGATCCCCACTCCCATTGTCCTTGGTAACAAACTGCCTGTGAACAAGCTAGGAGTCCAGTGTATTAAGTGTGTTGTGAGCATCAACTGGATCCAAACACTCAAAGTGAAGGTATACTCAGTATCTTTCTAAAAAGCAGCTCTTGGTCAGTAGGAACTGTGAGAAAGTTACACTTATGCATATATATATATGAAAATTTACAGACACATATACAGCCTACTGACTAGCACTTCTGTTCAGGAAATGAGAAATCTAAGTTCTTCAGTATGAAGAGGGTTCACTCCTGTATCTGCCATATCACAGGACAGTCCCTACCTATTAGGCTTTAAGAGGGGCTGGGACAACTCTCCTTTTTGCTGAAGCCACACCAGTGAATAGAAAAGCTGCAAGGAATCAGAATGAGAGCAAGAGGAAAAGCATGACTCGGCACCTTAATAGGATATTCAACTGGAGAGAGTGCAATTATAATTTCCAGCTTCTGCTCCCAAGACTGTTAATGCATTGTACACTAAGTAGCTATTCAGTGAAAATTTGACATAATCTTGGGAACAGGACTCAATCACAGCATAACCACAAGGGTAAAATCCTATTCCCTCTTGTCCTCTTTTTCCAGCTCTGCAAGTCTTGTCATATTTTCTATACAATGGCTTCAGCAAAAGGAAAAGTCTGTCTTCGCTCTGTGCAGTCTGTAGATTAGTAATTACCGTGCTACCCCTAGGAGTTAATAAGGTCTTAGACTGTAGTTGTGGGTGTTCCTGCTGGCACTTTTTAAAGTGGTGGCACGTCTATCAACCATGGTTCAAGAAGGCGGCAACAGGTACTACTGCCAGCAAAAGTCTGTCTTTCCTGGCTTCTTGTGGTATCAGATTCTTTGGCCAAGGCTATACCATGTTTTGCTGTTGACCAACCAACGGGACTGGTACTTGCTTTACCTAATTAGAGCAAGTTTCCTTCACAGTAGGTAGATTTTTGATTTCACTTTCAGACAAAGTAAGGGGACAGCGGTTATCCTGGGGAATGCTGACTGCATTAGGTACTTTGTACCTCCCAGTTCTTTTGATTTGCCTGGTGGTACCAGAAACTGGCCATTATCCAAGACAGCATGGATGGGATTCATGTGGTTATAAGCAGGTCTCAGGTACAGAGCAGACCTAGTCATCCTACCCACTTCTTTTGCAGAGATGCAGTTAAGGGAACATTTTACCTCCTCTTACAGAAAAGATCTAAAGCATGTTAGATCAGTTGTCACCTAAAAATGCCCATTTTACTTTCAACTATATGGCAAACTTTGGGCAACCAGCTCAGAGACTGATAGCCAAACTGCAAATGTCTATGATTAAGCCTGATGATTCCCCCCCTCCACGTGTTTCTGAAGCGGAGCTTCCTCTGGACTTCACCCTTTGGCCTCCCATATGCCAACACAAAGATACTGACCATAATCCTGCTTTGGGCCAAACGAGAAGAAAAGCCAATCCCAAAAATACTCTGGGTTATTTCATAGTGCTTAGGGCAGGAATCTGATCAAGCCTTATAAACTTAGAGGTTCTCTTTCCCTACTCAACTCTCACTAATTTAAACAGTAATTTGAAGTAACTATGATCATCAGAACAGTCCAAGTACTTACGTAAATTTGTAGTTCAACCATGAACTTAAATCCATATAGAGTACCCAAAGGAAAAAAAAGAGACCACAGTTCACCTATTAGATCTAATGAAAAATTTCAAAAGCCAATCGCTAGTTTTTCAAAGGAAATTAAACACACAGGCACCTACTTTGTCAAATGTCAGATTGCACTTTGCTGATACCATTGATATTCTGGAAGAAAATTCTCTTCAGGACCAAATTCTTTTCAAAAAGAAGTGTAATTGGATGGACTAGGCTAGGAATGGCTATCATAGATAACATACACGGTAAAAGCTCTAAGAAAACTGAAATAAACCCATAAATTATTCTGAGACAAAATTAAAGAGAAAAGATTAATTAAGAAACCTGACTAGAATGTCTCCAAAAGTGAGGCTGTAGACTGTTGGCCATGAAAGAAATGTTCCCTACAAAGCAAGCAGTGAACTCAGGATTAATTTAGAAAGTGACCCAGGATCAAATTCACTCACTCTCAAACCTTCTCCACTCAGGACATTTTAATGAAAGTGCCCTCTCGCATCTGCCCCCATTATTATACGGTACAGCTCTGCTAGTAATGGCAAAGTTATGATTAATACAACGGCTCCTGCCCTAGGAATTGGGTTATTCACATCTGAGGTAGTAAGATCTGATTAAGGCCATGTTAAAAATGTTCATGATGGCTCAAACTCCATCATGACAAGCTGTGTCCCCACAGTAGCATGCAGCCCAAAAACAGTGCAAAGCATGGTTTGTCCGGGTCCCAAATTACACTCCAAATGTCCTTTAGTGCATTTACAGAAACCTTTATCCCTGAATTACAGTCTATGTTCTCCTATACACTGATATAGCAAATGACCCTAACTGCTCCATTACTTTACAAAATTGAACAGCCAGAGTTCAGGCCAGAAGAAATCATTTGGCCATTTAGCCAAACTGCTCATGCCTCTCAGCCTTCAGCTTCACTCCTCTGCTCATATCAACTACCCAATGCTGCAGAAAAACACAATCAACTAAAAATACATTTAAAACAGATAAGACAGAAGACAATCAGGCTTCTTTGAAGACAAGTGACAAATAATCTACTGCCTACTTTGAGTTTTTGCCCACCAGTTCACATTAAGCCTGTTTTCTTACTTTGAAGAGGTTCTAGTGCATGACATTCGCTGAGCATTAAAATACTATCACACTGTAGTCATGAAATCTCACAATATTCTTTGAGAAATTGAACAAATTGAGTCCTGTGTGCCTTCACATTTTCTCAAACCTAAAAATATTTCAGCTACTCTCTTCTGTACACCAATAATTTTGAATGCTGACATGACAGTTTTATGCAACATCATGCAACAAGTAGCCTTACCATTAGACTGATAAAAGTTAAGTCAAAGCCAACCCTCCACATTCCCAAGTTACTCTTTGTTCTCATATCATGAATTATGTTAACCTTTTTTGCCATAATACCAGAGCAAAAACCTGTATCAAGTTGTTTTCCACCCACGTCCGTTACTGAGAAACTGCTTGGAAGACTGTGCTACCCTGTTGTGCATGGCATGCATTTTCCCCTTCTAGAAGTACATCTTTACAGTGGGGTTTTCCAAAACTATTTTTGCTTGAAAGCACGAAAACAGCCATGCCCACATCAAAAACCATTCTACCCACTCCTTGTGTCATTTGCAATTATTTAAGAAAGAAATTATATATTTTTTTCCTTGTCATTTGTAAAACCGAACAAAGCTGAACATTGCTTTAAAATCCAGTTCATGGCTAGTTTGACATTGGTCAACTCTGGCTGAGAACAAGGCCAAACAAACCAAACCATACTCCTACTGTCTTTGCTAGCTCTACTTCGAAATCTTTTGGCTTTATGCCATTATTTAAAAAAATAGATGTACATATCCTTCTGTTAAATGAACTTATTCCATGGCTCTTTTTTTTTTCCCAATAATTCATGCCCTTTAATCTCTTAAGGAAATCTTATTCCCTTAATAACAACAGTGACATTACGGATGGGTTGTGGTTTTTTTCCTTCACAAGAGATCTTGGAAACCAAGAGAGAGCACAGAGAGTGAGAGGATAATTACATCCTAGCACAACTAGAAAAATATATTTAACTTCATTGATCTATTTAAATAATGCAATTATTATTTTAGTTTAAGCTAATTTAATTAACATATTTAACTAAATTAAAGAGGCAGAAGTTCAGAAAAATCAACAAAATCTATTAGACACACATTCTGTTTTTAATAATTGTATATTCACATCAATGTGTTCAGTACCCTGGAAATTAGATAATTATTGTTTAGTTTCTTTTGTACTTCCTGCATCCTTACAGTCCTTGCCTGTCTCCTTCTGTTTTCTATGTCCACTGGAAGTGGGCAAGGAAGCTCATTTCTTTTCTGCTCGGATTGCACCTACTACATGACTGAAGTTCCTTCTTGCTGTAGATATTAAATAGAAAAAACATGACAGTGTGCATGATGGGGAAAATATGTTGATTATTCATGTACATAAATGTATACCATACCTGCAAATTATCATGTTTATAATTACTATTGAATTAAAAAAACCACAAATTAATTCAAGTCCAGCTTTGTGTTCATTACAATCTCTGTAATAATTACAGATCTAGTTAGCTTCCTAATTTGCTTTCTGAGAACTTAAACTAATCCTTAACTTTAATTTAGGTGCCAATTCCATTGCAGATGTTCAGTGTGCTGCTTGGTTAAAGGACTCGCAATTACGTTCCGTAGATTTGTTCTTAACTGTCAGCTCTATTATCAATAAAGCAGAACAAAGCTCTGGCTCAGTGTCATCCCTGCCCTCTTGAGTAATGCATGAACCTGAGCTTTTTGCTATATGTTTGGGAAGGGGAAAAAGAAAAACTACAATATGGGAGCTTAAGTCATTGAAAAACAAGAGACAAATCAAGAATTTGAGGATTTTTTTTTTTAATCTGAGCTTCTATACATTAATGAAAATTTCTTTTTTATATATACACATACATATATGTTTATATATATATATTTGTTGGGGTTTGGGTTTTTTGGGTTTGTGGTTTTGGGGTTTTTTGGTTGTTTTTCCCCCCCCCATTTCTCAGACCTGGTCATTCTATATGCAAAGCTTCCTAAATTCAATTATTATTTTGAACACATGCACTTCTTTCTGTTGCCAAGAGGCACACCCAAAAAAAAGAAAAAAAAAAAAAAAAATCAAGGAAAGAAAAAACTGACCCTTTACTCCAGAAGAGTTTGCCTTGACATTGCAACAGATACAATCACCCCTACATATTGCATGTGAAAACCCCAACTAGAATACAGTTGTGGGTAGCAGTGAGATGAGCAAAGGCCTGGACAGAGATTGGTTTGTCTTTTCATTCCCAGTACGAGGCACCTGCTGAACTCAACTCTAAAAAATAGCCTGAATCCTTTCTGATCAGCTGCCCAGAAACTTCCTTATGAATCCAGCTGAAAACTTAAAATCCAGTTGAAAAACACATATTTACATATTCCAACACTACTCAAGTTTCATTTGAAAACGGGTGAAAATTTCAGGGTCATTTCTTTGCCGAACTCCGGATGAGCCGAGTTTCCTAAAAGTTTCAGTTCTGAATTTGAACTCGCACCTTTACAAGCCTCTCCGTTACAAGATAAAACTATTCATCTAAGCAGCTGCACACCTCCTACACAGCACACCTTACAGTGAGTCAACCACACCAAGTGGTTATGTAATTTAATTACACCTTTGGATAATCTTTGTAAAATCAGGATGTGCTTGTAGAGATTGGAAGCCCCATAAAGCCTTCAAAAGGAATGCCATAAGTCCAACACTTGTTACATGGATAGCAAATACTCTTTTGTCTTCTTTAGGACTGGGAAGACTTACGAGGTAAAAAAGTTCATGTATCTTCCACTTTGGGTACCTAAATCCAAATTTTTATTAAAAAAACTTAAATATTAATTAGCAAAAATTAAATATCCACATTCTCTCAAAATAGTTTAACCCAATAACTTGTCTGTAAACAAGAAGCCCAACTCTTGCATAACAGAACTTATTTTTAATGCATTCTGTTTGAATTTATAAAAACAATTTTAGAAAAATACATCTTTTGTTAGAAATAGCTAGATTTTTTTTTTAAATAGTCTATTTATTCCCTAATGTTATCACTAAATGGACAAACCCTCTGAAGAATCCACAACCCATTTAAAAATACATCATTACTATAGATAGGGGTGTGCTCTTCCACATGTTCCCAATTAAAACCTTTTCAGGTTACTGATTCCAGCCCCTTAAATAAAAGATGCTAAAGACTTGATTTATTGCACAAGTCTCTCAATTACACCCGCTGAAAAAGCCAGAATTAAATTAATTTGGTTTTGACCCTCTATTCATTTATACTATTTAGTTTCTAAAGGTAAAACACAGACCACTTCAGAAACCACACTTCCTCTGGCAACACGTGAACCACAATGCACATGACAAGCCATTTCAAATTAGGTTGCACAATCATAGGAGCAGAAGCTGCGGCAGAGACCCTGCAGTGAGGGCCAGACAAACTGAAATACCCACAAAGGGTGGAAAAAACATAAATTTAGTTCTGGAACTGAGATAGTAAGGAAGCTGTTTTGCATCATAGTTCAGACAAAATTGCTGGCAGCAAACACATTAGTTCCCTCTCCCCCAACAGTCTGCCCTGGATGCTTGTCTTCCTCCCTCACATAATTGTGCAGGCACATTACTTATCCACCAGGAAGATTTATTGATACCCAAAGCAGATTTGAAACAAGGGCTCTGAATCCAGACAAAGCCCCAGACCTGGCACAAGGAAATCAATGGGTGCTTCTGGCTGGCTTGGGAGAGGAGACAGAAATCTCCCCCAACAGCAATCTGGTTGGCCTAACCATAACAAATTCCACCCTAAAATTCAATTCTGAGAAGACCTACTCAGGTCAAGTCCAACACTATGACTCTAAGCTGGTCCAGGTTCCAGTTTCAAGACCTGTATGGTCACCCTCATTCTGCTATAAAGCAAACTAAAATAGAAAGGTTTGCATATTGCAGACATAACTTCTTGTCTTTACTTTGAAAAGGTAAATAGTAAATTTAAAGGAAAGTCAGAAATTAGCAGATGTAGCACAGTATTCCCAGAATTCCAGCAAAGTGCTTAACCTGAGTCTTTGCTGAAATTTTTTTCACAAATGACTTTCCCCATCACACGTGCACTATGTAGTATTTCCTCAGGTCAATTTTTCTGCCACTTTTAAAATAAAATGGATAGGGAGTTAATCATTTACATGCTTGAAATCATTACTCCAACTTTCCTGTTAAGAAAAAAAGAACATCTAAATTTTTCATAAGAGCAGCTGTATCCTTAGCACAATTCATTTCTTCATTTAAATTAATATGAACAGATTTAGATGGACTGATCTAAGATATTTATTTCAGTTAATGTGTTTACCAGACTTCATAAACCACCTTCTCACTTCTGTTGTTCTCTTTTCTTCTTCATACTCAATACAATAATCCCATGTCACATCAACTTCCAATGCTATACACTATTTTTCTTCAAAACTAAAGGACATGCTTTTGAAGTTGCTTTTGCTTCACCCTATGAGCTTCTCTGAACATTCAGGGAAGCATACAGCAATGATTAGTGCTGTACTTCTCAATAATGTCTAAATGGTAGGAGAACAATGAGAAGAAAAACATTGCCAAGTCACCGCAGAAGAGGACTAATTTTTTACAATTACTACTGCAGATTTGTTCCAAATCAGAACTGCCATTATACTGTCAAGGAGATTCAAGTTTCAGAAAGGAAATTGCATCACTAGCTGAATACCAAAAAGTCCAAATAAAAGTAAAGAAAAGCATTTAATGTATATAAATCTCTGTTCATCTGTTAAAATCTGTGGCACATCCAACAGGTCACATCGTATTTTTGTGCATAGGGATTCATATTATTATATGAGATTGCCTCAAATATATTTGAATAGGAATCTTTCAAACTACATAATCATTGGCATTGGATAGTACAAATCTACACCATAATACACATGAAAGGCTTATTTCAACAGCTACTGTGTATCACTTTTTTTTGGTGAACCAGTAACAGCTGCAAGCCGAACTAATATTTAAAACGTCTCTCCAGTTTTAGACACACTGCAGCCATCACAATTGCCTTTCAACAGGTGTTTTCACCAGCAACTGAAGGAATTTTGAGATCTTCACAGCTCTGTTTTCATGTATTAATATGCCCCTTCCCATCGTCTCCAGTAAACAATCACCTAAGTGTGTGGTTTCTAACTGATTTATAATCCTCAGAGGTACGGTCATTTATGAAGCAAGTCAGGAACTAAAATGGAAACACCACCTGTGAGGCATTAACATTTAGTTCAAAAGTGTTATTCTGCTAAAAGAGCAAGCATTGAAAAGCATTTACTATAAAGAGGATAATAGGACTGTTGTTGCTTTTCAAACCATCTCAGAAACAGAGCATTGCACCTAAAAATTCTATGCTCAAGGTCAAGCACCTAAAAAAGAATAAAAACTTACATAGGTTACACCCCTTAACCCAGTCCTTTTCACAGAAAGAGTGGTCAGACACTGGAATAGGCTGCCCAGGGAGGTGGTCGAGTTACCATCCCTGGATGTGTTTAAGAGCCGTTTAGATGTGGTGTTGGGGGATATGGTGTAGGGGAGGACTTTGTTAGAGTAGGGTAGATGGTTGGACTCCATGATCCCAAGGGTCTCTTCCAACCTAGACGATTCTATGATTATGATACAATATTTTATCCCTCTACAACTCTTTTCCCATTCCTAGTATAGTCAAATACTCATCATTAGGCATCTTGACCTGTAGCTGCAGAAGGTGTGAACTGATTTCCTGCTCAATAAAAACTTCTTAGAATTTGAACGTATTATTTCCTTATGGATTTTCACTACAGCATCTAAGATAAGAAGCAAGATACAGCCACAAAACAGCACGTATAAGCAGGGGTTACAATTCACATAGCCTTCACAATAAATATTCTCCTGCAGTTCTGTATGTGATTGAGTTGGGCCTCTAATGATTACGACACACTATATTTCTGCTGATTTATATCACACATACCTGGTAAAACTGCAGTGACACACACCTGAACAATTTTTTTTATGAACATAAACAGGCACTCCAGAAACCTGTCCCAGTACACACTTGTGCTAGTAGGAATTAAATCACTTATTTCTGTATTGTATTTGTGCTCTCCTAGCAAATGGCTACATTTTGAACCACATTTTGATCTCTAGCACTGCACGCTGCTAACAAAAAGCACCACCCCAAAACCTGGAAAGCCAGTTACCACACCAGAACACACAAGATGAACAAACCTTTTCCTCTAAGCAGCACGTTCTCTGGCTTTCCCAAATCCAACTGTACGCAGACAAAAGGAAAATAGTGATAAAAAAAATGGGCAACCCCAAAATAACCTGTAACCTCCCTGAATCCAGTCCTTTTGCACCTGTGACTGACCGTTGAGGAGGTAATTAATAGCCTCCTCGCACTGTTACATACCAGTCACAGCTTGCCATCAGTTTTTTCCAACTCTTTTGGCAAGGCAGTGCTTGCCCGTGAGCCCGTGCCTTCTGCAGGATTTGTGGCTCCCGAGGAAAGGTGCTGCACAGTCGCGATGCCTGGGCTGTTCTCCAGCCAGCTCATCCAGAGCTGATAACAGTGAGCTCATTGCACCCAAGACTTTCAGCCTCAGGTTTACTTTTCAGTCTCGTAGCCTTTCTCTGGCGTAAGTACAAAATGTTTTCCATACCATCTGCTCATCTATGATATAAGCAGGGTCAGCACAATGTTACATCAAAGTAATTTGCACCTATTCATGCTGACTTACCAATAAATAACACATCAGTACTCAGATGAATCTATCAACAGACTTCCTAAGGTGTACAACCATTACTGAGAGAAATCTCTAGCTATACTGCACGTGTAACTGCTAATCACACCGTATAATAAAAGGATTTAACAGCTACCGTTTCCTCCAGCTACCATAAAAAGCACACTAAAGGCTAGTTACACTGTCGTTATGCTGCAGCAATCCTAGTTTTAAGAACTCAGCTCCACAGCCTTCTAACAGGTTGCTTTTCTCTAAAAAAAAAAAAAAAAAAAAAAAGAAGTTGTCAGTCTTCTCCTGACTAACTGAACCAAGACGCTCTATTAGTTATAGTGACAGGACACTGGTTCATTGTGTTTTCAAACCTCGAGTTTCAAAATTTCCTTTCCTTGTGAAATTTCAGGATTTACCGCAGCAGCCCAGACTATGAATTGTGCTTTCTGGTCAGTCCTACCTGTCACCACCCCTCAGTGATGTTCACAGGGCATATTTGGATGCTCAGCTGTGACTTCTGTGTGATCGACTCTTCACTCGCTTCTGAGGGCTGCCTGCCTCAGCAGGGGACAAGAGGGAGAGGTTGATGAGGAGTCAAGAGACAGAGCTGCATTAATGCAGGAAAATGAAAGGTCAGAACTCAAGGAGGGACTAATGAAAGGGAACAGGAGGAAAGAGCAATTCATTCTGGGGGAGAACAGACTGTTCACTATTTTAAATTTCATGGGAAGATAGGACTCTTCTCTCAAAATTAAGCTTTTTTTCTTCTTAATACAACAGTACTGCTACACCAAGTCACTTTCAACAAAAGCAGTCCTAGTATTATAATAAAATATGAAATAAAACCACACTAAATTGTCTCATAACACAAAACATTAAATGTTTCAGCAAAATGCAATTTCCCCACTACTACTACTCACAAAAATAACGTAAACTGTAAAACAACACATAGTTTAAATTAAAATCTTTTAATTATGGATAGAATGGATGTATTTTAGCAGATTTAGCTTTTTCCTCCTTTTATTTGCAACAATTTATCATATAAAATTGCAAATGAAACATAACATTTTGATCATAAGGCAGTTCTCTGCCTATTACAGACCGAGGATGAGCAGTTTCTGTATATTCATAAAAGAGTTAAAACAAAAGTGCTGGCAGACTCTTAACAACATCAGTGCCCCTAAATGCCTCTCTCATAAATTCATCTGTTTAATAAGAATGTCATCTAATAAGCAGGTCAGCAAAGAACTGCAAAGCAAACAGGGTAGCTCTGCTGCTGCAACTATTCCCCAGACAATACTCTCATCACGTAGAAGCTAACCATACATATATATAGCATAATGGTTATTACAGAATAAGTCATTTTAGCTGTACATTTTCCAGACAGCGAGTACTATTATAATTTCTCCTTTAAAAATTAATTAGTTTGTTAAAGCCATAGTCTTAAACATGAACACTGCATACCCCTGCACTGTCTAAAAATGGAACCTTCCTTATTTCCGCATCTGTTATTATTACAGCAAAATAAACCTCTGTGTGTGTATGGGAGAAGGGAAAAAGGATCAGAGGTGGCCACATGGGACAGAATGATTGACTCACTATTAGTAGTTAGAGTTTGGTCCAAATTATGCTCCCAAAGCATATTCAGCAAAAGATTTTTTTTGGAGGTGTTCAGTTCCAGGTTTGAAAAAACGAAATATGAAAAATACTACTTCTGCCCTGTTCATAGTTGAAAGGGCCTGGTCCATGCACCTACAGCCTCATGCTGTGGGCACATCTCCAGCCACAGGAGGATTTCACAAACCCACATTGCCAGCCTGGCAGGGAACACCCATGGTTGGAAGATGCCTCCAACCAGCAGAACAGCCATAGCTACAGCCCAGGAGAACTTCACTACCCAACCTCACACCTCCAGCCACAAGATCCCCAACACATTACCTGAACGCCCTGGCAACCAGAGTACTGTACCCAGCAGTGAGCTGCCAGTCTGGGCCTCTGCCAGGCCAGGAGGAGAGAAGGACCTTCCCTAGAGCAGGAGGAAAAATGAGACTTGTGCTTCTGCTCATGGATTTTCTGATCATCAGGGAAGAGTACTTAGTGGGTTATGGAGCTGTGTCGAGGACAAGACACATTCCATAAGCTGGGTTTAACTCCCAGTATCACCTTAGCTCTGTGCTCACAAATTTTTGAGGTTAGCACATATATACATAAGGTTAGCATCTACATAAGATATTACCACATGGCCTCTGGCAGACCACTTGCTATTTGGACAAAGGTCCCATGCAGACTATGTCTGGCCAACGTTAACATGCCTCTGGCCAAGAAGATAAAATCCATCTTAATAATCAATCTTATTTCACCTTCTCTCAATGCAAACCAAAGGCTGCAAGCCTGAAGGTAGACCTTGCTCCCTCCTGACACCTGTTTAGAGTGGCAGAGGAGGCACCGTTTCTGGCACGGGCCCAGGTTTTCCCAAATGCACCAAGAAGATTACTTCAGCTGGACCCAGGGTATTCCTAGGATGAAAGCAAGAGGCAAAATGCCAAGGGCCAGAGAGGTTTTCATAAGGTGTGTCTAGCCCAACTCCAACAGGCAACCCTCTCCTTCTTAATGCCCACTGGGCTGCACAGCCCACACAGGACACGGCCCTCGTAGGGTACAAGGTAGAAAGGGGAGCCCAGGTCATCCTTGCCAGAATCAGCCACAGACACTCTGAACCAGACAATCCAGCCACAAGAGTCCGGGACACAAAAGAGCAAGTATTATTTTCACATTAGCAATAGTCTGATCAGAGAAGGGAAAGGAAAAGGCAGAGACTCATGAGAAGAGCCAGGCTGCCTGCTTTTGCTCATGTAGAGGCCAAGAAGGATGGGGAAGAAGCATCTGGAAGTTGGAGAGAGCGGCCAAGACTCTCAAACAAAGTTTGGGATTTGGAAAGGGCATCCTAGCCACAACAGCACAAACAAGGTGGATTTGAGAGAGCTGTATCTGCCGAGGCTATGCCCAAGACCATAGTATCTTATTATTGTTCAGGTAACAGTTTATTTTAAGCAAGTAAGTTTCCAAAATCTGAAGAAACTATACCACAGGCATGGATAACACAAACATAAGTTTAACTTTTCTTTTGTATAGTAGGAGAACACCTCAATATGAATTTTCTTGTAAGACTTTTCGCACATCACGTTTCACCATGATTATGTTGTTCACGGTTACACATGAACATTGTTTTAAGACAGGTGGCACGCCACACAAAAAAAATAAATTGTATTTCAACAAGTTATTCCTAAGAGATTAGAAAATTTATAAATTCTGACATAATAGTGGTTTTACAAAGAGAACCCAAATTCTTTGAAAAAAAAAAACCAAACAACCCAACACTAAATTGTCAGTCACTGGTGCCACTTGTGGTTGATACTGAATTATTCTAAACAGAAAAGATTTGCAAAGTTGCAAGTGGTCACATAAATACTGCAAAACTTTTTCATCTCTAATTACTTTTCTAAGTCTTGATATTTTTTGTTCTTTCTTCTCTTTGGTACCTGCCAGCTCTATCAATTTTTCTGAATCTCCTACAGGTATGAAATTCTTTGATTCCTCTGTTGCCTATTACAAAAACCAGTCCTGATTCCATCAGCTTTCCACAACCCATTATGTTATTATTCCTTGTTATTGTACACCAATTTCACTGATTCTCTTCCATTCTCTGAGAACTAATTTTAACAGGAAAAGGTACATGGCTTCTATATGGCAAATTAACTGCATTTCTAGCTCTCTCAGACAAGACAGTTTATTTGGATTTCCTTTCTATCACACATAATACCACTACATCTGATAATTCAATTATCTCACAGGAACAAAAAGAGAAAATACACCAGGTATTTGAAAACCAGTACTAAAAACTTTCTAAACCATGTTATTATTACTCAAGCTCACCTCAGAGTAAGGAAGCATTTTTTAAGAGACTATAATTTGTTAAAGTAGTGAGTTTACCTCTGTAATGTTCTTGCTTACCAGTTTCATATTGTCTGCCACTTAAACAACAATGGACACACAAAGAAGGCTATTAGGTAATTCTGGAGTAGAGCTTAGCATCTGGCTTTATCCATTCATTCAGAATTTCCCATAATATTGATGGAGCTGCCATTATGGCACCCATCCACAACTCCATATACCATATTGGCACCAACCCCTGACAGATCACCTTTCTACTTAACTAATGGTATTTTCTGCAGAATCACAGATTACGTTGCTCCAATTATGCTTCTCTTTGCAATAACTTCAATCATGACCCTAACACTATAGGGCTGTCAATCAAGTCTGTCTGGGTGACAGATCTACACTGTTGTCACCTTTCATCCTATCTTAACAACTTAGCAAATTCATCAGGCTAAACAAATAGCAATGGGATTTAGAGATTAGCTAATTCATCCAGTTACTGTTGAACCACTGTTGGTTCAGGCAAGACAACGATAACGGACTAAACCTGTTAAAACAGGCACAGTGACTAATTGAGATAGCCAGACATCTTAACCCCCCTACTCCTGCCGACTGGCTCCACTCAGCACTGGTGACCAACAGCCTCTCAACTGCTCAAAAATACCAGGTGGGAGTTATTTACATACAAACAAGCACATCAGCCCATCACAGAATTTTTGGGGTTTAGAAAGAAAAAAAAAAAAGTAATCTCACCATTCCTACAGAACAAGCATGATGTCAATTTAACTGTTGTGTCTTCTGGCCTTTTCCGACGTGTTCTTTCATAAACTCTCACTTCAGACAAAGCATTTAATTTTTCATACTTCATATTCTCTGAGAATAAGGTTATCAGGCCTCAAAGTATTTAGAAGATTCAAGAAAAGAAACTTTCTTCCCCTTATATGTCTTCATCTTTTATATGATCTTCCAGACTTCAGGCACTGAAGCTAACTTACTCAAGTAAAGCAAGACTTCTAGCCTTTTCCTCATGCAAGCACTTGATGCAAAAGAGCAAACAATGACTCATGGAATAAAATTAGGGACCAACCCTATAAATTAGTTTTCCCCAAGAGCATTGTACCTTCTACCCATAAAAAAGGGCAAGTTTCCCATTTTAAAAGCAAATATTCCTTTAAAAAGATGAAAATTAAATAATATTTGCTATATTTTTAAGCTATACTAAATTATGGATTGATTCAAATATAAAATATGAAAGTCAAAACATGCCTACAGCAAATAGTATTTACATGTTATTTCTGAATATACATAATAAACCTTGTTAGTACTATTTTCTACTGTTTTCTCTTCAAAATTGCTGGTGAGGTGCGACTTCACCAAAACATTACACACTCCTCTATTTCATATAAGCTTTGAGAAACCCCTAAGCTACTAATATACCCCAACACTTGACCCTGGAGTCAAGACCTAGCACAGTAAGATGTGTGGAGGACTCCTATGAATCTAAAGAACAAACAAGTATTTCAGATCAATATTAAGTTTTGGGTTAGTAACAGATCTGGGGGTGGAATTGGAGGTATAATGGGGTATCAATGGAAACAACTTCCAGGGTTTCAGGATCTGGTAGGTTAAGCAATTTCTGTGCTTTTGACCCAAGTGGCTGCTGCAAAAGACAACACGCAAGTTAATCTGAGAGCCTGGCATAACAGAAATGGCTACTTTATCTCAGTCTTGATGAAGCTAAACTGAAAGTTATTGGCACTTGCTCTACACCTCTCCACCATAATGCTTCCTCCTTAAGTGTCCTTTCCGGAACAGTAACCAAAGCCATGTCTTCCCCTCACCCAACTCTGAGGCTCCTATCATTGCCTAGGAGATCCCTCAACCACAGAGGCAAAACTGAAAATCACTTTTGGCAACGCCCTGGGAAGGAAAGGTGAGGGTGTTAATAGGAAGGAGGACTGGGGGGAGGCAAGATGCCCCCAGCCTTTTACCACCTTTGAGATTCCCTCATTTCTTCCTCCCTCTTGTGCACATCTCCAGGCTTCCTCCACAGTCCTGAAGCACCTCTCTTTCCCCATTCAGCATCCTTTCAGTATCCCCACACTTGATTCGCAAAAAAAACTCAAACAACCCATCAGCTTCCTTTCCCTCAAGCAGCAAATGCTGCTCATACAGGGCATCCCAGGCCACATCAAAAAGAAAAGGTGTCAGGTCAGTGTTGGGCTCTGCTCCAATACAGTGAGGTCAGTGTGACTAGACATGAAAAAAGCGACACTGAGCTGAGGAGCTCTGGAGAACAGAGCTCACTGTGGCTCAGCTCAAAGAAGAGAAAACCACTACTTTTGCTGACCTTGTCCCCCCCACCAAAGTTGCTGTAAGGAGCATCTCGGGTCAGATTATCTCATCATCATCTTCTCAGTCTTGCCAGAAAGAGCTGCATTCTTCAGTTAAGTCTGAGGTTGATTCAGATATTGTTAACAGCAAAAGATGAAATTGTGAGTCGTTAAAGCCCTGCTCGCTCAGATTCTCTTCCACCTTCTGTAAAAGTGGCCACTAATCAATACTATTCACAGTTTCTTCTTCAAGTGCAATTGTGTAAGATGTTTCCGAGAAGCTGCTCACAGAGGGGGAGAGTTTGCCAGAGCTCTGCAGAGCACAGACCCAGCCACAGAGCTAGCACGGCTCATGGGCACAGTCAGTAAACAAGCAGAAATAAATCAATCTGGTCCCCCATTAAATTGTTGCCACTTGAACTGCAGCATCTCCCAGACTTATATTGTAGATAATTCTGTTTCATCTTGATTACAACCAGTATTAACACCCAAAGCAATAAAATCTTTCACATTCTCATTTTATTCAAGCCAAAGGACAACCCTGTTGCAGTGACATATGGCTCTGCTCCTCTGCGAGTATGTTAGACTGCCTACAAAATCTCCTCATCTAGCAAAGGATAATGCTTTTTTAAAAAATCAATGACCTGCATTAATTTGTATTTTCCACCACGAAAGCCTCACATATCATCATAATCATCTTTCTATACAACAGACAAATGAGTTCCCTCACGTTGTTTGTATTTTTTCCTCCTTTAATAGAATGGGTTTAGACTATGTCATTGACTATATAGCCAGAATGTGTGATTTTTATTTTTTTTTCCAACAAAAGGCAGCCTGGGGTTAACAGACTGCAGAGCAATTCCTGCATAGTTGAAACAACACGAAGAACAGTCTGGGGGATATGAACTGAGGACGGGACTAAGTCTTGCACCACTTTGAAAACAAGAGGCAGTTCATAGCCATTAACTTATGAATTTAAACCTCAGGGCATTTGATACGTCTCTGGATTTTATTTTAATCCAAAAGGTCTCTCTGTTATATATGTTCTGGCATCCAAGTGAGCATCCCAAACTCAAAAAAAAAAAAAAAGCAAACCAGGATTAAATGCCCCCCTGCTCTTCTCCTGTCTGCATGATTTCTTCCAATGTTACTGCAAGATGACCAGCTGCCATGGGGAGAGCAGAGATTATCGTGGGTTGCTCATCTGTGAACAAGAACTAGTGTCTCCACTGCTGTGAGACAGGGACCTGAAATCATGGTCCCCCATGTCCTGCAGGAAACCTTTACAAATGGATCTTTGTAAGCCTTCCTTATGAAGATGGAACAGATTTGTATTCTTACATGGTTAGTAAGTATGTCTCTGCTTGAAGATGCAGGTTCACGTAAGGAGAGCTGCAGCTCCATAGAATCATAACAGCTGATGTACAAGATCATAAAAAAAATAGGCATGAACAAGTAGGAAAAAATATTTATACCTCCTCTTCTTTTCCCATCTAAACCTACACTTCTAAAACCAGCTGATTTCAGACCAAGGAAATTACGTTTATTTATTGTTTTCAACAAAACCTCTTCTGCCTGTGCCAACAAGTTCTTAATAGTAAACAGGATGCAAACTGCATGACACACAGGAGCAGATTTTGTTTAGCAAATGCTTAATGTCATTGTCATGGTTTCTAAAGAGGCAGCTTGTAATGGCACTGAAATTTGCACTTACTGCAGCTTAATTAACAAACGCCCATTTCCCATTTATATCTAATGCAGAGACTTTCAGACTAAAAAAGGAAAATATTTACCCATGTACTACTGTGTGAGAATAAAGTGTACGATGAAAACCCCTTAGCCCTAGAATTTTGAACTATCTTATTTTTTTGAAGCTGCAGATGTCTTCCTTTCTAAAATACGCTGTTAACCTCCGTTCTGGTCATAACATTTTCAATTACCATGATGAAACATACATTGAAACCTGTAAGTCTTTTTTTGGCATACTTTGTGGAGGGTAATATTTCATGAAATAACAAATTATTTTACCCATGACCTAATGCATTAGGAAAAAAAAAAAACACACACACTTTGGGGGCTAGTATAAATCTATTTTTAGGTAACTTGAAATCAAGCCCAGGAAGGAGTGACTTCTAATTGGCCGTGCATTAGATTCAGGAACTTGAAATGGGCACTGACTGGCTGATTACCTTTGGAAAAATTTAGTTGTTTGTTTGTTTGTTTTTTTTCAGATGTCACAATAAACATAGGGAACAGCCAAGTTTATTACTTAAAGCTAGAAAACAAAACTTAAGATCAAAGCAAATGGCACCTCCTCACCCACCCCTGAAAACCACTCCATTTAAACTGCTTCCTCTGTGACAGTATTGCAGGTTGTCTTCTATAAGTGTCCAACAAGCTATGAAACTATTGGCAAGAATTACCATCCACACATCCGTCCACCTAACTCTCAATCTACCCTAGTACCCTCTTTATCTCAATTTCCCAGGAACAAAGATCCAGCAGCACGATGTAGAGTGAAAACAGAGGATTACAGGACAACAAAAGAAACCTGAATGAAGGTCCCACTCGTTTTCAACTCTACCCTCAATTTCCTCACCCTGCCCACCCCCACACCAGCACATTATATAGGTTCTGGTTAGATGATACACCTCTTCCTCATCTATTATAGAGATCAACATAGAGAAAGAATCAATTAAAGCTCAATAACAGAGAAAGTTAACAGAAGACATTCTTCCCATTGAAAAATTGCCTAACATGCAACTGCTCACAATCACACCTGTTCTGTTACTTCCAAGAAAAAGTTACAATAGCATAGTCTAATCTCAGAAAAAGTCAGTGAGAGACTAAATGCAATCTTAAAAGGGCCAAGATTAAATAAAATAAAATATGCATTTTCAACCTTATCATAATATTGCAAATACAATATTAACACAAATGTTCACTGCATTAGAAAACAAAACATTTCCTTTTGATAGGCATATTTCCTTGAAGAGTTTAGAGTCCAAACATTAGATGTTATATTCCTTACTCTCCCTCAACATCCACTGCTCTTACCAACCTTCTTAAATCATGCTGATTCTACCTTAGAGCCAACAGAGGAACACACTAACAGCAGTAAAAATAACCAAATATTTCTCAATTTATGCAGAGCAGCAGCCAAAGCTATTTAAATAAAGAACTAAATTACAGTAAATAGTTTGGGACCATAAAATATATTTGTTGTTCTGCCTACCTCTAGAGCAACTTTTGTTGCTGTTGCCATGGAGGTTGTAGGGCATGAAAGAAAACTCTGTTTAAATTAAAGGCTTTGAATAGCTCATAATGGAGAATGACTTTTCATTAACAGGTCTTTCCCTGTTAATCAGCAGTACTATGATTAGTTCACTTTCAGATTGTTCTTATTTATTAAATGAGGACATAGAACAAAAAAAGCCTGTCACTGTTCTTTATTACAGAGCATTTATTCTAAGCATTAGAATAAAGAGAAGTTATATATTTTCTAGCTCCCTTTAGATGAACCTTCTACTTTGAATCCAACCCAGTTCAAAATAAGGACATCAGTAATAGGTACCTAACTTGGGATACAACTTCTACATTCTTTATTTTAAAATTAAACAAAAATAAAAGCAAATGATGTATCTATTTAGTTCATCTGTTCAGAAAAATCAGTCATTGAAAGTTATTTTCATATAATTTATGTTTATATTTTTCATAGTCATGCCAACTTGCATCTCATATTTAGAACATTATAGATTAAACCAATTCCCTCCTCCTTAGCTTCTTACATGACATGTCATGGATGTTATTTATTATTGAATTTATATCCAGATACAAGCTACCTTCAGACAAAAATGTCACTATGTCTTGCAGAAACTGTAATCAGAGTTTTGCTCTGCTGAGGCAAACATACTTTCAGGTGATCCAATTCATAATGTTTTGCTACTCAGTTTTCTCATATTCTTTGAAAAATTACTTAGCCAGGATCACAACATTGCCCCCTGCAAACCATAAATATAATTTTTTTCCCCTATTAAGTTTATTATCTAAAGGCAGGTTGAGAGTCAAAAAAAAAGTCATTAGCACTTGTCAAATGTAATTAAGCATGCAACAAAAAGGTGTTTATTAAATGATCATTGTAATGCAACAGCAGTCAACCAATGCACAGTCTGGCCAGCAGAGAGAAGGATTTTTGACACAACTTTTGAGTGGAAAAAAAAAAAAAAAAGAAAAAATAGAGGTATGCATCTTAAACACAGAGAATCTTGTAACTGTAAAGAAACATCCAAAAGGGTCTTATTCAGGAGATGATTAAGAAATCTACAGCTTTACCTCCCACACACCCAAGAAAACAGAGAAGGAATAGTCAACAGTCATTCATCAATGGCCTTGTAAAACTAGTACATTTTCTAAATATATAGTCTGATTCATTATCCCAAAATTTAAACATATGTACTATGAAACAGGATTACTGAAGTTTTCAAAAAGAAAGATACAATTTTCTCAGGCAGGAAACATATTCAAAGTTTTCTAGTCTATCCTCTTAGACATTCCTGTCAATGACTCTGTTAATTACCAAAGTACCCTGATAATTAGTGATAATTAATCTGATTTACTCAGTTAACCACTGCTGCACTGATATAGTATTTGCTTACTGATATTCAGGGGGACAAAGGCAAATATCACAGTTTCACATCTACCAGAGATTAGGTGAAGCCCAAAATAAGAAAGCAGATCTAAAATTATGCACTTCATGTTTGGAATTATACATTCCTAAGTAATCAGATCACTAAGAAGAAGATATCTTTTTAAACACCAGGAAAAAAAAAAATCATCTCATTTAAACCTGAGTTGCCCAATAATCACAATACCGTTATGTAGCTGTCACTGCCAGCTCATCAAGTTCACATCTCCTTTGTTTTGACAATTTTTATTACTGTTGTTTATTCATAAATAAGTTTATGATGGTGTTTCAGGATTTTTGAGGTTTGTTTAGTGGGTTGTGCTTTTTTTTCAGTAGAGGTGAAAAATTAAAGAAAAAAAAAAAGCCCGTCTATTATTCTGTCTTTAGAAAGCCACAACCCAAACACCTTAATCATGAAGTAAACCGTAAGACTTCTGAATGCCCCTTCATACGACAAAGGGAGAAAGCATGATGGATTCTCAGCAGGGGTGCACCGCCACAGTGTCACTCCAATCCAGGATTTGCTTGTTTTCCACCTCATTGCCAGAACATTACGCTTTGGTGTTCTCTTCTTCTCTACAGACTGTGCTGTCCTTTTCAGGGTCTTGGGTTTCATAATTCATCTTTCACAAATTTTACTGAGACTCCCTAAAGCCTTTTTTCAAACAGGCTGTACTTTTCCATGGTCTCCCAAATATTTCAACTACTTTTTTTTTTTTAGTATAATAAAATAATGAAATAGGGAACATCTCTGAACAGGTCCAACACATGTGCCAACAGCTGCCATGTAACTTACCCAAGAAGAGTTAATGAAGCTGTCCACCACCCACTAATAAGATACATGATACAAACAATATCTCAAATACTTTCATGAAAATGTACTTAGATTTTAATATGCTAGTGTAACATACATTTCCTAAGCTACCCTAAATTGTATGTATCCAGCCTAGTATAGGTTCCAAGAAAGCAGCACACAAATAGGATTTGCTTGTTTTTTTGTGATAAAACACACACATGCATATTGTAAGAGTGAAGAATTTGTATCAGCTCAAATATTCAATGGAGGAATATTGAATATTTTCCCCCTGAAAAAAGCAAATCCAAAAATCCCAGAACTTCAACCCTGCTTAAAATCAGATCATTCCATCAGATTTTGGATACTCATCCACATTACCACTACAAATATATAATTTGGGTAACACAGAAAGAGATACTAGATAAATTTAATTCTTCAATGATCTAACACCCCACCCCACACACCCCCATCAGCCTCTCCAACCTATGGCTGGGGATGTCTAGTCTTGTAACCAAAACATCTTGAATTGAACACCAAAATTCCCCCAGAACCACTCAAACATACACCAATTAAACAATTTTACTTGCAATGCTTACCTTGGTTCTGTGAAACCCAATGCTGGTATCTGGAGTGAGAAAATAAATGCTCTACCACAAATCACAACACAAAGATAGAAATGGAAGTTTCCCTATGACAATGCAGCAGTGTTCTTGCCCGAGCTGGAAGAAAAAGGAGGTCTGACCACATGAAATAATGCTGTGCAACACTGAGCAGCTCCAAGACTTATTTACTAGCATAGGATGCAGGAATATAAAGGATCACCTACGGCTGGCGGTAGATTTATGGTTGTACATACTTGCCTCTCACTTGCTGCTGGACAGCAGGCTGTCAGAGAAGTCTGAGTGATGGTTTTGTGCCCTACAGGAGCTACAACTTGAGATTCTTCACACACACACACAAAAAAATCACGATAAAGCTTTTAGTGACAGCTAGGATGGTGGATAACTATAGTTATGTTATCACACTAAGTAACTTTTCCTAAGGAGAAGATTGTAACTTCACCTTTGATTACTACTCCACTTTTAGTGCCTGTTGTGCTAGACAATTCTACCCCACTATCACACAGGTAGCTATTTTAACACCATACTGAGACAAAAAAAACAAGACGCAAATAGACAGTTTGGAAGATAGATGGGCCTTTCCTTCAAAGGAAAAAAAAAAAAAAAGTACCACTCTCTATTTCAAGGTAAAGCAGATGAAGCTATCACTGCCCTGGTATTTTTAACCTAATGGTAAAACTGGAATGCTTTTTTCCCCCCCCCAACAGTGATTTTACCTCAAAACTCAGAAATGTTCAGCATCAATGTTGAAAGTTGCTGTCAGTGAACACCGGGCTGAGTGTACTTAGCAGCATACCACAGCCCCCTCATTTAGAAACAGAGTACAATTTATTTGCAAAGCACGGCACAGTTGGGTGGGGTAGAGCTGAGAAACCCTGAAATTTCTACAGTCACCATCTCCGACTCCCCTTCGCTGTCTTTTCACCATTCATACTCCTGGTTATGTTGGAACTTCTCTTCCACTCATTAATCCTGAGGAGGTCTGACACTGTCATTAATACAGGTATTTTTAGAGCTTCATACAACAAGGAGAAGTGAGAGCTAAACACTGACAGTAAATCCATGTATAATAATTGGTCAGGTTTTTACTCCAAACATATATATATATTCCATTTACCTCACAATGCAGGTTAGAAATTACATCAGGTTTATCTCATAGGGTGGTATTAGGACTTCAGTTACTTGTGAAGAATTCCCACATCCTTGGAAAGCACAGAAATTCTCTGTGCATACAGTAAAGTGACAGCATATAGAGGTTCTGCTCGGCATTACCCTCCAAAGTCTGAATTTAGTTATAATGGAGGTGATTGTTACTGAGAAGCTTTGGAAAGCTTAGGCACAGATTTGTAGTGTTATTTGACAAAATTTTGATAGCTTTTGTAAGAGCAACACCTTGCAAATGCAGATGTAGCCGCAGACATCTGTTAGCTAAACAAAGCTGAGGTGCATCTCCCTCTGTAATTCCATCCTACTAGGCAATGATCTGGAAAACCTCAAAGCGTAACACATTAAGTTCAAGAAACCATTTCAGGGATCCCGACTCCTTTCCCTTATCATCTGTAGCACATGTTTACCGTTTATGGCTCATCACCAGCACATGCAATCACTTATATTCCAAATGTTCAAGGAGCTCCGTAGCTGAGGAAGAAAGTACATTAATATTCTGAACTATGTAGAGAACATCCAAACTTGGAAAGGCTCATGACTTTGTACTGCAACACTTGGACGCCTTTGACACACCGTGCTAACCTAAGTCCTTCCTAACAAGTGCAGCTTGCATACATAAAGCAATATTGATTCAGCTGTGCATAGCTGTTTATACAGCCTTTCAGAAGCACAGCATCTTCAAACACTGCTACAGACATCAGACCGTGTCTTCCTAGGAGAGGTTTAGTGCTTGTCACTGAGGCTTGACTTAATGATGCACACTGTGCCAGCGACTGTAATTAACTTTTTTGGTTGGCCTCACAGAGCTGTTTTCTACAATCTGATCTGTTCTGCATGAACCCTGTTATGATTTCATGCGGGAAGGAGGCTTGCAGCCACAACATCTTTCATAAATAAAACTCCCCTGATTCATAAAGGCTGTGTTGATAAGGAGCAAAGATACGGTATCCACACATGGATAAAATGCGGCCACAAAGATTCTTTCTGAACCAAAATATCTGGAGATTAAACCTAAAGGAAAGAATGCCATCCTTCTAAATGAGCAGTTCAAACAGTTTAATAAAGGGAGGAATAAGGACAATATTTTGAAATGAATGCTTTTATCTATACCACATGGTGTCTTTCCCAGTGGCTCTACCACAATTCAATAGCCTGATTTCATAAGAAAGGCTAAGAACTAGTCTTTGTTTTGCTGCTTTCAGGAGCCAGTTTATTTAAACCTTCCAACAAGGAGGTTAGGTGAGCTAATGTTTCACATGAACTGCTTTACTTCTCACTTAAAATGCAAAACAGAACATGACATATTCCCACTTATCCCACTGTATTAGGTTTTTAATATATAAATACAAGTGTTCAAGGATAAGTGAAGGATCTCTGGCTCAGAGATTATCTAAAAATTCCTTCTTCATGCTTCTTTTTCATACAAACGCATTCTAGGCATAACAGTTAGGAAAATACACACAGGGGCAAACACATCTGCTTAAGCTGCTAACCCAGACAGGAAAACATACGTGAGCACCATATCCCTCTTTACCTGCAGCTGTGTCACTACACATACCTCATTTCAAATCCTATTTCTTATATTAGTTTTTTCCCTTCCATATATCTTGTCTAATTAAGATGCTATTATTTGCTTCCTTCGACATCTGTAGAAGCTTATCAGCACTTACTGGGAGGAAGCATTTCCAAGCTTATAGAATGCTAGATGATTTTCTATTAGGGTATGCAGCTCATTAGCATATCCACCTTTCACATCAAGTTTCTTAGCCACAAGTTTTCACACTTCAAGCATTTCAGATGGGTGAAAATATCAGTTCCTCCAACTGTAAGAGAGAGGTAATGATTTACCAGAAGTTACATAAATGACACTTAAGCCACTTTACCCCACAAAGTTCTAGCTTTGCAAAGGAAGAGTCCAGGAAAACTAACTCAGTCAGGCTCATCCTTATGTCATTAAAATAAACATGAAACAATATGTTCCTTTTTAACCACTTGATGAGTCAGTGCAGCTCAGGAAACTGATAAAAGGTTTATGGAAATAAATTAATATTGCATGAATGCTGCTGGAGCTATTAAACAAACATAAACGCGAACCCATCACCGAAGCCAAAAGAGACCTTTATATGATGAGGGAAAGTGGCAGAAAAGTCAACAATCATTATTACAGCAGGTTCTTTGCCCTGAGAAAATTGCATATGACCTAAACAGATGGAAGTGATGCAACTGATACAGTTATGCTGTTTATATCAGAATTTACAACTGGATTACACTGCTTTTAATAATAAAAGAAGTTTAACATCTCTTTTTTTATTCATACAAATGAACATTTACTATAGTCTTTCAGACCATCTCTTCTTCAAAATAAATGAGAAAGAAAGAATAGTATTTTTTTAAAAGTTATGAAACTGCTCAGTTATTGGTGTTTTGGTTATGCATTTACAAGTCTGATGCATGACAAGTACTTGAAGGTGATGACATGACATAAAAAATACTGTGATATGTCTTGAATAGGCAAACTCAGTTTCATTTTTAAAATGCAGTCAGTTCAGTTACTTTTGCTGGAGACTGAGAGAAAGATCAAAATTATCATCCCCTCTGCAGGAGTCAGACTCAGATCTGCAGATCACAGATCCTTCAAAGATGCTACCCAAAAGTAACTGCTGTACTTCAGAAACATGCACTTGTGTGACAACAAAGGAGGCAAACCTTTCCATGACCTCGCAATACACAGAGTAAGCTCCGTTCCTGCGCATAGTGACCTCCACAGATTGAAGTTCCCGAGCTTTCAATCCAGCTAATCACGAGCATTTTAATATACCAGGATTTCTGAAGAACTTCAGAAATACAGTTGACCCAGAAGCAGTTTGGACAGGAAAAATGGGAAGGACTGCACACAAGCAAGCAGCCCTTTTCTTTTCTGGTACATATAAAAAGTTAATTCTGACGGTATTTTAATACTCCCAAGTACAATCTTCCAAAGTTTCTGTTAATTTTCTCAAGAATGGCATATTTTTATTTGCATCAAAACCAGCATTTAAAATCCACTCTAGACATTTGCCCAGTCAGAAAAAAAAAAAGAAATACTTTGTAGTGACCTTAAAGACGTTGACAGAATCCCTGCATGTAGTTTTTTTTAGTTAAGACCAGCCATTAGGAAATATCACTGATCAACTGGCTTATTCATTACTGACATTGCTTTAAGTTATAGTTATGCCAAAATAAGAGTAGATCTACAGAAGAGGTCCTTTCTGAATTCAAACATACTATTTCCACAGTTTAATATTGCACTCTAATGAAAGTCACATTGAGTTTTTAAAACCCGTGTCTTCAATTAAGAAAACAGGTAGAGTAAGAAGCTGTGAAGTAACCTTTAGAGGAACACCTTTAATGAAGAATTTGCCATCAGTTAAAGTACATTTATTTCTTTATTATCATCTGTTGCATAAACTCCCATTATACACTGTCTGCCAAATAACAGTGGCCTATCATAAAAGCCAATTAAATATACTTGCATTGGGGAAGACTACAGCCCAGGCATTGCAGATCATTAGTAGTCAGCAAAATACACCACTGTAGAAAAATGCCACTACCCTCCCTGGTGTCAGTCATAGAAAGTGTCAATGCAGAAACTTTGCATATTATTGGAATAACTTCAAATAACACTTTTACAGAAGAATTACCTTTGAAGATGTTAGTAAATGTACTGTTTCTAACCTCCTACCTATTTTAACTCCTCTCAACTCCTCAACCCTATTTTGTCTCTTATTCCCTCTCCTGCCTGCTTTTGTCTGACATTCAACAATACTGAAAATGTAATCCCACTCCATCTTAAGTGTTTGATAAGTTAGCATGTTAATAAAGTTTATTTAATAAAGACCTTTATTATTGGCTCCTGGGTTTGATGAAAAACAAAACTACTTTGTTATGCTGTATATTCACAAAAAGAAATTTTATATATTAAACATTTTTTAATTAAATCCCTAATTACCACTCTACATATTTTGAAACAGTGATTTCTTCAAAAGGTCTCTCTAAACGTGGTCCATCCTTCATCCAGACTTAAATGATTCCATATAGCACCTTAACAATCTTTGACTACTGTCAGAAAAAGTCTCTCCTACTATTCCATTAGACTCCTTTATACATTTGTATTGACTTATGAGAAAAATTTTGAAGAAGAGCACAAGAAAGCTGCTTCTGAATAGTTTCAAGTAAAATCACAGAAAAAAAGGAAGCATGATAATCAAGAAAAACAGTAGTCTTCCTTTTAGATCTTCTTTCTTATTATAATAAATAACCTTTTGAAGAAAAGGAGACTGGTAATTACTCAACATCATCCCCTAAAAAGATGAACAACCTGAGGATAACAAAACAGTTATTTTCACCCTGTATGAAGATAAATTAAATGTTAGCATATTTCAGTATGTTTAATTACAATCTGTTCCTCATAAAAGGAGATGATGTTGTTCAAGGTTGAGAAAACATTTATATATTTTTTAACTCTATTAAATTTTCCCTAACTGCTGACCAGAATAGTTGTACTTGGTATTTCCCCCACCACCACCTTTTCTTCTCCTTCTCATTCATATATACATTTGGCTCATTGAATCAACCACATCACAATTACACAGCAGAGGACAGAGTAATCAGCAAACAAAACAAAGACTTACCATTTACACAGATTTCAAAAGATTTGCAGAGGTCATCCTCAAACAGGCAGCCTAAAAACACAACAGAAAGGTAAAAATTAATACAGGTATCAAACTGTGGATAATTAGTGCAAACTAGAGATGCCTCAGGGTATTAACTGCTCAACAAGAGTCAGACATTTGGTTGGCCTTAAGAGTCTAAATTGGGAGGTACAGAAAGTCAAGAACATGTATATCTAACCAGACCTGTTTCCATCTTATTAACTGGTTAAGTCCAGAATAACCTTTGATGTTTTTCTTTGCCCTGCATACCTCTACTGAGGGTTGAGTTTCCTCTGTGCACGTCTCTCTCACAGAGTAACATGGGGAACTTCACATTCTCTTAATTTTGAATGCACTATACCACAGCAGAGTAGCACTGCAATACACTACAAAAATATACACCAGGAAATCAGGAGCTTCTTCAAGATATTTCTACTGCAATGATGAAACAAGGCTAGGAATCTGGTATAAATTGCTCAAATTAGGCTTGTATTTGGTAAGTGCAGCCATTGACCATGACTAGACCCTCAGGAGCACTAACTCTTTGGAGAAAGGCTTAAAAATTAAGCTGTCCATACCAACATTGCGATACCTCCATGAACAGCTGATAAATCAATACAGTTCTACAAAAAACATCCCAAGGGTTTTTTCCATTTATAGCAGGAAATTTTTTTCAAAACATGTTGCTTTATGGGCCTCAAACCTCACCCTAGAAAGTCCATGCAGGTTGGCAATCCCAGCTCATGCACTTATACAAATCTTCATGGATAAACGTAAAGTGTTCTGTTGCCTTGTTGCTAGTATCACCTAACCAGGTAACAAGACATTAGTTATTACCTCCTTTATCTTCAAATAAAAAAAACGCTGATGATATTCATGAGGGCAGCAGAGAAGTGGGCAGGATACACCTCTGCTCTGGTCACTCCACACTGGGGGACAGGGACAATTACAGAAGCAGCATGAAATCCTGTGCTATTGTTAAGGGCATGCACTCTGTTAACCCAATTAGTAATTTCTTTGTGTGTTTGGTTTGGTGGGGTTTTATTTTGAAAAAGATAGAGAGCTAGGACTGGATAGACTCCAAGGAATGAAGATGTATTTTGAATACATAAACTGCCGTATTATCACAATTAAGCCTCTCTGGGAAGTACTTTAGGCTTACAAATGGACACAGGGATTTATCAAAATTAAGCAGTCTTGAGCAGTTTCACACTATGCATCAAAAAACAGCCAGGAACTTCACCACATATAAACACAGGAGCAAATTCTCTCTCCCCAGCCGTGCCTATGCCTGCAGAAGCACAGACTACAAGCATCTCTATTCATCAGACAGTCAAATGGATTAAGTAGCCTAATCTTACAAAACAAAACCAACCAACCAAAAAAAGCCCACACACCACAGAAAAACAGCAGCAACTGAAAGGCTCAAGACTATGTTTGTGAATTACACAATTCCTAATCCTGCTAAAAAAGAGAGTTCAGGAGGATAGAATGACTTATGTATGCCTGCAGAGCCTTGCAGCAGGTAACTATATTAGCACACCATTAAGCCTGAACTAATATACTGTGTCTCTCAGCAGGATTTATTAGCACTGTTCTAGGTCTGAGGAAGGCAAGCACATTTACATGAATTCAAGTCACTTGGAGAACCAGCAGAGTCCCTTATATCGATCTCACACCTGCCTGCAACAACCCCATATACATAAGCAGATAATGAAAGCCTGCAGCATGCACACTGATAAAAGTGTTCTCTCGTCCTTTTACCTATTCACCAATAAACTGGGGATACACATTTGGTAGCTTTTGAAAAGTAAAGGAAGTTTCAGAGCAGGAAAGGCTTCTTCAAGCAGAGTATGGCAGAAGAGCACGTGCCTACACAAACTCTGGTTTGTGACTTATATTTGAGATGCATATGATTTTGCTCCAGACAAGTCTACTGTAACAGCCACCAACCTGAAGCAGTGGTTAAAAAAATCCCCCAAAAAAGTCAGCAAAGCAGAAGGATGCCTTAACTATACATTGACTTATAAAGAACTTAAGGCATAAATGAGGACAGGCGGTGACCAAAACACATCAGCACAGATTATGCAGCACAAGAGGAGGTCTAAATAAAAGCACAGTAATGATCACTGAGAAAAAGGAAGGTAAATGCTTCAAGTACTAATACAAGCTAGACAAATGAAAGTTGTACTTCAACATTGTTTTCAGAAAATTGAAGTTGTCTTTTCTAAAAGAAAAGTTTTAGAAATAGAAAAATCCTTGGTTAAATGTCTCTGTCTTGTTTTCCTGAGATATCATAAAAGGGTTGGAACCAAAAAGCCTGAAATATCCCCGCCCAATGAAGGGCTGCCAAAGGTATCCTCTGATGGAGGGAAGACAGGTAGCTTTGTAGTTGATTTCCCATCCTGCAGTGGCTGCACCATCGATCCAAGAGGTGCTGGATGAGAAGACTCAACCAGGAACACTTCTAGTGCAGTCACACATTAAAACAGCAACTGGTTCACCCAGACCCTACTGATTTTGAAACACCTTGAGCTGGGATCACAGCCACCTGATTCCCACGGCCACCTGCTAGAGGCAGGCCATCCTACAGTATGCTGACACTCTCAGAAACAGAAAAATCCAGATTCAAGATAAGCAAAATGAGAATACTCTGGTACAAAGAAATAAACTGCCAGGCCACCTCCATACAGAACTCCGACTCAAACACACTCTGATTTTGCTTGATATATTTTGCATTATCACCTAATATATTTTCCATGAAAAGCACAAAAGAAAACTGATTTTATCATAGTTTAGTTTCCCTTTTAATAATAGTTGATTTGATGATTACTGCAGCAAGGCGTCTGACACAATTAGTCTTGGAAACATGTTTTGGAGAACAAATTAATGAAATCAATGCATCACAAACTATACCCATCTAAGATTATTCTAAAATAAAAAGCACCTCCAAAACTCCTTGAAAAATATTTTATTTCAAGTTATTTATTGCTAGAATTGGTTGTTATGTATATTTCACCCAACCAGTAAATATGCTAATTTAACTACCAATTTATCTTTTGTTGTTATTTGCTGTGACATTAAGAAGCATCATATTTCATTCTAAATATCATCTACCTACTAATAGTAATAGTGGAAATAAGTCACCACTGAAGAGGGAAGTAGTATTGTCTCCAAAGAGCACTTAATTCTGTTCATGCCTTATTGGATCAAAATTACATTCTATTTTCTATCAAACAATCCCCCTATCAGGGGGATTCTTCCAAGACACAGAAACTGTGGATGCAATACCTTCAAAGCCCACAAAAAAGCCCCAAAACACCCACAACCCAAACCTCCAGTCTTACTTCATGCAGGAGCCCTGAAATAACAAATTCTCCATGTAATAACAAATTCTCCATTCAACCAGCTGACGGAAAGTATACAGCTTTGTATACTTTGTATTCTATTCTAGAATTCAAACATAAATTTCTTACTTCACTTGCATGAAAGATTCTCCTCTTCCGTACCCCTTGCACAGTCCCCACATCTCAATAGAGACAAAGAAGGCTGGAGCAATGAGTCAGTTGTGCACAGGTGCACCAGCAGCCACCAGGAGTTCAGCTGATCATCCTCCCACCATGTAACCAAGGCACACAACTGTATGCCATGTGTCTCGTTAGTACAGGGAAAGTGGTTTCCTGACACATATTGGAGCTATTTAAAACCCAATTAGCACAGCAGAAAGGATTACCCATATAGTTGGGTAACGCTATGTTTTTCACATTCTTAAGGGTTTGCAAAAGTGGAGTATCTGTCCATTAACTTCTACTGACATAAATCATGCACTTGTATCTTCTTGATAATTTGCCACAGTGAATTCCAGAAGAGTTTACATGAGTGAAGTTCACTAGAGAGCAGAAAAGTCCAGGCTGAGTGTGTAATATAAACCAATGTAGTGAGCTTCCATACACCAAAGTAAGCAGGTCTTTCAGAGAGAATTCAAGAAGAGTAAGTAAATAAATACCTAATTTTATCCTTGCTTCCAAGCACAGTCTTTAGTAGCCTGCAATTCTACTAAGTTGTGCCAGGTGTGAAGACCATTTGTATTTAACCCACTCATATAAACCCACACATTTTCTTGATGTTTTTTAACTTTATGACTGCTTAAAATAAGGGCAGGTATCTATGCTATATATAGCAATACATTTACATCACAATTTCTTTGTTAACTAGGCAGGAAAAGAGATTCCATACAGCCTCGCAAAATCTATCTCCCTTTCTCCTCCCTCTACCCTACATCTCCCTTACTGGTTCTGACTGTCGGCACAACATAATCACAAAATACTGTTGCAAGCACAGGACCTAAAAATTTAAATCTCTTTGTCAAGATATTCTTCTCATGAAACGCTAATAAAACTATTTCCTTTTCCCTTTCATCAGGTATACACCAGTTCTGCTTTCCCAAAGGCAAACTAGGAAGGTCTAAACCACACTGAAATACACTGTTTGGATTTATAAGAGGTGCCTCTGAAGAGAGTCAGAGGCACCAGCTAAAATCACTCGAACTTCATTTAGAAAAAGCTAAAGTAATTCACATCTCATTAAAATAGTTTTTAAAAATCCACTGATCAAAGAGGTTATATTAACATTTGTTTCTCTCTTTTTCCCCAGTTAACCAACCCAAGATGACTTTACATTATACATCTCTTCCAAGAATGCCCAAAATCCATAAGCATTTTTATTAACTAAGATAAAAACAATATTGTAGCCACACTTCATAAAAAATTGCCTTATAATTATCAAAACAAAAAACCAAACAATAGGCAAGAACAGCTAAGTTTCTTCTCTAGTTATCAATCATAAATTGGGAAAATACAAACCTCCTAAATCCTTTCTGTTGTTGAGGGTTCTCTGCCTCTTCATTCAACTGCCACGTGAACACCTCCTGTCTGTTCACCTTTGCAGACCATAACAACCTCACCTCATCACAAATTCTTAGCCAGTATGTGTTCCTTTATTCAAAATATACCAATGCTCATTAGCATTTTAAATAGTCTATAAAGAAAACTCGCTGCATTTATCTGCTTCTTTCAGATTTAGTTGCTACCTGGTAAGGAGAGCTTGAAGGGTAAGTTCTGCTGAACACTGCTAATGAGAGAAGCAAAAAAGGAAACACCTGGGTAAGCCAACACCGGGCATGTCTGGTGGGCCTCGTTGGGTCTTTAGCACCAGCTGTGAATGATTCTAAACAGAGAGCACCTGTTTATTTTCCTATAGTAAGATTAAGAAATATGGTCCAAGAAGGACATTTTAAAAGTGCTCAGCTCACCCAACTGGGATAGCTCTAACTGAAAAAAAAATCAAGGTAGTGCATAATAGCAATAAGGAATGATATGATGAACTGATTGGTAGGAAGAGTCAAACATGATTTTTGTGCAGAAAACTGAATGGAGAAGTCATCTCATTGAGAGAGGCATATTCCTCTCACTAATAGAGGTGAGAGAAAATTTTGCTCAGTCTGCTAAAGCTGTGATCTATCCAACACATCCTCATCTGTCTGCCGTACGTGTGTGCTTAACAAGTCTAAAATTACACAAAATTGCAAGAATGACTGGGGAAAATGTACTTTAAGCTGATCACAGGTTATAAGCAGAGCTCCTCTCAGTTTCCTGGACTCCGTGGTTACGTAGGTGCTGTAGGTGTATGTACGTGTGTAACGTAAGCATTACTCATTACTCAAAACCTATCGATTACATATGAAAAATCAACTTTCAAATTTTGTTATTTTTATCTTAGTTTTATTTTGGCATTCACTTTGATAATAAATTTGGATATTCCGTGGCCCTGCTTTTTAAATTTTTGGTTTTATCCCCTTTTTTCTTTGCATTTTTTTTTTGTTTCAAACTCCTCCAGTCGCCTTCTGAGAAGTATTTTTTCTAGCTCCTACCTATCCTCTTCTACTCTTCAAGAAACCTTCGTTCCACCGCCAGAATGCAGTCTTCCCTTTCTGTCCCTCCCAAGCACATGCTGTACCTGGGCACTGCTCTTCCTGCCCATGCCCCTCCTTTCACTCATGCAAGCAAACAGCATGTCTGTCACCTTTTTACCATTATTGATTGCTGGCAATTTCTGGATCTCCAGTCTCACCCTTTACCATGGGTGTCCTACACTTCCCTACTTCTAGCATGCTCAACCATTCCTCATCTACCTCCCTTCTGGTGTGATGAACAGGGGAGAGGTAAAGAGACAGAGGGAAGAGAGGGGCAGAATTTGCTCCTTCTTGCTCTCTTTATTCAGAGCTTTTCAGGAGTGGAGCAGGTTCAGCCACGTTCTCTCTTTCTCCTTAGATTCTCACAATACCCAGAATATTCTTCGTTGAAAAAGGCATTTTATCAAGACATCAGAACTTATGATGGTTTATCAAAAACTGCTTGGAACAGTAGTTTAAATATGAAAGGAAAGCAAATCAATGTGGTCAAAAACAATATTAAAGGAGTATATAATACTAAAGGGGTTTTTTCTCCCCAGACAGAAAGTGGGAAAAATACATGACAGGATAATATGCACTGAGCTTTCATCTTCTTCCTTTACGCCATCTTTTATTTTTTTTGAATGTAATAGATGCCTGATGTTTTTGTAACACTTCAAACTCTTGAGAGCAGATATTTATTTATTTATTTATTTTAATTGTGTGCATGTACAAAGCCTAGCACAATGAAGCCCTGATCCCTGGTGAGGAATCCAGGCCTTACTGTAATCCAAATTAACAGTCATAAAGATGACAAAAGAAATTCCTGCAGTGGTTAACTGCAATCTCTTACATGAAAAGTTTCCAAAGTAAAGTAAGGAAAGATTTCCCATAAGTGTTACCATATGGTGTTAACACTTCCACATCTCAGAATTACTCTTTCTTTCAATCACTTTTCATACACACTGATTTTGTATATTGAAATATGACCCTAGCCAGAATAATTCACCATGGAATAATTTTCATTTAAAAGGGAAAACATTAGTACTAAACTTATAGCCAAGATTTGCCCCTGAAGCCTCAATCACAGTACATATTAGTCCTTCAATTACCTTCTTTATATCACTTGCCCTTCAACATGTATGGATTGATGCCCTAAATAGGCAAAATAGTACAAAAATGTTGTGATGTATGATACTATTTTTCACTATGTAAGGGGGATACTTTGTCCTTTCTGCATTTAGAAAAAAAAGTAACTAATACATCTTTCCTTTTGCATGTAATTATCGCAAGCCTGTCCACCACTAAAGAACAGAATTGCTTTGTGGTGAAAATACTATTAACTTTTCTGATTACTAATGCCATGATTGCAATGATGTAGGGCTTTTCTTCTGGGGAGCACTGAGGAAAGGTCACTACTAGGAATAATTGAAGATGTGAGCAGTAATAATAGTTCATGAGGGGAAGAGATAGGGAAAGGCCATCACTGGAAAAGCTCCAAGCATTTCCATTTGCCCAGGGCTCAGAAAGAACATGGCATTTCATGGGCTGATACAGTCAATGTGTGTTTTGGTGTGCCTTTTTGTCATTTTTTCATAGTGAATATTAGAAGAACTTGTGTTTTTTCCCCTGAAAAATGACAATTCTCTCAATGCTACATTTCCCAACTCTGTTTCTTCAGCAGAGACCACCACTAGTTCAGATAATTTCAGCAAATGGGGAGCACAGATATAATACTTCTGGCAAACAAGTAGCTCCACTAATACTTCATTATAGTGAACAGTAAAATGTCCTCCGTTTAAATAAAAAAAATGCAGATAAACCCAGTATTGGAGAAAAAATAGAAGATCATTTAAAAACTAGCATTAAAATTATTACTTCTGAGGTTCAAGACCAAAATCTTTTACTCACACCGTTAACTGTGGCAGGAGGGGTCAAATGTGATTTTGCTCAAGTAACTCAGCCCCAAGGAAAAGATCTTTGCCATGTTAGTAGCCCATATTGGGACAAAATTAGCATCTCTACAATATAAAATGTATAATCTGTTCCTTCAAAATTAGTAGATGTGAACTGAAGTGCTCACAAGTTGTATAAAAAATATCATAAAGATCCAGACCTGGCTTTTAATAACTTCAATTCAATACCTTCTACTGGTGACCAGTTGCTAAAATTAATTTCCTTACTGGGCAGTAAACTGAAATCACCCAACACCCACTAAAACCACAACTGTGACCCAAGCAAAACATTTTTGCATTTAGCAGAGAATTTGAGGGCTGAACACCATTGACTCAAAATCAATAATTGCACTTTGCTGTTTAAATACATCAAAAAGGAGCCTGATTTTTTTCCCCTACTATTGCCTGTGCAGTATCCTTCCCCATAAAATCTGTGGGCAGCAAGGACTGCTAATATTTCTCATGGCCATTAGATATTAAAAACTGAGGCTTACATACAGCAGAGTATGATGTTACAGGCAAAGCACACAGACCAGCAACCATTGCCATGCAGTAGCCTCTGTCATATTTATTCTCTGAAAGAACTACTGTCATCATTATGTCTGTCAACCTCATTTTACCCATCAGTAACTGTCAGTCTATTCCTGTATTTGTTCTACAAAACTGCAGAATAGAGTCAATTCTAAGTCCTAATTATAACATAATTCTAGCCTTCTTCCACAGTCAGAGTTAAGACAACCTGGGTCAAAGAAGTAACAAACCATTAGCTGGAGGAAATAGGAACTCTCTGTCTGGGGGTTATGTGCTTTGGATGATAATTCTTTCAGATAAAAATTTCCAAAACACTTAGGTGATAAAGAAGCTTGTGTCCCATCATCTGAAGCTAATCAGCTTCTGAGATGCACAATAAGTGACAGTTCTTTTAAAAAATAGTTCTCTAAAACTGTGTCTCATGTTTTGGGAAAACTCCCAGTATTCACATAATCAAAGAAAGGAAAAGAGAAATGTTTATCATTTTCCTCTAACAAGCACCAAAATTTTGTCTTCATTATTTGACAGAAAATCTTAATGAGTATCCGCTTGGTGCTTGAAAAAACACAACCAGAATTCACAGCAATTCTCATCCAGTTATACTGCCTCCAAAAGTAAGTAATTACCCAATATTCTGGGGTAACACACCTCTCCCAACACTGTCTTGAGCAGATTTCAAAGGCAGAAACAATTTGTGGCAGAAGACCTCTTTGGAATGATTGGCTTTTCTGTTCTGTTTCATTTAGAAAATAGTACAGCAATGATGCCTGTGCCCACAGCTGCAGTATGGCCAGTACCTGTCACGTATGAACCCTTCTTTTTCTTTCCTCATTCTTCTTAGAAAATCACTCTCCTTTTCGTTCCATCTCTCTTTCACAGTTAATTTGAGCTGAGTAAATTATCATGTGGACTTGGCAAAAACAACTTGGGAAGGAAATAAAGAATCTTATAACTCAGTGGAGTCTGAAGAGCAAGGGGATAGTCTACAGTCATTTATTACAGAAAAGTAATTCTAATCTAGACAACAGCATATGTGGGTTGGGAGCTACTTTTAACAGATGAGCTCCAAATAGGGAGACAGGACCAAACCAGTACTCTAAATCTGTCTGTTTCTGTGTATCCATATTGAGGCCTGCTAGATATTGAAAACACTTAAAATCGCTGTTATTATGTGTTGTGTGTTTGGAAAAACAGCTATCATGCAATTTTTGAATCATACTAGAATGTTTATTTAGAGCGCTGAAATCACCTACGTTCATGTAATGAAAAAGACTATTATATATATACTTGGTAATTTCTTTAGTAAAGAGTTTAAATAGTCCAGAGTAATCCACATTAATTATTAATGTGTTGGAGAAAAATAATGGAAGTCACTGCAGAAAGTCATAGTCCCTTAAAGTCCTTGAAAGAAAAAGAATAATATTCGGTAAAATTCAATGGACTGTGGCACCAAGATGTATCTATATAATTTACCCTGGGAATTTGAATTGCAAATGAAGCTGCAGCATTCTCTAGTATGGGCCAGAGTTATGAGAAATAGGTTATTCAAGGATATTAGTAGCACATCAAAGTTAACAGTACTTAGTGGAGATGCCAAAAGCTTTTTGCCTTCCACAGAAAAATGAAAGAATTTTATAAATGTTTATGTACTAGAAATTTTTTCAGGCTACCAAGATCTCAGCTGTTCCAATCAATACAAATTACCTCTTGACACATAATCAATGTGCAGCACCTTGTGGTTTTGTTCAGGTCTGTTGGACTTATAGCAGATATAACTGCGTAGAGGGACAACTCTCCACTTTCTTGCCTGGGATAGGTGTTAAGGGGCAGACTTGGGACACTACTTTGTTAATGCTGAAAAAGAATTAAACCTATCTTGTATTGATTCAAGCCTCATTCCAGACAGTAGTATAAAATCATTACAGAGTAAAATGACCCACTTCTACTTACTTTCGTGAAATTACACCGATTTCAAAGAAAATCTGGAACTGAGAGTGAATAGTCCTGATTTTGACCAATAAATGTGCTCTAATTACTCCTGACTCACCCTGATGTATCTGAGGCTGGCATTAGAGCCAGCTGTCCCAGAACACATTATGCTGTTGTCTCCATGAAGTAGCTCTTCCTGCCCTGTGATACCAGTGAGATGTCTTTTTTCCCCAGACTAGCTGTTGAGAGGCAGGCACCATAATAACACGTATCAGAGAAGTAGTTAAGAAAAAGACTAATGATTAAAGCAATTTGGGGAGGAAGCCAGGAAAACTAGAGATAATTCTGAAACATGAAAAATATGATGCATGCAGAGTAGCACCAGAATTCACATTCTGGTTCCTTTTTAAAAAGTACATAAAAGACAATTTTTCTGTCTCTAGAAAAAAATATCATTAGAAGGCTAAACCTCTCAGATTCTAGAAGTTCATCTGACTGTTAAACTTCTTTAAACACCAAGGAAAAACTACTTTTGAGAAAATTCATTATTTAGGAAAAAAAATATCTGAAGCTTGCACGCCTTCAGGAGCTTATATAGGTGCCTTTCACCATTAAGAGTAGCCAAAAGTAATTACTCTATTATAGCCATATAGTCACCAGGTCTCATTATCTTAGCATCTAATGCCTGTTGATTTTGATGGAACTGAAGTATCTGAGCAGCTTTGTGAATTAGGGCTCCGATGCCTACTTTTTTTTTGTTCATGTTTATTATCTTTGTTATTTTTCCTTGGGCAGTAGGAAGAAAAATCTTGTACAAGATAAGAAAAAGATGTTAACAAACAGTTGATCTTGCATGTCCCCTGACTATCTGAATGTCATAAAGAGTTGTTAGCAAATTACTTAAAAGCCAGAGCTACTAGTAAGATTACCAGGCTACAGTCCAGTAGACTGGAATTCTGGTGTTTATCCTAATTTTTCCTGCTAGGCTGGGCAAATCAGTTCACTGCAACTTTCCCTCTGTATTTTGTGTGCCTTCTCCAGTTAAATGCTAAAATTTATGACAGTTATCATGTGTTTATAAGTAGTTAGCAAAACAGGCAAGCTTGGAGTGCTAATGATCATTGTAATACAAAATAATAACCTTTATATCCATTCATTTATCTTCTCCACAGCTCACAGAAATATTTTGAACCTTAAAGAAAAGGAAGGAGCTGCATAAAGGTACTGGGAAGCATTCAGTGCAATGCAAACAAGCATTTCCTGAAGAGTATTGTATTTAATGGCAATTTAAGTAAAGCAAATACCCTCTACCTCTTCTCAAAAAGTGCAGAGATTTCAACAGAGAATGTGAAACAGCTCCTTGCCTGCCACTTGTATCTACAGTACATAAGCTTTTGAGTATATTCCCTGACAACTGGGGTGGGGTGGTGGCAGGGGACTGAAAAGAATGGCAGGGGACAAGAATTCTAGTTAGGGCCCTGAGGGTGCCAAGTATCAGACAGGTAAGGAGACCTCCAACCCTCAGGTGACAAGTTGTACAAATTTCTGTATGGCTTCAGGAGCACCATCTGTCATTCTTTCTTCACTTGTTACAAAGATACTTCCAATGAAATAATAGATTGGTCTTCAAGTCTCAGCTCAGATTGCTGCTTTCTACTGTGAGTTTGACTTATCTACCAGTTTGATTTTAATGAAAGGGAAAATCAGGCATATACAACATCAGGAAAAAATACATCTGAATCTTGTGTCCATCCTCTATCACATTCCTTTTGGATGAGAAGAAACTGCAGTCAGAGTGATTACACTGCAGTTACAACTCATAAAACTTGTACCATGCATGTTATATGTAGCACACTGGAGTTGTATAGTGTTATGGTCCACCTGAGGATAACAATCCACTTCTGAGAACAAGTGAATGCCAGTGTTGCCTATTTTTCATATTTCCATCTAAACTTAAGCCAAAGACTGAAGTTAAGGACGCTTGCATTTCTTCAGCATCACTCAAAGTCTCCAGATCATGTTTGCTGAAAATGAATTCCTTACAGAAGGCAACATATCCCACAAAAAAAAAAAAAAAGACAGGTACTTCACTGAATGTCTACATACCTCATCATAACACTTTGCCTTATAAAAAGCCAAATACCTTTTACTGCTTGCATTCGTGCACCAATCTTTATTTCCATCATTACAGAGAATGAGAACAGAGGAGTCTATCTCGTCATGTTTCCTTTGCTCCTGAGAGTTACCAGGTAGAAGGAACATAATGGAAAAGAGAAGGGAATGGGGATTTTCACATCAATATTCACCAATGGGGAACTACCTCCCACCTTCCTCCACTGTCCCACAAAGCTGCTCTGAACTCCAGAGCTGGCTGTGCCTGCTGAAACCAGCCTCTCACTAATAACGATAATGAGCCCAGAGCCTACACAATGAAAAAAGAATGGGGCATATTATTACCTTCAACAAGGCATTACCTTTTTTTTTTTTTTTTTAAATGGAAATAAAGAGAATGAAGATGGATGAAAAAACTTAGAAACTTGAAAACATTAAAACCATGGGTTTACAGAGGAAATAATAAGCACTTCACTAAACAATAAGTGAAGAAAAAGAATATACAAGAAATGGGAAAAATAGAGTCTGAGAAAGGAAGTGAAAGAGAATAACCTTCACAGAAATGTCTGTAATGCATGATGAGTTAAAAGTGATAAAAAGTCCGACGTGCAGAGATAAACCAGTCACAGAGATAAGAGCAGACCTGAGTTTTCCTCATAGCTTGTTACATGGACTTCAGAGGAGTGCTGTCTTGGGCTGTCAGAGAGTTTAGCAGAAGGGGGCTCTCTCATTTCTTGCAGGCATCCTGAGAATAGCAGTCGTTTTACAATAATCCCATTGATAGTTTGCAAGCTTATTCCAAAGTTTCATTAATTCAAGAATGGATTTTATTTTTTTTTCCTCCAAAAATGCTTGGTGATAATATTTCACAAAGTTCCAGACATGAGTCTTCAGTCTACAGTTGACTGTAGGTTGACTGGCATTTGCATAATTCTGTGAGACATGATATTCAATGAGGTTTAGAATCAGTCTGGCACCTCATATGGGAGCCTTCTTAAGAATTCTTAAATTATTTTAATGAACCAGTATTATTCAAAAAACTATTTTTTTCCTTCAGGATTTGAACTTCAGCCAAATCACTAAACCATAATCTTTAAAAGTATTCTTGGAGACTTTCTATTTGATGCATATCTTACAAATCTAATCTTGTGTTGTTTCTGAATTTAATACTCTGCAGAGAGCAAAGAACAATGTGTATGCAATGTTATGTACATCAATATAGTGTTTATAAAAAATTCTACTTCTAAGACTCTTAAAATAATAGCACAAAAACTCAACAAATAAATCACCGAAACAAAACAAAGCTTTGTGACCTTTATCCTCTGTTCTACAAACAATACATCATGCAGCAGAAGTACAGGAACAAGAATATTAAAATTGTGCCCAAATGAGGAAATTATTTTTTTTTTACAGTGCGGCCTCATTTGAAGTGTTCTTTCAAAGCAACGTGAGATTGTGACAAGAATGTCTGAAAGCTCTGAAATTGTTTCATAAAAGGTATGTCAAAAAATGCAAAACATGGAAGAGCGATTACACAGTAGTTATTCCACACTAGTCTGTACAAGGAAACAATACACAGCTTCTTCTCTTCATTTTTAGATTTGCTGAGAATAAAGTTTAACTATCAAATTCACATCAAGTACTAGCCTTTTTGAGAAGGTGGCTTCAGTTTCCTGCAGACAGTTAAAGAGCATCAGGTCAAGGACCAAAACAACAATCATTGTATCTACAGTTCTCTTCCTCTTGTATAATTTCCTGGAACACTTTCACTGAGGGGCACATTGAAAAAAAAAAATTGGTGTTCACAGAATATGAGTTTATGGTTATTCTGCTGTTGAAATGCTGTTGAAAAACTTGTATTGGCAAACTCTTGGCTGGAACTTGGTGCAAGATAGCCTCAGGATCTCTACAGCTAAACCTCTTGGTTTTGTCCATCAATTCAATTTCTTTTCAGCTATTAATGTAATATCAGAACAACTAAAACACAAAATACTCTGCACCTTTTTCTGTGTAATCACCACAAACAGTTTTAACAATTTTACATAGCTAAAAACATGAAGTTAATGTGTGTAGGTTCAATGAAAAAACTGTCCTCAGAGTGGCCCAAGTCAGCTCTTCATCTTCCCAATTTAAAAAGAGCATGAGGATAGGGCACAACTGTGGTGGGATGGGAGAGGGCTGCCCAGGGCTGACAGTATGTGAACTTCATCCTCCATACCTCCCAGAAAATCCTTACTTTGATTATACTCAGCAGCTCTGTCCATTGACATCTGATAATACAATAGCATGCAATTTATGTAATACTGGGCTAAAGGTAGAACAGACATATAAAATATAATTATTCTTGCTTTTAGTCGTAATGGTTTATTTACAAAGAGGTATGAAAGTGTCTGCACATTTTCAAAACAACTGTGTATTACAGCCTTTTATCACTCCAGAACTCCCAAGCCTTTACCTTCACTGTCAATAAAACCTTCTCTAGGGGTGTGATTCCCTTGTTGTTCTTTGACAATCTGTTCCCTTCTGAAATCTCCACCACACCTCTGTGGCCTGCCTAATCTTACGGTCCATACAGTTTACCAATAAGGACCTTATGAGCAGGGCAGTGAGTTTAGGCCATGGATTATGCCCCCCAGCCACTACCTTTCCAGATGTGTGAACACCTTTATTGCTACTACTAGTCTGGCAGTGCAGAAGGCTAACATCCAGCCTCAGAAAAGATTACCCAGTGTTCTCTCCTTTTACAATCCACTCACTTCACAACATTTACATTCCCAGATGGATAACTGATTCTAGACCCTGAAGAAGTTCTTTTTTTAAAAAAAATTAAATATATCAGAAGGAAAAACTTGCTTTTTTAGTGTAATTTTTACTAAAATATCCTAAGAGATTTAAGATGACTCACAAACCCCTAAAAATATGGAAGCTATTTTCCTCCTGTGTGTTTTTTCCTTTATGATGAAAGGAAGGTAAAAGTACTTTCCTTTAGTTTCTTGTTATTTTCTGCTTAGTTTCTACCTTCCCCTTTTGTAAGAATAGTAACGTACATTATGTTTTTGCTTGAGAAGCTCCTGAATGCGTACCACCTGCATCAGCAGGAGGCATCGCAGACAAAAAGCACTAACCACATAGTTGCAATTACAGCTCAAAGATGAGTCCTAATCTCCCACTTTCAGCCAGTGCCATCCACTTTGCAAAATGGAATCAATGTTCATCTTTGAAAACTACATGTATATATCTGTATTATACATGTATGAATACACATGTATTAAACATGCGTATATGTGTATTATATACATAGGAAACTTTTAGTTACTATTGTTATTGTTACACTAAAATAGAGATGAAATTTCTTGCCGAAACATTGGCATCTAATGCCCTCTGAGATACCCCAGACTAAGATACCCACACAGCACTGAGAGACATGGTACAGGACTTGTGGGAAGGTCAGTCCTTTCTGGAGTGCCAGGGAGGTTAGGCAGAATACCCACAGCACCCAAAACAACCCAAGGTACCTTTCTTTAGACAACTGAATCCAGCCTTGTTTTCTAAAATAACTTAGATGAGCCATGCCACAAAAGCCCTACTTCTGCCAATTGGTTCTGCAGGTTTCTCTGTAGTGATTTCAGAGGTAAATGTCAACTGTCTAAGTGCTACAATTACCTGAGATGAGACCCCTCTACTATCTTCTTTGAGATGTCAGAAAACAAAAGTCTAGTTCTTCAAAACAGGTAATTTTGTTGAGACTCAATCATCTGAATATCTTTGAAAAATACAGATTCAGAGGATACAAGGACTGAAGAGAAAGGAAGAAATAAAAAGGAGGCACTTTACGTTGTATTTAACTTCTTCATGAGGTTTTAAGGCTTGATGAATGCCTCTATTTGATACTCTTTTTGTTGGCATTGTAACCTTGGCTTGCCTGCTCCCGCATGCCTCATTTTCCAGTGTTGCAGGTGGTCGCATTTCCACAATATAGAGTGCAACAGTCACCAAGGGAATATCTTGTTCCTGGTATAGACATTGACAAGCCTTCACTGATTTTTGAAATAACTGGTCTGGATCCTAAATGTTCAGGATGGTAACAGGAGTTAAAGCAGACTAGAGAAGTGCTTGTGCTGCATTACAGAGGAGATACTGTTCCTCAACTACACTAGGAACAGAAAAGCAAAGTAACTTTTCTTTCTACTTGAAAAAGGAACAAATCGGCTTTCCCTTCCCTATATTTCGCTGTCATCACACAGAATGCCTTGTGTGCAAGACAAGAAACTCTGCAAATCAGAAATAACTCCACACCAAAAAGCAAACAATTTTGCCTAGAAGTATTATGGTATAGATGGAGGCCAAGCAGAAGAAAAAGTAGGCCCACCTTTGCTTTTAAAGGAGAAGGTACGACACACCTAAATAACCTTGCAATATATTTTTAGGATCCATTCCTAAAAATACTTAAAATTATCTAAATATTGTTGATTATTCTTAGAAAAAGAAGTCTAAAATATGAAGATTTTCCATGGAGACCTAAGGCTCAGAGATGCAGTCACCATGCTAGGTCACAAGTTTGTGTGATGAAAACAAATCTAATGGGTTTATTTTTAAATACAGGCATTTCATAATGAATATTCAGCAAGCCAGCTGCAGCCCAAAAATCATCCACTGAACACAGCCAGGAATGGTTGCAAATAATCATTGCATACACAAAAAAACCCAGAACATTCCTCACAGGTCTGCCTCTAGCCTATGTATTTGGGATTATATTTTTTTTGTGTGTGTGTTACGTATACCTAAACAGTATTTAAAAGGCAATTTAAAAAACTAGCAAAACACTATCAGACCTCTGGAAACACTTAGGATTTTGATTCTAGAATCATTCATCTGCCAACTGAAAAATGTTCATCTGTGGAATGATTTAGAGGCTCTAGCTTGTTTGGTTTTTTTTCTCATTTCAAATCACTGGGAAGGTAGAATCTCATTCTGCACTTCTGCAGTAACTATTATAGCTAAAATTGTTCTAACAGCGTTTATCCTACTTTATGCTGGCTGCATAATGAACAGTAGGATAAAGGAAATTAACACTTCAATCTTCTTTGCAGTACTATTTAATCACTGAAAAATCATGGGGTAATAAACCGGTCTGTAAAGAAGACTGTCATCAAACACACACACAAAAGGTAAAATAATTTAAGTACAAAATTCAAGCAGGAGATCAGTCACCACTCTCAAACCAGGATGGATGGCTTTGTGGTAAGGCACTGATAGTCAGTATTTCTCCCATCTCTAAAGCTGTTTTAACTGTAAACGTAGCAGTGACATTTTGGCCACCTTAAAATTAATGGCAAACTCCAGCTTGTTGCAACTGGCTCAGAGAATGTTATTTTGTAGATTTATACTAATGATCAGAACATAAAATTTTATTGCCAGACAAATGGAATAGGTATGATAGAGTAACAAATAGCGTATTTTTGGCAATCATCTATGCTGGTAATAATCAAGCTTTAAAAATGATGCAATCTCATTCATACAAAATTTCTAGACATTTCTCTTTTCAAAATATAAACTTGGGTATCACATATTAAATTATGCATTCTGCACAGAACAATAAGAATATCTAATACCATATAAGATAGAAAGTAGGCATGAAACTGAAGATTCTAGTTATCTAAAACTTAGTTCAGAAGGTTAATTTTCAGTTTGACAAGTGAGAGATCCACTCTCTATTTCTGTGCCCTGCTACATCTGAATCCCTGAATGATCTCTACAGAAAAAGTGAGAAGGAGCAAAAATGTAAGGCTATTTCAAGTCTATTTCAAGTACTGGAGGAGTTTGACAGTATTTCATTTTTCAACATATGCTAAAACACCGTGGGATGACTTTATAGCTTCTGCAGCTTCATACAGATAAATATGGCTAGATAGGATCTCGATGTTTCATGCCGTCAGAAAGATGTAAGGAACAGCACCAGCAGGTTACTTTCTGCAGTAGGGTCCTTATAGAGAACAGCAACGCATGAGCCCTCCATAACTAGTTACAGCAGCAGGAATCCAGGCACAAAGAAACAGAGATCACATCCAAGCTCATTTGCCCAGTTCACAAAGCAAGGCTACACAGCATCTGAATTGTGCTTTACAGTACTAGTAGGATAGTTCACTCAGGGCCAATACCTCAAACATTGGTGAATGACTAATTTATGATGAAAAAGTTTCATTTTTAATGGAAATGAGTCAAAGCAAGGAGAAATAATGAGAAAGGAAAAAAGAATAAATTCCTATTATGTGACCCAGTTCAAGCTTAACTCTGTATACGCTATTCCTGCACGGTGAACTTTTTGCTCCCGTTTTGTTCCCTGTTCTTCTGCTCTGCAGAAGGCAGCACTACTGACCAATTCCAGCCGAGAGCTTTTCAATTTCCATACTCCAAGGGCTCTTTTCTATCTGCTCAACTCATTAGAAGGGAACACAGGCAACAGAAGATGGAATGTTTTTCTTCCCCTTTTATGACAGCTGCCATTTGGTCAACTGAAGTGGCACCGCTAGCACAATAAAATCACCAGCATGAAACTTAATGCATCCCACAATAGCATGCAAATTTTAAGAACATCAGGCTGGCCATTTGCATCAGGGGAGCTCTGTCTGGACCTGGACTGGGGCTCTGAAAGTGGCCATCAGCAGATGTTCAGGGAGAGAGCATCAGAAAACCTTTCCAGTGTGAGGCAGCACACTGTTTAAAAACCTTGAGTGAGAGGCTGTATCTGAACTGTGATGTCTGAGAAGTATCAACTCCCCTTCATAGCTCATCGAGTCTGTTGGCTTCTGTGAGACTCCTCAAAGCCCTAGTGACAGGCAGGTAAATAAATATTATCTACTTTTAACAGGCGGAAGAAAATGTGTTCTATAATGTGTGCCAGATGTTGTGAAAAGTAAGCAATTAACAGTCCTAGAAGTAGTCTATGTGCCACTTGTGTATCTCTTTTTGCCTTAAAGATCTTACAGTCTAGGCAGATGGCATAAAATACTCCAGAAGAACAGAAAAAGTGTCTAGCCTGACACTTGGTAAAGTTATTAATTTTTTTTAATTTTTTTTTTTCAATATAGAAATGGGTGACTGGTTGTTTTTTTCTTCTATTTTAATGCATTAGGCTTTCTGGTTCCTAATATCTGTTATAACACTGTTAGACCAAAAATGCTTCCCTGTTTTTCTCTTACTTTCTCAGTACATCACCTTTCCCACATATAATAGTTAAACAGTTATTTTTTTTTAGGCTACCAACAGAAGATAAACTACTTTACAGGCCAGAAAGCATTACCATCTTCATTATCATCCAATTAGATCGCCAGTAAAGTGAAGATAATGTTATGTTCTTATTCTTCAGTCATAAACTAGGTTCGAAGGTATAAAAGATTGAAATACTAGAATTTAGGCTAGGCTGGAAATCAGGTTTCAGTATATTTAATCTTCCTACCTTTGAACAGCAAATTTACTTTCAGTAATTTCAGAGATCCATTTCTGGGATCTAAATGCCACGGAGATTTAGCCAGGGTCGGGTATCTTATGTTCATGTGAGGAAAGTTATGCAAACAGCACAGATTATATCCAACTAACAGCATTTTTCATGCTAATGACATTTTCTTCCTTTATGCAGCAAACTATGTTTTCAATTTGAGCATTTTTAAAAAAAACAACTTTATTATTTCATTTATCTAAGCAGTGATGTGTATCCAAAGGAAAACACAAAATCTATGGTGTTTTTTTTTTTTACTATGCTTTGATTTACTGTAAAATTTCTGACTTTTCCTTTCCAATGGGCAAATACATGAACATACACATCTAATTAAAACATTTGAAAGGACATGCCACAGTTTTTCCAAGCACATGAATCTTCTGGGAAGAACTAAACTTGGAAAGTTTAAGCTCTAGAGATGCAACTTTTCTGAATGTATTAGCATGTGATAAAAGGAAGCAAGAAAAGAAACTTTTTATACTCGCTACATAACCTGTGCCACCTGCTCTCTTGTAAAAGTGCTCAGTTTTTTCCTGCATCGCCTCACAAGTTTTATGTGAGTAGAATCTTTTCAATACATCTGAGGATTAATTAATATTGCCAGTTTATGTCTAAAGCATAACATGTAATATTTATAATTATGCACTAGAGGTCTATCACTTTTTGGAAAGACAATTTATCCCACAAAACAGCACAGTGCACCTAACCGTAGTAGCACTGAACAAAAATGCCAAGGGGTATGATAGTTGTCTGCAGCTGCTTATATCCACATGATAGCTAATGACAACCACAACTGTAAACTTCATTTCAAGAATAATTACAACTTACATATGGATTTAGAAAAAACATAAATAAGTATCAGAATGTATACTTCCAGCTAAGCAACAAAAAAAGACTGGTGTCTTCATTACACGCTCAATAGAATTCAGAATTGCAAACCTTTGGAAAGGAATAAAAGATGTTCCCAACCAGTGCTCCTCACAGCACTTACAACAGCCTCCCTCAGCAGGAGCCTCTCAGCGATGGCAGAAAAATAACAGTAGATAACATTTAAACTGATTAACACCTTTGTGCCTTCCCTGTTACACACACAAGAAATTTTCATTGTGCAGAGGATGATCTTAAGAAAATGAAATAATGGTTCATTCATTTTGTGAGTATCGGTCATTTTGTCACCCGACTAGAATTACGTTTGAGAACACTGGATAAAAGGCATAAAAATTTACTATCAGCAAATGCAGCCTACTTGAACTCCACCTATTTTTAGCTACTTGTGCTATTAATCAGCAGCACAGATCCCCACTAGGATAACAAGACCAAGTTCCTGACACTCAACAAACAAGAAATGGAACAGAAAACACAGCATGAGCAAATTAAAGGTGACAGCCATGATACAGGAAACAAAACAGACCATGAGAGAACCTTGCTTTATAGAAAGAGAAGAACACAAACTTCCCTGTAATAACAGTACAAGTGATCAGAAGCCAAAGTAGAAAAGATTGCACTAAAGTAAAAATTAGCAAATCAAAAAGGAGTCTGGAGTGCTAAATTAAAGCAAGTGTATTATTCAGTGTTTTGGAAGAAAGCATAAGCACCCAGGAATTTGAAACTAGGAATCAAACTGTCAACGTGTAAGAAGCCCAAGCGTTACAGCCAATTAATTTATTATATTTGAGAAATGTTTACAAAATGAATTTGCTTTTACTTCTTAGTGAATGAAAAGAAAATAGACAAACTCAGTTAAAATCCTATTTTGAAGATATTGTCTCCATCCTTCAGCTGTATGACCTTCAGACTTTCCCACACACTAGTTGCATTTTGTGGCACACATCATCTCTACAGAGGTAAACACACAGCAGAAAAATACAAGATTTTACCTGAACTCATATTTCTAGTAATTCTTTTCTTCATAAATACATAACTAAAATGCAAGCAATTTTGTATTGGGCATTCCTTGCACCTTATAATTTTTCTCATGCAAAGGCTGATTTCTAAAATAGAAATTAAAAGGGATTTTTATTACCTTGTACACTTTGCTCCTAAATATTCTTCCCAGACAATATACTACTTGAATGAAACAAAGCCACATGCTAAGAATAGAAGAAACAAAACACTGAGGATGCTAAATAATACACAAACTTTGAGCACAAGTCAGAAAGCGTCTTATCGTGGGCTTCTATGTTTAAACTGAATTTGCACTATACATTTTCCAGTCATCTTGGCATGAAAGAAGACTTTTGAAAGAAAGCTGACCTTGATTTAATTAATCTGTTCAGTTTCCTAGTGAGCAAGAAGTTAGATCCCATAGATTCACTTACGTTTCCATGCCAGGAGCAAAAAATAATATATAAATAAATAAAGGGATAAGTTCTCTGCTCTGCCAGAGAAAGAGATGCTTAATGAATCCAAGGTTACCTAAAATATTTAAACCCTAAATAAACCTTCACCAGTCACCCTAGTAAGTACTTAAATTGCCAGGTGATAATGCATCTGCTACACACATCTTTTCTTCTAGAAAAAAGGATGTAGAGGGCATATTTGCCATATGCCGTTTAACACCATCATCTTAATTTGCTAGGAACGTCTTTACACGTTCTTTGGTGCTAGATTGTGTACTGGAACCCTGAAAAATTACCCCAACCAGCACACTTTGTTAGCATGTGGGTGTACTGCTACCAAATCCAGTGGTGAATAACATCTGCATTTGATTATAACACTCTTTATCCATAAAAAGGAGGGTCAAGGTATCATCTGAAAGAGGTAACAGGACATCAAGAGTCTGAGAGACCTTCTGAGTCCTCAGCTGCTATATACTTAGATTGAATTTCCTGTTCCCACTCTGCTCACTACAAAGAGTGGAGAACAATATTCAAAATATTTAAATTACCACAAAAGGTTAACTCCCCAAAAGATGGAGCACAAGGACTGAAGACATGACAGACAGTCTGGTTGCCTTAGGGAGGAAATTTTGTCTACCAGCAAGCACCAGAGTTGTCATAGCACCATTCAAAACAACCAGAACAATCACCTGCAACTCCTACACTTGCATTTCTTGGACAATAACATGATGGTAGACTGTATACCAATGTCTTCTGCAAAGACTATCCACTCCTCTTTTAGGAGAGAAAACATCTACATTTGTATAAATACGTACAAGTCAGTAGGACAAATTTCTTTAATAATAAAGACCTCGTGAACAACAGCTCGTTTTTTACTGACTCAATTATAAAAATAGACTAATTAAGACATTGACAAAAATAGTGCTGTCTCCTAGTCAGCTGCCACAATTGTGTAACCACCAGGCTTCAGGCCAGGGTGGTTTTGAGACAGCTTCCATTGCTCTGACAAAGAACCTCCTCTGCTCCACAAACTGCATCCAGGCTCATCCCATTGGGCTACTCTGCAGCACAGGACAGGGAGGCTTCCTCAGACGTTCATGGTTACAGGGATAAACAGAGGTACCTGAAATGGTGCTTCCTCTCAGAATGAACCCAAAGCATCATCATAGGCCCTACGGAGCCCACAGGTCTCAGCCCTCAGCATGATATTACTGAACACCAATCTGAAAAAGCCAGGGGGGTAGATTCGCTGAATTCCCAGCAACGCAGGTGACCGCGATTGTTTCAGTTCAGATAGGAAGGGCACGTTCTCCTACTGTTCTCACAGCCTGGCTGAAGTCAGCACTTGACTGAAGACCAGATGGCTAATCCCAAAGCCAGAAAAAAATGAGGAAGCCTTTTGAAGAACAAGTCATTATTTCCATTAAAGTAACATTTAAGATTTCCAACACAGAGAAGAACCCAACAGTGAGCCCCTTACAAGCATGCCTCAGAGAATATACACCTTAATTACACATTAGCATTTCTGTAAATTTAAGTTCCAGGTATTCATTAAATCAAATCTGAAAGCTAAAGAGCTGTAGATGTGACCATGTAACCTTAAACAAAGACTTACTCACTGAACAGAGATTGATTGAGACTGAGATCTGTGGGAAAATTGTCTCTGAGTACATAATTAAAAAATTATCACAGTGTATGTATGCAAAGGAAGTGATTTAACATAGGTGTTTTCCAGCTTAAAGTGATAAATGCTACAGCCAAAGATTTGGCCACATATAATAAATTTGCCACAAAGAAGGTTAATGGTTTCCTGAGCTATATTTGAGGGGTTTTGCCAGAAGGCTGAAGGGGTGACCCTTCCCCTCTACTCAGCACTGGTGAGGCCACACCTGGAGGACTGGGTCCGGTTCTGGGCTCCTCAGCACATGGACATACTGGAGAGAGTCCAACAAAGGGTCACAAAGATGATAAATGGACTGGAGCATCTCTCCTATAAGAAAAGCTGAGAGAGCTAGGGCTGTTTAATCTGGAGGAGAAGAGAATGGGGAGATCTCATTAATATGTAGAAATATCTGAATGCAGACTGCAAAGAATATGGAGCCAGGCTCTTCTCAGTGGTGCCCAGTGACAGGACCAGAGGCAACAGGCACAAACTGAAACACAGGAAATCCCCTCTGAACATCAGGAAACACTGTTTTACTGTGAGGATGACAGCACTGGCACAGGTTACCCAGAGAGGTTGTGGCATCTCCCTCTCTTAGTCACCTGGGCATGGTCCTGGGTTCTAGGCGGCCCTGCCTGACCAGGTGGGTTGGACCAGATGACCTCCATAGGTCCCCGACAACCTCAGCTGTTCTGTGATTCTGTGAAATAAGCTAACTCACCAGCTAAGCTGAACTCAAAGAAAATCACTTCTGTGTGCCCACACAGAGTGGGTGTGTAACAAATGTGGCACAACAAATCCCCTCCAAATTCACACTTTTCATAATTCAGGTTATCTTTATGTGTGCTCATGCAGAAAAACTCCAAGAAGAAATATTTTTGTATTTTGGGTGTGTGTTTTCTTTACTTTTTTGTTTTAAAGGAAAAAAAATTATCAAATTAACTGTAGCAAATCCCGTACATCAGTAGCTGTCTTCTCTGTAGATGAGCCTTTACCACTTAACCTATAGGACTATACCCTTTGCTAAAAGCAGTAGAAGATTGCGAGACTGACACTGCATCAAGTTGACCTTGAGCTGGGAATTCATTTCCAGGAGTCCATTCTTTCCCCTCATACCACTTTAACAGATTTCAGGCTTTTCTTCTGCAAAAGTGGTATACAGTTATACTTGGATGGTTCATTGTGTTATTCCATTTTGAAGATAAAAAATGCAAAGAACATTTTCAGCTCAAAATTAACAAAACATTTCCTTCTATCCAAAAGTCTAATCAGATTGCTAACGACTTCAGAATATTTATTCCACAAATTGGGGTAACAGAGCATCTTAGTACTTTCATTTTAAAAATATCGAGTACCACATGATTGTATGTATTTCTTAAAAAATTTTTCTACCTGAAGTTATAAACTACATGCAAGAATGTAAGCTAAAGCAACAGGAAAGGCACATTTCAGGAAGCGCAAGAGATCATCAGCAAAGACATTAATGTGGCTTGTGACACAGCGTTGCACAAGAATAAAACAAAATCGAAGTAAATATTCCCTATTTGCTATCCTCTTTTATTTAAAATGGGTACATATGTAAATAAAATATCTTAATTATTTAAAAATAGAAACACAATTTTCAAGTTGAAAGCATTTCTTCTGCTTTTTCTTATATAAGTTCATAAAAATGTTCCTAACTTTTTTTCAATAATGGGAAGGCAAATGCACATAACTAAAAGCATATCACTATTTCAGTTTTAAGACTATTCAAGGAGAAGGGACATCACACTTAAGGGGATTCCAAGTTGTCAACAGTCCTTTATTTTTCACAGCTAGGTCTTTGCCAAACCATTTAAAAGCAAGCTTGCTATTTTGCACATCACTAACGCCTACCCATCCTTCACATTTCACTCCACTTGTGCCCTTTTGTATTATACATCAAAGCACAGACCTCTTAAATAGAATGTTGGAAAAAAGAGAGACGCTCTAATGTTACTTACATTCCATCACACTGTTACTCCTTGCTTTTACTTGTGGTTCTCTTTGAATCCCCTATTGATGTGACACATTGGGACGTGGATATACTACAGATGCAGCATGATTCATCAGGAGTATATGGCTCCTCTTTCAACACAAAAATGCTTTTAGAAGATATCCAAGTTCATTGACTCAATGTTTCTCACTAGGAGGCTGTTTTAACGCTAGTTTTCTTAGTTTTCTCATGCCAGAGGAGTGTTGCCATTTTCCCTGCATCCCTGCTTCTGAGGTCAAGTAGCATGTTATTAAAGCCCCTTTAGGTGTAGGCACTGGGCTAAAGTAAAATAAGCTTCTGCTAAAATCTTAGTGCTGCTTGCTAGACTGTTCGCTTCATTCTGCCTTCTTGCAGATAAAACCAGTATTTGAATTAGATTTTTTAATTATATGAGTTAATTTTAACAAATCCTGACAATATTTGATCTGACAAACAACTGAAAACAGCAACCTAAACAGGATAAAGCAGTAAAAAGAGATAAAATGACAGAGGGCAAAATAAAAATAATTCTGATAGTTTCAAACTAAATGAATATGTAATTAAGGATTTTAGAAACAGGATTGGCAGAAAATCCTCATAGCTGGTAGAAATGTCATTGTGACTAGATCTGACAACTGTCTTGAACTTCTGACACCTGACAAGTTAATTGAGTCATTTGCAACCCATTACCTGCTCCAGCTACTTTCATTTTCTAAGAAAAAAATACCTGTCCCGGAGCAAATCTTTCTATGACACTAGAATATAGTAGCTCGTTGATGATGAGTAGCCTTGAGGAGATTTTATTCTGGTTCTATCTCGGGAAGAAGAGAACATAATTATCTGCAGAGACACAGAGAAGGACAGAAACTCTGGAAAATAATAATTCCATGAGCACTTAATACTGGCGTAGAGTGGCATGATCACAGTTGGGACTACTCATTCCTGCTCCTTTCCCCTCGGGCTAGTTCCAGCTGGGAACTCCAGTTCTCCCAACCTGGAGAGGAAAGGGGCAGCACGAGGGTGGCAGAGTGGGAGCAGGAAAGGATTGCCAGCTCAAGAGAAGGCAGATGAGCAGGACAGCTTGTGTGGCAGCAGGGTAATTTTGTGCTAGCTTAACATGCGCATGGAACTACGCCGTTAAGACTTACTATATTGTGGCCAGAACTGAAAAGTACCATTGCGTTTGATAGCCCACTTCCTTGGAATTCTGCAAGAAGAGTATTCAGATGTACTATTCCAAGTCCTTGACTGGAGGTTATGGCCAAACTTAACTGAAACCCATCTCAGCACCTGTATTCCTTCTAAATTGCTTTATCTCTCCTGAAAGCCCTGTGCCTTCTTGCTGCTTGCCACAGGATGATCTTAGCTTCCATGGAAAGATCCTCTTTTCCAGACCAGTTATTTTGCTTAATTACTGCTAGCAAGCAATGCTGAATGAGCTGTCATTTCCAAATCAAGGTCATTCTTTGTAGCAGATATATTTGTCTGGAGTAAGTTTAGCTGCTGTTTTTACCCTTTCAAGATAGTTAGAGTCCAAAAGAATGATCAAACAATCCTAACCCTGTGCATTTTCATTACTCTGTATAGTTTTGTCAGGTTTGCTACTACATACAAAGCACATAGGCATTCACATTAAAGCCCACATACATATACTCTGTAAAGTAATATTAATTTTGCTGTTTCAAATATTTGAGGAAAAATCTGGCTTCCAGTTTTTTAAAAAGATTGTCTAGAACCCCCTGCTCACTCCCTGGCTCAAGCAGTAACTTGTCAGAAGTTTCACAACTGAAAACTTCTAAGTTACACTAACTTGAAGCTCTCATGTGAATGCACAAATTTTGTGTAAACCAGACATCTGTTCCAAAATATTAAAATCTTTCTCTCTAATTTTTTTTTTCTTAAGTTGCAGAATGTGATCTATGGCTTCTTTCAGTTTCTGGAAACACCTCTATTCGTCACAGAAATCAGGCAAAAATCACAGTTATCCAAGGGGGTTTAGGCTGAATTAGTGGGAAAAAAAAGGATTACTACTGCAGCCAACCCATCAGATTTTATTGCCATTAGTGAAAAACAGAATAAAATAAAAAATAAAATAAAATAGGTTTTGACAATAAACTTCCACCACTCAAGATTATGGAAGAAAGCTGTAAAACGTGATCTAGAGCACACAAAAAACGGATCATGATTTTAGGAAGTATCTCATAATTTTTCCAATTTTGGATCGTTTCTACTTTTTTATTTATCAGAATCAACTTTCTAAATTCCTAACATATTATGGCATGTCTCTATGCCCATTTCTATTTGGAAACTACTATTAAAAATTATTTCACAGAAAAGTAGATAATGTTTTTAAAACTGTATTTGAATGGCATTCTATAATGTAAACACTAAAAGATGTATGAGCAACAGGAAAAGTAACCGGACATGGAAAAACTATAGCAACATAAAAAGAATTCAAGATCAGAGGAGCACGCATTTTATGAAATGGAATGACAGAAATAATTACAACCTACGCCTCAAATTTCACTAAAATTGTAAATTAAATTTGAAAATGGTCACATAGGTTCTGTCAAACATTATTCCAAATCTAGAAACCTGAGAAATCAAGTTAGAGTGGCAGTGTTAGCACATTTATAAACCTCTAAAATTCCAGAGTGTAGATAGAAGAAATTACTTTTTGTCCACTCTGATTCGTAACAGTGAAGAGTCCGGAGCAGTTTGCTTTAAAAGCAGTTCAGTAACCAAACCAAATGTGACAGTCACAAACCCGCCAGATGAATGATAACTGCCTGCTGCAGGAGGTCAGCACTTTAACTCATCTCTGGGTTTCCATTAAATTCAAGAGCTAAATTTAACACATCCACAGGACACATTTAAAAGGAAACAGAAACATGTCACCTTATTTACGTATAGGTGAACAGATGACAGAGATGTCTGAAAGCTGTGGATCCTGAGAGATACTAAATAGTAACGTGTCATAATAGTAAGTGATAATACAAGACACAGAAAATATCTTTAGAGAATGAAGAATACATTTTTCTCCTGGGCTGCTAGTAAATATTTAAAGTAAGGAAAAGACACCGTAATTTATTGGTGACTGTCAGAGGAACAGAAGAGGAATTTTTCTCACCGGTAAATCACTGCTCTGTCTGCCAATAAGCAATCAGTTATTCCACACTATCGCATCTCAGCTGCTCTTACTTGTCCCTGTGATGCATCCCCACTTTGAACAAAAGTATCTAAATACAAAATTTCTACTACTTTGCCATTAGTGCAGGTTTTTTCCTTAGGTTCTAATGCAGTTACTATTGTAGCTGAGTGGAAACAAATATTATCGACCATATTCTATCACAACATACTTTATGCAGAATAAAAATCAAAGCAATCATGCAGGCCCTGGGATGATGAAAGGCAGCAGTGCAAAGGCAGAAAACCGAGTCCTTCGGGATGGGACAGGTAAGGATGACATCTGGTATCCTGCCATAGTGATGCTCTCTGGGATGATCAAACTTCATCTAGAGCCCAAAATGAGGGGCAGAAAATCCCAGATGACCTCACTTCAGAAGCAACTGGTATATATCATCACAGTTAAACCTTTTATTTCCAAAGCTGCCAGCCCTGCTCCAGGCTGTGTGCAAAATTAGCTACTTAGGCAAAAAGAAGAAAAATGAAGATGAATTAAGCCTAACATACAGTGGAAAGAGAAGTAAAAAATTATAGCAAATCAATCCGGAAAGGACTGATACTTTTAGTCTACAACTTTTCTAGATTGTGTTACATTTTTTTAATCTAAACATAAAATTGTCATCAAGTTTCAATTAATATTATTGAAAATGTATTATCCATATCAATAACTACAATCATTAGCATAATGAAATAAAGAAATTCAGCATCTCAAAAGTAAAATATAACTTTCATGCTGATATTGTTTCTTTACACTTGAAAAGCTACCTTATTTCTGATCAAAATTTTGCCAGAGCTATATTCCCATTCACTTCCATCCAAAAGCCTCACAAGTTATATGAGCTTTTTTATCTTAACCATTCTGTCTGTATCAGGCTTTTACAAGCTGCAGCAATTAATATAATTCTACTCAGATAGCACACACTTACTATTTCCAAATTATTCCAATTATTAGCATAATTTGAAGATTTAGAACCACACTAGTTCAGGCAACAGGATCTTCTCATTTCATTAATTTCTAATTTAATTTTTCAAAGTATATCTCATTCATTTCTTTTTAGGTAGAATTAGTATCTGTGTAATCTCATGAATAACTGTTCTTTTTGCTATTTTGTTATAGAGTAATTTTGTTATTACTCTAATATAACAATTAAGCAAAAATCAAAACTAAACCATAGGGTAACATGTTCTATTTGTATAAGTAGTCTTTAAAAGGAAAATACATAGTGGAGTATATATCACCATAGGACAAATAAACTGCAGGTTTCTTGCTACTATTGAAACAAGGTGAAATTTTCCACTCCGCTTGATGCCTATAAAATTGTATTTGAGTAGAACTGCCCTCCAGACTCAGGTACCTTATTGAAATCCTCTGCCCCACAGTACTCTTTATTTTAGAGCTGATTTACTTTAACATTTTGAACAAAATAGTAAAAAAGCTTGAATAAAAGTTTTCTAGGGAAGCACATCTGGTTTTTATTGATTTAGGAAACCTTTGTTATCCTAAAATTTCTTCACCCTTAAAAACGTATGATTACAAAATACTTCTCGATTTTAGCAAAGTCCAAAAGGTAGAACCACGATTACTGTGAAAAATTGCTTTTATTAACCTGCTTCCTATGAAGTTTATTTGACACTATTGCAAACTAATATTAGATTAACAATACTTCGTATGGAAATGGTGTCTGCCAACATGGAGGTTAGATGAATAGGAACACATTTCTCTTCTAACTATTATGACTGGGGAACAAGATCTTAGAATTATGATACAAGATTCCATAAAAATATAATCTCTGTCCTCAGTTATGGTCAAATAAATAAATCCAGAAAAAAACAGTGAAAGGATTTAGCTTGTTCCCCAGCTGAGGGACAGGCCTTAGCTTAAGCCTTTTAAGATAAAAGGCTTAAAAATTCATAGGTAGGATGGAAAAAGTAAATAGGAAGAACTAAGTTCACTATCCCTCCAACCACAATAAGCAAATTAAAAAAAAAAAAAAATTACTCTTATAAAAGTCTAGAAATTATTGCCCAAAAATGTAAGATAGTCTTTGATTTTGGACTCACTGAGCTGAAAATTTCTGAAGGCTAGCAAAGTATACCAGAGAAATGTGACTTGCCCTATTCTTTTGTACTTTTTTAGGGAAACGCTACAGGCAATGGGCAAAGAGAGCGTATAGGGGTGTATGGGTCCTGAGTGTGGCCTAGAAGTGCCCTTATTATGCTCACTGGCAGGTAGTGATGTTCCACAGTTAAAAATAGAGCCAAGGTTACACAGAAGCAAATAGAAACCAAAAATAGATAGAGAAGTTCCAGGTACTATTTCTCTGTAGCATATGGTTATGCTAGGATAACCGGATATTCAGCTGGATACAGATATTGCAGTGAAGGGATATATATTTTAATTTGAAGATATAGTCAATAGGGTCACCATGGCATTTTGGAAGTAATCCTAAATTCTTTGTTTATAATACAAACATTGCAGAAGTTTCCTGTGATGACTGACTAAAGGCATATCCTTCACAAAGAATGCCATAGCTGTGATAGGTAACCAGTAGACACAAAAGCCAACAGCTATTCAGTTCACTTTACCTTAACTACCCGTCTTTGATCAGCTGAAAAGCCCTCTAGACTTGACAGATTATATTGACTATAATGGGAGTTTAGATCACTAATTCATGCACAGACACCCACATGGAGACCTCTAAACATAGGTGTCTTAATCCATAGCTGAATCCTGGCACATGTAATTCAAATGTGCCTCGACTATTCACATTTAAGTAATGCATATTATAATGCTTTTATGGTTTTATTATCTTCCAGCCAGGCTTTGATTGCTGACCCCGTTTAGCTTTCCAGATAATAGCTGTTTGATGATTTGCCAAAACCAAAATCATATGTACAGATTGTTCTTTGCTGAATTGATTGATTCAGGACTTATTTTCAAGATCATGTCTGCCCCATTTGCAGATGTTCTGTTCTTCTTAATAAGGACAGGAAAACTGACAAGTCTTGTTAGAAAATTCATATCACTTCTCTTCTGTTATTCCAGTCTGCAGCTTGTCTGAAAACTTGCTGCTGCTATTCATTCTTTTAGTCAGAACCAATAAATCCCACTCTTCATCCAATTTTTATTTTCAGATAGGATTTTCAAAGAGACCTAAAGGATTAGACTTCTCAGCTCTCATTAGCAGTCACTGGGAACTGGGCTTTTAACTGTCTGAAACTCCTTATCTCACTCCTATAAGCTTTCACATCCTGCAACTCTGACTCAATACAGACAGCAAGTCAACACTGAATTATGGTTTAAAGGACTGTTTTTAAATCGAGGAGCTGCTTACCTGAACACAACCAAAGCTGATGTCTGTACCATTACAAACTTACGATTCCTTCACAAATAACTTCCAATGCCAGGATAACTCTGGGATGCTGGTACTTGTTCTTTCAGGCTGCTTCTAAAAATAAATGAAATGGGCCAGCAACAGTTCTCTGACCCTGGTATTGATTAGCACAGCATGGCTCACATCCATTTGGCTGACTTCCCTCACTCTACTCTTATCTCCTTGTCCTCCCAAACAGAACAGCTGCATTCTACCTGCCTCTTTGCAGTGGCCTTTGGCCCATAATATATCTCCAGTCCTTGCTGGGGATTGTCTGGAAAAGTGCTTATTTAACACTCCAAACTCAGCTATGGACATGAGCATGCCAGCAATTCAGCAGCATGGATGATCATAAATCTGTGCTTAGGCCCAAATTCTGTTCATGACAAGTTTATTAACAAAGACATAACTTCATGGTCCTAGAGTGTGATGCAGTTTGGGTGACAGTTGGATTTTTTTTAGACTGAAATAAGGAGAAGTAGATCTCTTGATGGGTACATTTCACTGAAGATTTTTTTTTTCCAGGGCAATTATATTCTTCCCTGGGGATGTATCTTTCTCTGTCCTTTCTTAGCCTGAAGATGTAATGACACTCTCTGAAAATGGAGAAATCACTCAAAAATCACTTAGTCATCTCTTCAGCATGGCGGGCTCTCTCTGCCGAGGGTTGGCAGTGTGAGTTTCAGAAGAGAACCTTAACAAATGTCTTAACAAAAATATTTTGAGAGGTGTCTATTTAATTCACCATCACAGTATAAGTGTCAAAGTAAAAAGGTGACGACCTACAGTCTCAACTACATGGAAGTTTAACTACGTCTTTGAAACAGATGCCCAAATCCAGACAGGAGAGAGAGGTTAGAGTGTTGCTTCTTCTCCACTCGCAGTTACTGCTGTGTATTTCCAGACTTGGTGCCTTGCTTCTCTTAAGAGTCCCATATCTATCAGATGCCTAACTCTTCCTCTTTCTTGTTTAGAAAACTGTTGCCTAAACCAAAATTGCTTAGCCAAACAATTCACATGCATTGCTGGCACAGGAGGTCCTAACAGTCACCAAGTCCTTCTTTGGATGTGGTCCTCAAGAATTTTGCTGCCTTTTCTTGCCTAGTTCAGATATCATTTCCACTTTTCCTATGCTATTCTCATTCTTAGCCCCTCATATTTCTCTGGTTTCAGTTGTCTGATTTTGAAAACATTAATTGTTCCTTAAACAACATGATTCTTTATCTTATGTTCTCCCTTTCACCTCCTTTCTTCTATAACTTTTCTGGGGGCAAGGTCTTCCTTGTCTTAGTTCTGTTATCTCTCCTGCCAAACATTGAAAAAAAAAAAAATCACCTGTTGCCTTATTACATCATGATTCTATCCCAATCACCCAATCCTCTTCTAGACATTCCAATCATGTCTTTTATACACGAGTTCTTCCTTGCACAAACCACCATTTCATTGTGATGCCCTCATGGCTCTGAGTTTTTTCCTCTCCTCCTAGAAGCAAGGCAGCTCAAGGCCAGCTCACTGACAGGAGCCAGTATCAAAAAAGAGCTGGAAGTGGGGGCTCCCAGCTCTGTCTCTTGGGAGCTGCTGTTAAGCTGAGACCCTGAGCCCCAGCCTGAACTGCACTGCAGATCTGTGGCCACCATTCCAATGCCTGGGCATGCACCAAATTATCCGGACCCTGACCCAGACCTTCAGACTTAATACCCCAGCCTGATCTCAGGCCTTTCTCATCACCATGGGCTTGGCCTCTTCAAGGCCACCAGATCTGCCCTGCTTGCCTTGCTCAGGTGCAGTGGGAGTGGGTCACTGTCGGTGGGGCTGCTGCCTCTGCCGGCCTTGTTTGTGTCCTCAGCTTCTGGCTCACTTTCCCTTCGGGAGCAGACTGCTTTCGCTGTTCCCTGGCAGGTTCCTTCTGAGCCGTTTTTCATTCCGACTTTTACTTCTGCTGAAATAGCACTTGGCTTTTATCATCTGAGGGACAAACACATTCAAACAGCTCTTGCTTCTTTCATTATTGTTCTGAACTACTTTATTCGGATGGTGTGTATCCATCTTACATTTCATGATAGAAGTAGGTTTTGGTTTTGTAATCACACAATCAAGTATTTTTTTTTCTCTTTTCTCTCTTAGCAATCTTTCAGGAAATATGATGATTATAATCACTTTCCTTTATTAATAGTCATCTCCCAAGAGTCTAGCAATTTCCTTCTTAGCACTTTCTAGTGCTTTCCTTCTTTCACATGCCTTTTCTAAAAAGGCTTTCTCCTTTAAAGGTACAGTTTCTGCTCTTAAATTGAAAACATGCCTTTCTACGTTTTCTCAAGTTTCTTTACTACTTCTTCTTGGCTTAGTTCTATTGACTCTATGGAGACAAATAATTGAACACAAATATGCCTGCTTCAGTTGTCACCTTTGTTTACTACTACTTAAAAGTTATTTTCTATCCACCTGCACTCCTCTTATAATTAAAATGTGAAGATGTACTATGAGATCTGGACTTGGTGAGAACTGTTCAGTCTTTTGATACTTCTAGAAATACTATTATGTCTCTGAGTTTCTACATTTTTCCATATTTACACCATTTCAGTTCTATTTCAACATGTCCTATTTCTTTTTAACGCCCCTTCAAAAGACTGAACAGTCACCAACTAGTTTTGTTGCAAAAGCTATTTCATTGCCGTACTCTTCTGTTGTTCTTATCTAATTCTTTATCAAAGACATTACAAATAAAAATGGAAATGTTAGATGCAAGCATCTAATTGTTTTCTTCACCTGAAAGCTCCAATGGTTCTCTAAAGCCCCTCCTGTCCTTTGATGTACAGTAATACATAATTCTTCTCCATCATTTTATCATGGAGAAAGCATAATACTTCTGCAAAAATGAGATTAAATTAGAAAGTACATGTAACCTTGTTTTTAATACCATTTCTTTCTTTCAGAAAACAAAAGATTGCATTAAAAAACCTGTTAATTTGGCCTTTGGAATATGTCTTTATTGAGAACATTTATTATCAATGATTCAATCTTTTTATGAAAGAATTTATACTGTCATGACCTGCATTTGTGTGAAACCCTTTGCTCTGAGTCACTCAGCTGATGGCTACTTTCCAAAATACTGGAATTACTCACCACAAATCTATTGCAGTGACAGAAATCTAAGTTTTAAATAATGGATTTAGGAGCCTGTATTATATTTTGGCTCATAAGATGTATTACCATAAAATAGACATTAAAGATATGTGCGCAGTGCAGCAAACTTCCAGAACTCAAGAATAGGGTGACATGTGACATGAGAAATTTAAGGTTTTCTGGAGCTTCAGCAGTCAGTTGGGATCCAGTTTGTAAAAAGTTAGTCTTATGATCACAGAAATCTAATCTTTAACATCATAATTATTATTGCATTCAAAAAGAATGTTAATTGAAAGTCTTAATCTGTTTTTCAGAGCAATAAATAAACCTGGTGATAAATTAAAGGTTTTCCTGATGAGCAAAAGTAACAGCGAATGCAATATCTTCCTTTCACCTTCTACCCTTCTTCTTCCTCCTCCTTCTGCTATTTCAACTTTCTACCAGGTTCTGCATATTAAATACAGACCAAAGGAAGGGAAGGGAGGGCAACCCCGACCCAAAGGGTTTCCTCATCTTTCTCAGCTCCAAGCAGAAATTATATATTGCTTTCTAAATACAATAAGGGGAGAAAGATCTGGGAGAAATTTTGATAGACCGGAAGCAAAATTTTGAGGATCTCATTAGCAGGAGCAGGCCTGGGGGAGTGGAACAGGGTTACTGTTAATAATCTTGCTGGTTTTTGTGTTCTTCAGAATTCATTAGGGCAGAACTAGGCAGCATTTCTAAGTTCCCCTAATTTTGTCAATAATTCACAGCAAAGCACAGAGCCAAGCTCATCATGAGAATTAGTGGCCTTACCACTGCGATGAATTAGCTTCTCAAAGTATTTAATTTAGGAAAATTGTACTGATTCTGGGTGAGGTGTGGGGCAGAGAATAGAAGACAGAACAATAAGTAATTTTTTTTCCAAGGGCAGGGAAAAATATGATCATTTTAGCAATAGATCTTATATTTTCAGTAAGTCTTAAATAGCCATGGATATCACCTGCAAACCATACGATGACAATTATGAAGAGAATCATGGCTCATGCCCCCATCTTCACATAGTTTCATTACATTAGCATAATGACAGATGTACATTTCTGGCAACATGACTGGCGAAGTATATTCTGAGTGAGAACTGGACTGCTCACCAGACAGTGTTATGTCCTTTCGTCATTATGCTGTTTGTATTTGGACAGTAAGATAATTAGAAACTTACCATATAGCTAGACTTCCCATTCTAGAATGAGATTAAGATACTACAGATTTAGTGGGAGGAGGAGATACCTCTGCTTATACTGGGTTTTTTTTGAGGATTTGGTAAAGTTATCATTTTACCAAAATACCCTTTCATTCAGTCTTTTTCAATCTACATATGCCAATAACAATACGAAACCACCTGGAATACGATTGGTCTTAGTCAAGCCTTATGATAAATCAGGAAAAAAAAATCACAAGAATGTTGTAAAAAAAGATAGAGATTCAGCAATTTTGATTTTAAAAAGTCATTTCTGGCATTTCAAGTCATGAATAGTCTCTCACAATACACTGAAGAAGCTGTCTACACTGTAGAAATAAGACAAATATAAACTCATTACTTTTCTCTGGCCTTTGGAGGACTTACATATTTGAGGAGTTTTTTAATATAGGCTTACAAGCACTGTCATAAATTATTCAGACTTGGATTTTATATTGGATTTGTTCCATAATGCAATGATCAATCTGTGCTACTTTCAAAAATGAGAATGGCAGTTTGTGAGAATTACAGAAGTTAATAAATTCTGTTTTAATTGTTTCTAGTCTGACACTGTGGGTCAGACAATGGGTCAGACATTTGGCTTATTAGTGCAGACTGTAATCACTATGTTTTGCTGCATATTCAAGAATCAGGTTCTCGGTTCCTTTTTAGTTTTTTACTTAATGAGCTACAGAAGACCTTTCATATGTATTGATGATTCTGTAAGTCCATTTGCTTGCAGGTTTTGCTCAAGATTTCATCATTAGCAGATAATTACTGCTAACCCTTATTTTCTGCCATATTGCTCCTCTGTTCTCACTGCAGTCATAGAAAGGCACTTCCTTTGACACCTACTTCACAACCACAACTGTTTTAATATTAAATACCTTGCTAATTTTTAGTGGATTGAGAATAGCCTATTTTGCTCAGGAGATAGCTTGCATGTAGAGCAGTATGGTCAAAGAAAATAAATGACTGTGCCCTCCAGCTAAGAATAAATGGCATCTCATGCAGCTGAAGTAAATGTGTCACTAATGCTATTACTGTTTAAAAAAAAAAAAAAAGAGGAAAACTTTTTCCAGGAAGTTAACACATAGGAAAAAATATTCCTTATCAGTTTTAATGAAATGCAGTAATATACATCGACATTTCTCTTCTTAAATATTTGTAAATTTTTCTATTTGTTTTCCAATATCATTCTGTCTTTTTTTTTTACTAGATTCTTTTCAATCCTAGTATTTCTCCCTCTACCTTCACACTCCTCATTGTACTGATGCTGTTCTGAGCCTGCTCTCTTTCTAAATTTTGTGATCAGTCCTTCTAAAACTTGCATTACTTAAAGTTGATAATAGCATTCTGGAAATAGATATTCAGCAGTTGATAGCAGTAGAATAGAAACGAACAGAATAGAATAGAATATTTCCATTAGAAGGGACCCACAATGATCATATAAGTCCAACTGCCAGCAGTATGCAACTATATCACGCAACTTAGCAGAAAGTTGCCAGTTAACCTTCTAATATCTTTAAACATGGGGTATACATCACAGCCAGTATCCACATTAAAAATTGCGGGTAAAAGCTCCTGTTTTCCTTTAGTGTAAATTAAACTTTTAAAGACAATAGAGCAACATATGAGAACAATATTCCTTCCAGCTTCAGGAATAAATGCAGCCCACCTGAATGAAGAACCTGCATATCAGCACATGCACTGGGTTTTTGTGGCAAGGTTTTCGTATCAGAGGGCACTACAGAGATGGCTTCTGTGACAAGCTCCTAGAAGCTTCCCCCATGTCTGATACAGCCAATGCCAGCTGTCTCTAAGACAGATCCACCACTGGCCAAAGCCAAGACTGTCAGCAACAGTGGTAGTGCCTCGGGGATAATATAGTTAAGAAGGAGAGTGGGAAAACTGTGCAACATCAACTGCAGCTGAAGAGAGGAGTGAGAAGAAGTGAGAGCAACAAGTCAGTGAAGAAGGAGAGGGGAGAGAAGCTCCAGGCAGCAGAGCAGAGATTCCCCTGCAACCTGTGGTGAAGATCATGGTGAGACAGGCTGTCCCCCTGCAGCTCATGGAGGTCCATGGTGGAGCAGATATCCACCTGCAGCCCCTGGAGGACCCCACGCTGGAGCAGGTAGATGCCCAAAGGAGGCTGTGACCCCAAGGAAAGCCCATGCTGGAGCAGGTTTGCTGGCAGGACTTGTGACCCTGTGGGGGACCCAACACTGGAGCAGTCTGTTCCTGAAGGACTGCGCCCTGTGGAAAGGAGCAGCCCTGGAGCAGTTTGTGAAAAACTGCTGCCTGTGGGAAGGATTCAACTTGGAGAAGTTCTTGGAGAACTGTCTCTTGTGGGAGGGACCCCATGCAGAGCAGAGGAAGTCCTCCTCCCAAGAAGGAAGAAGCAGCAGCAAAGTGTGATGAACTGACCACAATCCCCATTCCCTGTTCACCTGTGCTGCTCAGGAGAGGAGGTAGAGAACTCAGGAGTAAAGTTAAACCTGGGAAAAAAGGAGAGTGGGGGAAGCTGTTTTAAGATTTAGGTTTTATGTCTCATTACCCTACTCTGATTTGATTGGTAATAAATTAAACAAGTCGAGTCTGGTTTGCCAGTGCCAGTAATTGGTGAATGGTCTCTCCAGGTCCTCAACCCATGAGACTTTTGTTATATTTTCTTTCCCCTGTCCAGCTGGGGGGGAGAGCGATAGAGCGGCTTTGGTGAGCACCTGGCACCCACCCAGGGTCAACTCACCCCAAAAGCAGTATCACGTGGAAGTGCTAGATTTAGTAGAGGGTATAGACTCCTTCATCCATCCCTGCAATTAAATCTGTACCTGATAGCATTCTGGAAATCCTGAACAGAAAAACAAATGCAATACAATAGAAGTAACAGACTGACAGCATCTAGAAAGCAAGCAAAAATGTTCATAAAAATAATAAAGGAGTATCATGAAAGTTCCTTTGGGAATTTGTAGTGTAGGTATTACTGTGTTCTTACTAGCATAATCCTTACACACATTTATTTTGTAAAGATCTCAGAATTTACTGTGTAGTTTTTCTTGGGTTTGAACCTCTGTAAACTAAAGCAATTTTGCAGAGCTCTGTTTACTGACGTGGAGGGCAACTAATTTAAACACAACATAAATAAATTTCAGAGATTTCTGTGACAGCTGGGTAAAACAAAATGAAACTTTAAGCCAGTCCAGTTTTACTGGAGGGATAGGGCTCATTTCATCCCCTTCAAACCATCTATAAGTTAAATTAGTGGCATATGATCTCCCTATGGTACAGAAGCACTTCAGAGTCATATCCATCAAGAGAACTAGCAACAAAATTGTTTCCATGAGCTGCCTTCCATCCAGCATTCACATGTAAACATTTTGCACAAATCATTTAAATGGCCTGTGCAACTTTAGGGCATATAAGAGCTATACATCTTATCTTTTCCCTCCAAGTCTCTAAGCATTCCAGGCTGCCTGGAAAAGGTACGGGATTCCCAAGATTTTCGCATGAATTTTGCTCACTAACTTCACTACTTTTGCATTTTTATTTTTTTCCCAAGTGGAAAATTACTGACAAAACCCTCCAGCCACTCACATTTTATTACAGATACAACCTTTACCTGCCTTTCCTCAAGTCTCATTTACCTTGAACTATAGTAAAAATGTTGATCAAGTTGGTGATATGTCTGTGATGATACATTTTGTCTTTTAGGTATATTTCAAAATGCATTTTATACAACCATTCAAACATACTTAAAAGTTCCCATCTCTTTTTAAAGTATAAAAATATAGGTATGGGCCTGACCCTATGCTGTCTTATTCCTAAAGAAGTCAGAACCTCTCATAAAAAAAGAACCTCTCATAAAAAAATCTGTTGAACTTCTATCTGATGCTCCAGCCTTTTGCTCAAGTCCTGGTCTGTAAGACACGTAGTCTTTTCATTAACCTTCCTATTTCCCAATAAGCTTCCTTTTACTTTTGGGCCAAGAGGACTCCTGTCTTCTGCCTTGGATATCATCCAAAGCATTAACAATGATTGCTGAAGTTTGCTTAATACCTCAGTAAATAAAACAGTTTTACTTTCTGCTTCATATTGGCTGTCAGCCATCTTCTGTGTTCCCAGACAACACCGCACCTATATACCAGCAATAATACACTTTGGAAGAGCTGAAACTGTGAATATCTCTTCAGAAATACAGTTAATCAGGATGTACTTATTTGCGTGACAGTCTTAGCACTGATTTTATTCTGGTATTTCACCATGAGCTATCTATTTCCTGAGCAAAATAGACTATATTCATTCTAATCAATTTTTTTTACTGTCTTCTGTTGTCTTACTGTACCATATAAATGAACTCACACACACATTTTTTTCCCTATTAGCAGCAGTGGGTAAGAAAGACAAACTGTTTTGGATTCCAAAGGAGAACCACAGGATGATTTGTTCACATTGACGAAATAAAAACCTGAATATTGAGTGTCTCTTTTACCATTAACTCTGCGATTTATCCAAACTCATCTATCAGGTTCTTTATTTTTACTGTAGATGCTTTTTTTACATGTGTATACATGTAAAAACACATGTATACATACGTGTATACATGTGTATACTTTAGGTCCAACAAAACATGTAAATTTTAACTGATCAGATATGCATAATGGCTCTTTGTGCTTTAGTTTTTCTTTTTCATTTTAAATTTCTTGTGTTTTCCTGGTTGCTATGTGATATTTTAAAATCAATTTATTAAAATGTATGTTTTGTCATGCAACTGCTTTATATTTGACTGGACTTATTTGAAGGCTGTTTTCAGCTAAAGGGTATTGTGCTTCCACAGCAAGGAAGCTAAAAACAGTTTCCAGATTGGAATCACAGACACATCACGTGTGTCAATGTTGATCATTTCAACTCACTTGTAATAAAGCCTGAAAAGAAAAAACATGTAAAGATAAGAGATGGAAAAACACACATCTGTGGAAAAATAAACCTTTTCTATCTGCCCAGCCAGATCTGCATCTTCATTACTACTGCCTCACTGAGAACAGACTTTAAATCATAAATTGGCTTTAATAAGATGCTTGGCACTTTCTGTCCAAAGATGAATGTAATTTCCCACTAATTTTAGAAAGGGTGGAAATTGTGAGAGTACTACAATCTCGTTGGATGAGAAGAAACAGAGAAGGCTGAAGGAGAGTCAGTAAACTTGATATTTTTAAAATAATCACTGAAGACATATTTTTCATTAAAATCCCCAACAAGGATGGGCATCTAACTCTTTTAGGATCCTAAGAGAACCAGTGCAGTCTTACTATTCTCCTAATCCATTTTACAGGTAATAAAGACTGACAAATCCCCTATTACAGAGATTATAAACAGTCAGTCTGCTACATATTTACTACGGAACAGCAACAAAGACACTTGCTGAGATCATTCAACATCTGCCAACTAGTTAAAACTAAATCACAGGAGAATTTTTTGGGATTTTAGCCAGTCAAGTAAGAATCTAAAATCTATGCATAACAGTCTGTCTCATATTGCTTTTGTATTAGGTCTCACACCTCAACAGACTGTATTTTGCATTCTTTCCCATTCTTTAAAAAACAGGGGAAAAAAGAAACAAAAAAAACCCCCCAAAACCAACATAAATCTGTATCAAAATCTGTCTAATAATGTCCGTCCTTGAGCAAAACAAAGAGAAGACATTGTCTGAACTGCTAATTCTGCCTTTCTACATCTTATCACTGTCCCTTACTCCAAGAAGACACGAAATATTTGAATTAAGAGCATGTTTTCTATAGGAAGAGGAAGGCAGAGGAAATCACATTGCACATGGATACTTGCAATTTTACCCAAATCAGGATAATTGACAAGTACATACTGTCTGAACAAAGATATGCAACAGAAGGAAAACATAGCCTGTAGTTGACATTTATAACACCACTTTCAGATGGTCAGAAACACTGTGTTCGGTTCTCAGCTAGCAAGGTGTTTCTGGCTACATCTGTCATCTCTTACAAGCCACTGATTCAGACTGCCACATACTAAATTATTTCAGTATATGTTTGTGGATCATTCAACCTGATATAACTCCTCCAGCCAGACACTGTACATCTATTTGCCTCCTTCACTTGTATCTCCTTCTGCGCTGTTTACTCTTGGAAAACTGACATCTGTTTTCCAGGGATTGTAAACCACTATTAGCATTGCAACTAAGCATAAGTGTAGACCTCCAACAGTAGCACAATCTTGCAGGGAAGCTAGAAGAGCCATACTTACTGGGAAAAAAGCCCACATATGCTCCTTTCATACAATTAAATTCCCATTCTTTAGTATAAAGCAAATCTACTTAAATATCAGGCTTGGACATCACACTGAAGTTGTTATGTCTGTGCTACCAGTTCATCATCAAACAATGAGTATTTGCAGAAGATGCGATCTTTTCTGTAAGGGCCACCTCAAATAATCCATTATTTGGTTTCTGACTTTATCATATAAAGCTTTGGAAAAAGGCAAAAAAAGCCCCAAATCTTAGACATTTACTATTCCAGCCTGTATAATAACCAGATACAGATTTTTCAGCTAAGTATATAAAAAAAATCTCATTCAGGTTTTTTTCTTGCTGTCCTAGGGTTCAGCCAGTGGAGCTCAATGTCTCTTTTAATCTTCTCTTTCTTCATCCTGTTCTGCAGGTAGGTTTCACCTCATTATATAAACCCAACAATAGCCTGTGAAAAACTGCAATTGACAGCTCATTCCCATCTATGCCTCTAGGACTGCCTAAAGCAGCAATTGCCAAACTTTTTGGAAATGTTACCCTACTTTGGTTTTCTGTCTTGGGCATGATATCCCCCCTTCCTGACAGCTACTTAGGTTTAACCTAATGTGCAGCATAGTCCAGGAGCACCAGACTCTGTAATTGTTGTCAGGGGCTAGAATCCTCCAGGACTGAAGCATGAGAAGAGGCTGTAATTACTGGCTATAGGTGTTTCCATTTTCCAGGGAATTGTTAACTGTTAGCAATTAAAAATAATTACTACTGTGACAAATGGAAGTATTTGCCTCTAGTAATGATTGCTACTTGGAATTCTTCCTCCTGGACAAAACGTACTGTTACTGTCCTATCTGAGTAGTACTCCTAGAATCTCATCCTAGTGCTGCATGGCAGAAATATTGTCTGTATGAAAAGCATGGATTTCTTACTCAATTTAAAAGTTTAAAAAAAAAAGTTTTCCATAATTCAGATTTAAATAACATTCTCGTTTTCTCTTTTTTCCCCCCACGCTAATCTGCACTACATTATGTTTCTAGCCCTTATTGGTTGAACTGTGACAGTACTTTATGTCAGATAAATTTCAGTAAAGCTACCCCATAATTCTGAGGAGAAATCTCCCAACTCTTGAATCACCTCATTCCTAGCAAGACAATTCTCTCAGTATTTCAATAATTCGCAGATCCAGAATCAACACACAGTTGCCAGTGGAGCTGGCTTCATAATTCTGTATTGCACAAAGCACTCTGAGATGTGTTAACAAACTGAGGTGTGTCCATCAGGTATCTAAAACATAAGACCTTCTAAAAGGCATGCAATCTTTTTTAAATGTTGACATTTCTTATGTTGCTGGTAAAATTTACTAAAAGAAATATTTAAAAAGAAAAGAATGTCTTACTAGCTGATATTAAAAAAATCCTTCCCAGAAAACAACCAGCAAGTTGTCTGAGCAAGAGTAACGGAGGTAAGTCAGTATTGGGATGACAGTTACAAAGTGGGTCATCACCAACAGCTATGCTATATGTCACCAGGCATATAATACCGTTCTCTGCAGCTTCAGTCGTGCACTTATAGATAGCAACTAGCAGCCTTCTTTAGTTATCACTGAATATACTCTTTCTTTGCTGCTTCCACTGTCTAAACATTTTCTGGCTTGCTTTCAACATTTCTTGTCATTTGGCAAAACAGCTGTGACACTTATGCCCCATTATCTCAAAGAAGCTGAAGCTGGCCATACATTAAGGCTCTCAGTCTGTAAGGACATGTCTTTCTCTAGGACAAAGTGTTAGAACAGCACACTGTTTTGAAGTACTCTCTAACTATCACAGCTCTCTCTTAATTTTGAAAGGACAGAAGGACTTCAGTACCTTCATTACTTCAACAGCTAGAAAAAAATTTAACATTTCAATAGATAGAAAAAATATGTGCAAGAATATGGAATAAAAGAAACCTCTGCTGCTTCAAAAATAGCTGTTCTTGTCTTACTTTTTCACAGATACCTGCAGTATCTTTTGCCATAAGAAAATCATACTATTATTTTTTCACCCTGAAAGCCAGCAATTTATCTCCTTATTGACATTTTCAGCTACACAAATTCCTTCATTGTAAAATGGCAGCAAAATATGGTGAAATTATTTTATATTGCCAGTTTTATTTTGAAAACCACAATTGCTCTTGCCATCAACACAAAAAGTTTAGTTCTATGGAAAAGCATTTAATCTATTCTTGCAAAACATGACGTGAGCTGCATGTAAATTAGACCACACCTCCTAATGACTCATGTTCCATTTGCCTTGACAGCACAGATATTTTCAAGGAAAATTACACTAAAAACACACTTTTTTTTTCTACATATACTTTTGTTGTTACATATAAGATTCTAATCCAATCAAACTAAGGGCAGATGGGATCCTTTCATGTTTCTATGGTCACGGCTGGTTTTTTTTATTATTACTGTACTGTCTGCCAGTTATTTTTCCTGTCATTTGTATGAAACTAAAACACAACAACAGGGGGTGAGCCATTAGGAGCCATTTCTAAAATAAGAAAATTCTATTGCCTGATCATAAAAAATAGTAGAGGAGCAAGTAGGTACTGAATGAACTGTCTGTTCGTTTTTGAAAGATGACTGTATTTCAGCCTTTGCTTGTTCCCTAAAAATCTCTGCAGCAGCTGCAGAATGCTAAAAGACAGAAGCTCAAATACGTTTCTCTCTGTGCTATATGTGGAACACCTGCTGGCTTCCTTTTCTTTGATGTAGATTTTGGCAATAAATAAGAAGAGTAAAAAGTCTATATGAGCCAGTGACACAGTGCCCACTGGGGCGTGATCCTGTACTGACCTGGAATCACAGGACTCATTCTATTTCTTCACTGAGAAATACACCAGCAAAAGCTGCAGAAGGCAGCATAGAAAGCTGCACTGCAGCAAAATACCAGGCCAAAAAGAATAATGATCCCTTTTCCATCAAAAGAATAAGAATTCCTTCAGTGCTTTGATGTTAAAAGCTATTATTGCTATATTTTAAATTCAGATTTTTCTATGCTTAACTTCATTCCCAGTTACCATAAAATCAGCCAGCCATATTTGGATTATCTGACCGCAAACACTGAAGGCAACTAAACAGGCAAGCACAGAAGAATCCAGTGGTGGCTCTAATGCTTTCTAACACTGGTGGTGAATCACAACAGAGAACCCTGAAGAAGACTTCAGCGTGCATGTCTCTAACACAGTGAGTAAGAAAGCAGTGTCTGTGAGTGCTACTTAATCAGTACCTGAACGCATGAGAACCCTGGACTGGGTTTCAGTATTAATAACATACACGTATATATATATATATATACACGTACACATACATGGAAAATTGTTCCAGGTTGAGGATTTCACTGTCTATTCTCAAATGTAGCAACTTAGACTGAGCACTACACTATAAAGCTCATTATTTCTGTTTTTCAAGATAAAACAACTAAGTGCTCTTATCTTAGTACTATATTGATGATGAATAATGAGCACCGTTTTTGTTTTGTTGAAACTCCATTTGAAACACTGCTACGTTACTGAGACACAACAACAATGGAAGATTTTAGTAAAGTTTATAAAGTTCTGGTGGAGATTAAAACCACTGTCCTCAAGGGCAAAGCTGTCCTTGAAAGAATCCACTCTCCTCCCAGACTTGTCCAGATGAAAAGCAAGAACTAGGAAGAAGTCTCATGACAGTTTAAGAAATTATTTCTCCGGTTTACTACTTCAAGATTTATCTTGTTGCTATTGACTTGAGCGTTTTAGGACCAAGTCCTCAAACATCAACTTAAGAATAGTACAAAAGGGGAAAAAAAGAAAAAATGTTTTCTGTTTAGCACTCATAGAATGAGGGCCCCCACCCTTTTCTTCTGCAATTTGTACAGAAATAGCAAATAACATTTAGATATGTGTACTTATATGACTACAAGCAATACATGTAAAAAATATGAATACAAAATAGTCATCCTCACCAACTTCTACAGGTGAACTCATTACAAAACACATTAAAAAAAACCAACACTTTGAAATCAAATAGATTTTAACTGAAACTGATAAGCATTTTTGTCTTTGTGTGCTGGTAAGATTGGCCAGATTTTCTTAGACCCCATTATTTAGAATCAGTAAAAATTTGGGTTTTTTAATCATTAAATCACCGTAAAATTATTTTACTGTGTAATTAATAGGTACCACCATTCACATTGCATGAACAGAACAGGAACAGTGAAGAAGCAAAAATCTAGACAGAATACATTTCACAGTAACGCAATGCACTCTAATGTATGAGATAAACAGGAGTGTGACTGACAGATTTCAAGGTCAGAAAAGATCATAGTGAGCCCATTCTACATTAAAAACATCAGAGAATGTCATCAAGTATCATCAGGTGGTCACTGCAATCAGTCCACGATTTCTGTTTGAGTAAAAGCATTGCACCATGTGCCCCATTTGAATCAGTTCAATGGCCTGTCAACCCAGTGATTAAAAAATACTCATCTTTTAGCATTAATTTACTCAGCTGCAAGTTTCATTTTATGCCACTCATTATGGTTTTTTTCTTGACAAATTTAGCTACTTTCTTCTTTTACCAGAACTCCAAAGCTGCTGTCAAGGAAACTCTCCAAATTCTCCTCAGTCCAAACCTCCATGTTTCAAAATCTACTTTTTGCACAAGCATAGGGAGGATTTTTATTGCATTGGATCTTATTTATAAGTTTTGGGTCATAATCAATAGTAAATATAATTTCAGTAAAAATACCAGGAATATTAACAGCAAGTAGTTTACTACAGGTGAGAGAAACAACAAAATAAGAACAGAAAGAAAAATAATATTTGTTTTAATTTTCCTAAGCCACCAACACTCCCACAAATGGACTCATTCAGATATAGGTACTCCCCAGATCCCTCATGCATTTTGCATAAAACGGTATATCAAGAAAAGATAAAGTAAGCAATAATTTTCTTGACGTTTGAAAATAACTATCTTCAAACATGAGCTCCATACTATTTTTATGAAGAACTCAGCATTATTATGTGCTTTTGGATTGCTGTCATGCCCAACTGTTTTCCAGTGCATATCAAGTGACATGACTAATATGTAACTTTTGGAATTTTTTTTTCTCTGTTTCTCTCTTTCTTTGTGAATTTCTCCTGATCTTCCTCGTTCAATTCCAGCAGTGTTCATTCTGGAGTAGGACTGCTTGTTGGTCTTTTACAAATTATGAGCATAGGTACTATGTATTGTAATTTGTATTAATGGACAGAATACAAAAGAGTTCATCCCACGTAATGAGTATACGTGACACAGCTCTCAGTCTCACTTCAAGTTTTCTGTGTAAATCTCAAACTACCCAAAACCCCCTCTCCACTCTGCAGACAAGATTTGTCTTTGAGAAGCAGAGTTTTTATCAGCAGTCCTCATCCTACATCTGTGACAGAACCATTAGATATCTTGGACTATTAGAGGATCAGGAATCTGGTTAGTGAATCTCTTGTAAACAAGGATATAGGCTTTGAGCTTGATCTATAGGAGAGCAGTGGTCAGAGCAGAAAACAACTAAAATGTACTTACCTCTGACTGTGCTGCTGAACACCTATAGTGCTATGTCCTGTATTACCTACTCTTTATTAAGAAAAAATAACTTTAAACCACAGTGTGCTACTCCACCGAAATCCAAATGAGAGGCAGTGAAAGTGTGTGAAATCCAGGTCTGGTCATCATCCACCAGCATGAGACATATTGCTTTAGCCACCTGGACATGGTAAGCGGGAATCCTTAGAGATAGGCCTGTGTGAAATCATCAGGGACCTCACAACCATTCTTGAACCTCAAACAGATTTAATTATTTGCTATTTTTCACCTTCAACAAAAGGAACAGCGATCTCTTGTTAAAACTCCTAAACGATCTTTCAATTTATGGGTTCTACCTGTGGTACAAATTAGAATTTCATGTAACTGTGAGCATATCTTCCAAATAAATTCAAAAAAGGTACCTAAGAGCACTGCATAACGGCACATGAGAAGCAGGTAAGAAGGACATCGGTAGAATTCATTGTTTTCCTAAACTGTTTGAATATTTTCCTTTGTCAGCTCTGCATTCTGGAGGTTAACCAACCACACATAAAATATTATTTTTATTCAATTTATCAAGAAAGCAGTTGTTTTTTCCTGCCTTTGGCAAACCTCAATCATTACAAATTCCTCATTTGACATAAAAGTGGTCTTCTTAAAATCAAGTGTTCCCTCCAGAATGATGTAGTTTCTCTGCTGTACTGTATTTTGCTTTTACAAAATGTACCACTATATCTTATGTGGCAAGATTTTATTTGGAAAATAAAATCAATACATCAATTGATGCAAGGACTACTCCTGCAGCTGACAATACCATTTCACATGTTTCTTTTATCTAGTGAATAGGGACACTAAATTTAACAGTTAGTGATACAGTATAATCTCCTATCTACGTATTTTAAGAAAAAGCTCAGGATCATGAAGTCCAAAAAGAAGCACTCTTCCTCATTAACTATTCAATATGGCTCCAGATCAGAAAGAAAATCACCTTGCAGAGACTTGATTTCCATAAATAAAAAGCTTTGTATAAAGAAATCAAGCTCTGCAGAAATCTTGATTGCAACAAAATATATTAATGGATACTACTAAAAAATATAGTGCAAGGTCAAGGAAACTGTAAATCTAGTGCTTTTACATCACCATGTTCATTCAAGAATTTTAAAAATTATTATAAATACCTCATTTACATTGCACCAAGAACAGAGTTGTCACCATAGTTCTCTATTTTGTATGCAAGCTGTATCCACGTTTTCTGCCCATAAAAAATAGAGAAATGTCATGATTTGCTTAATGTCACATAGCAGGAAACAGAAATAAAATCCTGTTCTATGACCACTTGACATTCAAGGCCCTTCATAATCTGCTTCCTAATATTCCTCTCCTCTCCTGCCACCCCCTCCTCTTTCAACACTCAAACAACTTGAGTCCTCCAACTTCTTGTACTCTCGTTCACTGTCTCCTTTCATGCTGCTAATACATTTGGAGTTCCCTTCCTGAACCAAGAAACAGCTTCTCCTTTATTTATTAATTCTCAGCTTAAAACTCAGTCCTTCATGACTGTCATGGACCATCACAGAAGATGTCCCCGTGTGTTACCAATTCTCGGTCCTTACCCGTATCAACAGACAATTTTTCAGCCCTTCTAGTGTAGTGCAATTGGCTTGCCAGCCCACAATAACTACATCTTGCTCTTACTCCAAGGAGCTAAAAAAAAATATCTTTTTACTATAGAAAAGCACTCATTGTCAAAATAGGTTAATGTGAACAGCATATTGTTAACCATCTTTATATGACTATTCATTTATGCAACTTCTAAAACCTTGTATTTATTATATTGCCTGCCTAATTCATCAGCCCCTTCAGGCTGGAAGCGCATCTTTTTAAAGGTCTTTAATATTCCCAGCACTCTTGGTGGCAACATAAAATAAATAAGGACTATATAGTTCATTATTGAAATTTGAAAAAACAGCAGTAGTTCTATACATAAAGTAGTCTACATCAGATGTAAAGACAAAGTTTGTTTTCTAATGAACATGGGTGAAAGAAAAATCCCTAAAAAGCATCTCTGCACTTTTACAGTATGACAAGTTAGTACTCTGAGAAAATAAAAGACTATGCTGAATATGAGCAAAGCATCATCAAAAATCATAAAGTCTGTTATACTGTAGAACAAGAAGGCAGGAATCTATTTTCAGTCGAGTGTGTCTGTGCTGGTACACTGGCATGATTATTTTTCATGGCCAACAATTTTTTGAGATTAGAAACATATTGAAATTTAACTGCATCTTTTCAGTTTAGAGTTAATGATTACCTAGAATTTACTTGGGAAATTCTTATATTTTAGTCACTTATTTCAAACAAAGAATCTGTAAACAAAAGATTACTTTAAAAATTCAAAAGAATTGACTTTTCAAAAATATCACTTAATTCCAAACTATAATTGCCGTAGAGCTAAAGTCTACTTCAAGAGAAAAGTATCATGCTATAACTCTACTATATCCTGCTACCATAGTTCTCCAAGTTTTAAAAACTTTGCAAGATACTCTATTTGCCTTCTATGTAATAAGGTTTTCAGGCACAACAAAGGCACTGCTAACAATGATAAACTTTAGCATTACAAAATACTCGTAAGAGAGAGGATTTGCATACTATCCATTTGGAAGGTAAGATGCAGAGCTCAACTTTTAAAAGTTCATGGAGATACATTAGAAAGTTTGGATATTCCTCTACACTTCTCTAACAGAGCCTCTGTTCACACCATACTGCTTCTGCAGCTGATGGAAACCTAGACAGTTTAGCCAAATGTTCCTGGAGTACCATTCATCTCATCCTGAAGCAGACACGTAAAATAGGTCAGATCAATTATGTCCCATAAGTGCCTCTTTCTCTTCAATGACTATAAATGGGCCACAGAGTGACTGATCAACTACAGGCCAGATTCATTCAGAGATGAATCCCAGAGGCCACAACTAACTACCCTGTGAAAGTTTTCTCTAATAAAATAATGTTGAAATGTTTCTTATCAAAAGGATATGTAAACAAAAGAAAATAAAGACAAAATTTTAAATATCTCATCTAATGCAGCCTAATTTCTGAGAAAGTACTAAATTGCTAGTGCTGAAAAAGAATTTGTTGCATGTTGTTATTTCTCATAGTGTTTGTCAATAGGTACAATTTCCAGTCTGTCTGTGATTAGGAAATAATTGAAAAATTCATCAGAACCCAATTTTGTTGCGATTCCTTCTAGAAGACAGATATCGACATATTTTGTGATCTTTTGAAAAAGCTGGAGCTTTTGAAAATACATAAAACCACACCAATTTTGTTGAAACCAGCATATTCTTTGAAGACAGTCGGAAAACAGGCTTTTTTTCCTACTATAAAAAAACCAGGCCGGCCAGATGATATCTCAAGAAGGAGAAGTAAAAGCTTAGAAATATCACTTCCAGGACAATTCCACTCACATTCTGCTCTTATGTAAGCAAAATTAAGGTTGCTTTATTTTGTTGTTGTGGTTTTTTTCAAAACAAAAACAACTGACTTGTCTGGACGTCCCAATGCACATACAAAGGAAAGTTGTTCGGAGTCTGTCTATAGGTCTTTCAATTAAAAATGTAGTTTTCAGGAAATTGAGTTGCTACAGGATACTTCTAATGAAACACTTCACTGGATAAACTGTAAAAAATTATTCCACTTAATTGAATCAAAATATTTAATTTGGGGTTAATTTAACACTGCAATGCATCAGGGGTTTCAAATCCCCCTTCTAAAGTGTGGCAATGCCTCATGGATGAGTTGAACAAGAAAGCCTGACCCAGTAACAAGACTGGGGCCTCTGATGTACAGCAGTAGCTCAGCAATTTCCCTCCTGCTCATCATGGGCATACCAAGATCTGAAGATCTAGATTTCTAGCACCAGGAGCAGCAAAACCTTCTTTCTGCCCTCAGGCTGACAAACCTGGCAGTTCAGGTGGACAAAGTTCAGTGGTACCTTAAAAAACAACTTTTTTAATGCTTCAGTATTTTGCCTTCTCCAAAAATAATCTTTTTTTAAAATGTTTTATTCCATTAAAGGATCATCATTTTTCATTTTTGTCCTGATATGGAGCAAAACCAAATGTTGAAATATGAGAAGCTCCCATAAGAAAAAAATCCAAAGGTTGAACAGATAAAATCTCTTCAAGGAACACTCTCTGCTGCAATTACGGATTGAAAGAAAAGGAAAAAAGTATAGAGGCAGAATCATCCAAAAATGTTATTTATTTCATTGTTCTGTTTGCTCCTGCAAAATATAACTTTAGTATCTGTACTACACTTAGAGTTTTAATCCAATAATCACACAAAACTGACGGGTCAAGAAGTTAAAAATAGCAACTATAGGGTATCTAATAGCCATATTGCACTCGGGAGCAATTTGAGATCTTTTGCTCATCAAGCAAGAACTCACAATCATTGCTCAAATAACCTATATACAACAGCCAAAGATGAGAGAAAAAACAGCCACTTTCTGTCACTGTAATAATTTTTGGTGAAGAGTTAAATGTATTTATTCTCATACACTATCTTTATTTTAAAGAAAGTGATAAATACATATTTATAGGCTTATATTAGAAGAACAAACGTGTTCTGATAGCTAGAAGATTCAAGGAACTGTTCTGTTTTAAATTGCATATTCAGACAACTAGAAGTACTATTACAAGGAACAATGTTGCTTCATTTTAGTTAAAATCTATCAACTTCTTCCTTTAAAGAAGCCTTCGAAAGTTAGGCTTCTTTAAACTGAGTGACTTCAAGGTTACAAAATATTAATGGATCTTCCTGAAGCTGTATTGTTTTTCTCATCAATATTATCATCTTTTGTTTGCTTGTCTCCATACCTGACTATTTTTAAAGGCTTTGTTCATTTGTGAAAGTAAACCAAGACAACAAAAAAATGGGTTCAGTTGAGGTTATGGTATCCACCAGTCTGGTATGAGATCATGATACATCAGTAAAATATATGCCTGCACCTCTTTCTACTTTATTCAATTCCATATTTTCTCAGTGCACTATAGAGGTATTTTCCCTTTAAATTCAGCTTGCTTGCAATTTTATCTTCCCTCTTACACAGATGTCATGCATGATGGTGCACTTTTATTATTTCACACCCATTTGAGGTAAAAAAACCCCCACATTTTCTTCTGTTAATTATATATATACTTCTCCATGTGCAAAATACAGTACCCCAGATTAGTAGCTCACAAATGCTCATAAACCGAATAGCAATGATCTCACCAGTGCTCACATAAAGTCTTCACATCACACAAGTGTTTCAATTTTAAAAATGGCACACATCCTTCTAGAACAGCACTAGACCATTGTTCAAAAATGAGACAGAAGGGTAATTGATTATTGAAAAACAAGTCTTAAAACAAGAAATAAAACAGATCCTTGTCCTGTTCTTTTCCAATGCCAAGAGAAAAGAAATCAGCTGAAGTGCACACCCAAATCCCAATCACATTCATAGAACCATAGAAACATAGAATTGTTTTGGTTGGAAGAGACCTTTTAAGATCATCAAGTCCAACCATTAAGCCAGCACTGTCAAGCCCACTACTAAACCATGTCCCTCAGCACTACATCTACATGTCTTTTAAATACCTCCAGGGATGGAGACAAAACCACTTCCCTGGGCTCGACAATGCTTCCACTGAAGAAATTTTTCCTAATTTCCAATCTAAACCTCCCCCGACACAACTTGAAGCCGTTTCCTCTTGTCCTATCACCTGTTACTTGGGAGAAGAGACCAACCCCTACCTCACTACAACTTCCTTTCATGTAGTTGTAGGGAGTGATAAGGTCTCCCCTCAGCTTCCATTTCTCCAGGCTGAACAACCCCAGTTCTCCCAGCTGCTCCTCATGAGACTTGTTCTCTAGACCCCTCACCACTTACTCAAAAGTTCCTGTAACTCGATTTCAATAGCTTTCACACGCTACCATACAGAATTGCTGTGCAGTCTTAAATTGCTGCTTTCTGCAACAGCCAGAAGGCTGAAGTAATGATATTGCTTAGGTGGGTAGAATGATCCAGCTCAAAAGCCTATTATATGTGAAATGTTCTTTCTGACTTGATGCAATATCTTTCCATTCACACTTTCTCATCTGTACTGACACCAAAAGTATAATGCAAAGGCACAGGGTTTTTTTTCTGCTACCAAAGTTAGTTATATACTTTCCATGGCTATGGGAACCCAGCGGGAGCACTTCAATATAGACTGGAGACTTCTGGCTGGAACACAAGTCTAAAAAAAACCCATTTAACCTAGTGTATTTTCTGCCTACAGTGGCAGGAAATACTTTGAACTGTATTAGCAGTTTACCAGCAAAAATCCAGTTAATTTTGTTTCTTATAAAATATTAGTGTTTCAGGGCCTGATGAGCAAATAATAGCATAATTTTTTATTCATAAATACTATGACTATATATTTTTTTAATTTTGATGAAAGTTTGTGTATACCTTCATCTAGAATATTTGTCCACTTCAGAATTGTTCTATCGTTAGTCAGAACGTCCTCAGGGCTGTGAGTTTCTTGTCCCCGTCAGTCTATAGGGGAACACAGGCATTATTCAGGGAGATGCTATTTGTGTTTGCTCAGTTTCCCCTAGTCAAAGTTTCTTAGGAGCAAACCATACAAAGTGCCATATCACATCATACCAAAATCTGTCTCTGACAATGATCAGTAGTAGTTGTTGAAGGAAAAAGGGTAAAAATGGGGCAATACTCCATGATGCTCACCTTGGTATGACCTTCCCATTTGCCAACCATCCGTTACTGTCAGACAACCCTCAGATCTACCAGACCTCATACCAGACTGGAGACCTGATCCACCAACAGAGATACGTCCCTCAGCAGATGCACAGAAAAAGGGAATTGTGACTATTTAATTTTTAAAAACAAAAGCCACAATCTGAAATCCTTTTTCTCTTTGCACCACTTGACTATTTTTTGATAATTCATTCCACAAATACCATATATAACATTGCAAATAATTCTTACTGTGAAATCTGGAAAAGGTTCAGTCAAGAAAGACACTAAAGCTTTTTATCAAATCTGCAAAATATTATTTTACTTTGCTACAATAACATCTTCCTAATAAGCCCTTTAAATTTAAACACTGTCTTAGGAGAGTTCTAGGTCAAGTTAGAAAGCACAGACAAGCTCTTCAGAGGAATCAAGTTTATATTCAGCATGGGTAAGAACACAACGGAAAAGGTGAACTAAAGTTTTTAGCTATTTCCATAATGACTTCTCACTTGCTGTGGTCTGTCCTACTTTCTTTCCCCTTAGACACCCAGTAGTTTCTCTTCTGAGGAGAGAATATTCAATTGCCTCTAAGGGAAAATTCCTAATAATTTTTTATCCTATAGCAACATATCATCTTCCTTTAAAAAAAAAAAAGCTTAGATTTGCAAAAAGATATATTTGCAGATATAAGTTTGCACCTCCTGAGATGAGACCAAGAATAAAAAGCTATTTCCAGTTTCTCACATATGGAGAATAACTACACATAGCTAATATATGAACTGAGAAACTGCAGAGTGAATACAAAAATCATTCATGAGGCACCTGAGGATTATTACAGGAATTTGTATTTATTTGCTCTATAACTACATGATACCTGGTGTTCTTTTGCTGATCTTTAAGGTCCAGAGTTAAAGTCATTCTTCTGGGGGACAGTTGGCAGTATGCATACTGGGATATGCATTCCATATCTTTGGAAAAGGAGGAACCACCTCTTTCAGTATTCATGCAGTTGTAAAGCATGAGTTAGTGGATTTTTGGCACTAATCTGGTTTCAGAGAAATGTTCTGTTAATTTGCATCTTCTCAAATGTAGGTTTTTACAGTCCTTCCCAGATGTTACCAGATACCTACTCATCAGAGGAGAATGAAAACCAAGGCTTCTAACTCATCCTAAAGTGGTATGCCATATCAATTTTTAAAAAGTAAATGAAACACACGAAGTATTATTGCTGTAGAAGGCACTCCAAATAGCAGATTCAAGGTAATTTGAGGAATTCCTATCTCGTTTCATTTAAAAAACTCTGTTCTAATTATGTAATTTGAAAATGAAACAAATTCTTTTAAGTACCCCTAAAAACATACACAGGTGACAACACTATGCAGTTCATTATTACAGACTTTTCTAATGTGTGACATTTTCATGTCATTAAAGTGCTCAATTACCAAAGAAATGAGTGAAATAAAAATCCTGATTCTACAAAAATTCAAGGTACAATGAAAACTGCTGTGACCTATTTTTTCCCATGCTGAAAGCAAAAAGGATGAACAGTCCTGTTTACTAAGTGACAACAGCACTTGCCTATAGTCAGGCACATGCCTAAGTATTTGCATTGGTAATCAGAACCAAAATTAAACAGACAGACTTAATCATAGCTTTCAGGTAATGAACGATTATAGAAACAGCTCTCCTGTGATTTATGATGTGAAAAAAATACCATCATAATACCTGACATACGTTACTCAGAAATGAAATGTGAATAAAAATAGATTTTGAATAAATATAATGTAAAATACTGAAGAATGAACCAGGGCTAAGAAACTACATAATGAAGTTAACCTATTTCCAGCAGAGCTGCCAGTTTGCTGACTTTTTTACTTACAAAGAGTAGGAAAAAGAGATGTTGTATTCTAACTCCAACACAACAGAAGTTATTATAGTACACTAACTTCCATCTTGACACATTTAAAGGCTTTTTATTCCTAACACTCTCTCTCCTCTTTTTCTCTGTTTTTGTCTTTGCCATCATATCTGGTCTCTATCAGCATTCATTGCTTTCATTTATACACATCTGCATAATTAATTTCAGAAGCTTTACTTTATAAGAAAGTTACGTATTTTATCTAACGTGTTCAGGAAGTGTCGTATTTACAGCCTGTAATGGTTTGTTTGCTGGGGTTTTTTTACAAGCTGGTATTTAGTTGACATCTGCACAAATGGGAAGGACTTTCCAAAGGTTACATGGCAATGGTGAAGCTGGTCAAACAGAGTTCTGTTAGCACAGCTAATGAGCTGGAGAGACTGGAAGGTGGAAAAAAAACCTCAGGTACGAATGAGCTTTCACTCAATAGAAACCATAGTACAAAGGTAGATTTTTCACCTCAAGTCAGTACCCATTCTGGAGGATGAAAGCTATCAAAAAATAATCTGTCTCTGGGAAGTTTCATTAAGCATTCTGATAATTAAATTAATCTGACGATCTGGTGAAGCGAAACCAGGATTACAGGTATAAAACTGTTATGTGATCTTTTCCTGCACCTATTTCTTTATGTAATAGTTGTTTTAGTGAACGCTAAAGAGTAGAACATGTACTTTCTTTTCATCTGTATGGGAACATTGTCTAACACTGAGGAGTGACTCAGGTGTGGCTGGCAAACTGCAGAACACTACACCCTCTCTTTTCCAGGGACTGACAATCTCAAATAAAGTAACGTTCACACCCCATTTTACAGGATCAGGGTTGCAAGATGATATACCACCAAACCACCAAAGCCCATCCCTCTGCAAGAAGAATTCTCTCAATTGAGAAGAGTTAAGCAGAGTAACTTTGTCAAGTAGCAGGAAAACAAGGCAAGGCTATCTTCCAGACTGCAACAGAAACAATGGGAAATTGACTAGAAAGAAATGTTCAAATATTTATTCACTAATACTCTGTCTTAAATAGAGCTAAATGTACCCTATAAAGCCAGCCCTAAGCAAGCCCTATTCAAATATTTGTTGCTTAAAATCAGCTTAAATCCAGGAACCCTGGACTAGTACCAGTGACATCAGAAGGAACTGAACCTGCAACCGTCCTTATTTATACCAAACATAAAAACAGCTTCAGAAAAACTGGTGAAGCTCATAAAAGGCTTCTGTTGATAACAGAGACTCCTTATGCAGTGATGACCTTTCATCTGAAGGCAAGTTATTGTTTTTCTAAAACTGTATGGACAAACAGTAAGATGATGAATGACAGGAAGCCTACCTGTTAAAGGAGCATTAGGTGGCCAAAATCAGATTCTGGCAGCTTCATGCAGAGGCTTGGGTGAGGCTCATCCCCCCTTTACATGCACTACTATTTAATTTAGCCTCTCTGGCATGAACCGCCCTAAACTGCAAGTTAAGAGGAAGATGCACAACCACACTCCTTTTAATAGCCTGTGTGGCCACCCCATCACTGGGTAGCTGATTATTTCACAGCTCTGCCCTATCTGGTAAACTATGAAAGTAGTTCCATAATTTGAAGATGATAAAGCATTGTTCTAAAGTTCTCTCAAGTAATTGTTTAATTAAGAAAGTTTGACAACCGGGTGTGATCAGCTCCATAATTCAAGCTGAATCAGATCCTTCATAAAAGCTGCGTGTTCTACTTTATAAAATGTCAACCATTTGACAGCTGTTTATTCTCAAGCCTGTGTGCTGTGTCCATTTCCTTCTCCCTTCTCAGTTATTTGCTTTCAGATTATAAACTCATTAGAGCAGGTGTTACTCAGAGAAACAAAAGCAAATGGACAAGAAAAAAAAAAAA
>JAHREE010000143.1:6801863-6843162 GCA_033628505.1 Tringa tobata | reverse complement strand
CTGCTGTAAAATATCATCAAAACACAAAAATGGGCATTTTGGTCTTCTGTCAAAACATTATTTCACTGTTAACCACCATAAACTTTATCCTTCATGTTACTTTTGTAAAAGATTCTGTCACCTGTATTTCTCAACCTTTTTTTTTTCCCCTCCATATTTCTATCATTATAGTCCTGAGTGGCTGCCTCAAATAAGCAAGGTCAGTCATTAACCACTGTTAATGGGCATTCATCATGAGACACCAAGACCCGAAATACAAGCGGTGGCTCTGGACCCTGATGGCAGTGTGTTGGACGTAAGGGCTCCCCCTCAACTGAGATGGCCATGGCCCTGTCACCCTGACAGGGAGGTCAGACTAGATGACCTTTGGAGGTCCCTTCTATATATACATATACATAAGGTCCTATACATAAGGACAATTCTATGATTCTATAACTGTATGACTCCCCAGACAGGCAAACTTAAGTCAGTTTTACCCAGTACCTTTCTAGTGAACTTTTAGATGCGGCAGACAAATCATTAACAGTTATATTACAAAACAATTCAAGAACATTATTTATAGACTGAATGAGAGTGCAATGAAGAGTTTGAGAAGCTGGCTAAATGATAGTACTAAAGAAATATCTTTCAGCCATTAGCTAAATTTAAGTTCTAATACTCATACATCAAAATGCTAATTAAAGTAAATACAAAATACTAAGTAAAAGGTATTACTCTATAGCACATTTCGCTTTATAGAGATGGAACATTTTTCTCTAGCCTCCAAATCACTGCATTGACAGCTTTATTCACTTTTTTTGCTAGGCATAAATATTTGCATTTTATAAACTAAACAAATGTGTGTGCCATTACTCCTGAGGAAATTCTCTCAATATACAACATGTTGCCCAGAATTTGTAAGTGCACTGAACAGCATTTTTAAAATAATAGACCCACAGGGCCATCTTAAACCGCTCACTCAGCTGAAGAGGGAAGACTAAATTACAATGAAAAGTTTTGCTTCTGAATTAGTGCGACAATTCCTTGTTTAAGGGCAGCAGTTTAATTACTACACCAGACAGCATTTTCACTTGTCTCTTTCTTTGCTAATATGTAACAGATTACTTTAGGTCTAAATTTAAGATGCCAGCACAGAATGCCAAGTCTCTAGGGAAATTAAAGAATGTCACTGTTTCCTGGTATACCTGGGTATTAAATAAAATAATCCCTCAAGGAGTTATGATGAGACAAGGCATTCAGAAGCAAAAAGTAATACCACTATTAAGCACGAGTTAAAAAACCAGTAATATATTTTAGGATGCATCAGTGCAACACTGTGTGATTGTACTCCAAGTAATGATCAGAGACCTAGCTTGCAGCACAACACACCTAAAATTTTGGGGTTTAGTAAACAGAGTAGGATGACAAAGTCATTTACAAACAACAGGGCACGTTTCCGACTGTATTTAATCACAGTTTACTTATACGTTAGCAGCCTAGTACCACAGCACCACAAATGGCACGTCAGAAGGCACAAGAGGCCCAGCCTGGTCCAACATTCTCTGTCTGAGAAAGCGCAAACACGCTGTAAATTAGTGAAGCAAAACCTGGTCATTGAAGAACTTCCTCCTGACCTTTTTTCAGAATGAATTCTGTTACTCTTCAGGAGAGAGGGGAAAAAAAAGCCCAACGTGCCTGTTCAAGTATGAGTCCTCCCAAATTCTGCAATGCCATGTGATACCTTCTGAATTTTGTTATCATATTGCAATTCTGATTCTTGTTAAAAATACTTCCCATCATCGTGTTCATATTCCTAATATTTTAATTTTATCTGCAACTGTCTCTCAGGTTTGTGTTATACAAAGGCATATTCATATATCAGGAAATTAAAACACTGTGCAACATCTTATGCTCTTCATCTGCCCCAGCTTTCAGGTTGATTTGTCCCTGTTCGTTGGGCAGAGATGATCATATAGATCCATAAAGCAATTACCTGTGTTCTTACTGAAATTTATAGTTAGTGGTGCACTCAAGTGGCAGCAATTACTCATTTTAATGGGCCTATTTATTTAATCATGTTAAGATTTGCCTTAATTTCTCAGCCTTTTCTACTGTCTTAATTAAAAGAACTGCACACCTGAATCACGATACTCTGCTGCTCGCCTTTCTTTTCCAGATCATTATTACTGTTTTTAAAAATATTCTAGCAGAACACTTGGCAGCCCAATGTTAAATGATTTAACGGCAAAAAATATAATTTGGTTTTTTGTTTGATTTTGTTTCTAAGCTAAGTCCCAACCAAAAGAAATTTGTTGCAGCTGAGCAACTAATGAAAACAATCTACCCAGGAAGCAGAGTCACTCTGAGTTTTAGAAGTTCAATTACGTAGTGATTTTTTTTTTTAATAAGATATTTTATGGTTCTTTATCAATTTTATGTTACATAAGCACAATGTCCTCTGTGGAAACCACTCAAAGTCTTGACAGCAAAATTTCTATTTTCTTATGTCAGACAGGAAATGGAAGTGAAGGGTGCACTGTTTTTTTTGGTTGGTTTTTTTTTTCGCTTCTTTTGTTTTTTAAATAAATCTCATGTTCAATAGTACATAACTGGTGGCTCCTATGTGTCATAAAACTTTCTGGTCTAGTTCTTAAGTTACATATCTCTTTAAAGAGAGTTACATAATACCATTTTGACTCTGATATAATAGCAGATTTAAATGAATGATGCACATTTCCTTAGCAACACCACAGCTACTCTATTGTATTGTCCTGAATATCAGACTTTTTTTCCTGGAAAAATCCAATTTACCTTCTGCACTTCTGAACGAATCCCAGATAGATATTTACTGTACAGCCCTCTAAAAGTTCTACCACTGCCACAGCACTCAGTGTAACTGTTGGGCTTCTTGATACAACTCAAGTGCAAACTCTAAGAATTTGAAGGAGGAAAGGGATGCAGTCCATGTGGCCTCCTTGATAAACTATCTGATTTTTCATACAGCAGCATCTCATAACTTTAGTATTGGCTTTAAATCAGTGACAGCAATTCAGGCACAGCACAGCCTCCAAAGGTTGATGTCCATTCATTCCAATGCCAAAAACAACATGTCTCAGGCTGGTGATCCAGCAGAACATGCTGTGGAAGTGTCCTCAGGACTGCAGGGCCATGCTGTGACCCCAAATGAAGTGGGGTATTTTTTATGTCTCGTTTTTTAATGTAAAAATTAAATATCTATTCTACACCCATTGTTTGACTGAATAGCAAGGATCATCAATTTGAAGAATTAAAGATTGCAAGGGCTTTTGCATGTTCAGGCCACTGTGGTGCATTAATTATTTTCTCAGTATTTTTGGATGAATGTCCACAATTATTGTCTGTTTTCTTCATATTCTATGATTGTGCTTTTTAATGTCTACTTTGTGTGTTTTCTAATTCCATGGTCAGTTCAGTAACTAGGCAGAAATCAAATATTAACAAATTTTTAGACTCAAGCAAGTTTTAGACACTTAAAGCTAAAGCATTTACCATGATACTATCTTTGGCAGGTCTGAAATAAATGATTGCATATACAGTGTAGCCAATCACTTTCATGAAACTTATCCCCAAAAATCTAAAAGTCAACCACATACAACACTGAAATTGCAAAAAAGAGCAAAATAAAATCCCCGCTGGGAAGGTCTTAAAGTCATTGTCATATGCAGTTAAGTTTTTATGATCTGTGTAGGTATGGATTCATACGCCTAATACCAAAATGAGAGAGAATTATCTAGTAATAATGCTTTGTTCTGCACCTACTGCTACCAGAAATGAATTTCAGAACTGAATCCTGCTATATACAGGATCAAGTCCTAACACATTCAAATTAAATGCAAAAAACCCAAACTAAATATATGAAGATTGTAATCACAGCAAATATATGGGCAGGAAATTTAATACTGTGCTGGGCTCAATACCTCACATTTTTTTTACCCACTACTGTAAACCCTGCAGTCCTTCCAAATGCTCTAACTGTATTAAGCAAACACAAACCACAGCCAATGACTGCAGAGGGTGCAGGAGAGGTTACTGTTCATTTCCCACAACACATTTACCTTTCAGTGCTGCCAGATTCTCCTGCGGCAGCATCCTTGCATGTCATCAGGGTCCTTTGAATGGCAGGTGCAATATCCTTTAGGAGTGAAGTTCTGTGCTTACCTGTTTGCAATAAGATTAAGTTGAAAAGTTGGACAAAAATAATGATTTAACAAAAAAAATAAACAAACCCTGGAGATTTTAATAAATTATTTTTTAACATAAAAGACTGTTTAACAAAAGATTGGATATTAAATTAGATTTTCACTGTCCTAGGTTAATTACCTAGGTTAATTATGTATTTCAGCCAATCATAATATAGAGATGAACCCTATGAGTTAGCACAGTTGTGTTTTTAAACTCATTATACATAGATTGAAAGTCCAAAGCTTAACAACATGATTTACAAGTGATATAACCTTAAACCCTGTAGAAAAATGGTAACTTAAGAGGATAAGGAAAAGTGCCTCTTGAATTGTATAAGAACTCCTTTCAAAATGTAGTACATAACAAAAAAGAAAGAAAAAAATAGACAAAACTGGTTTGACTGACCTTTAATTATAATCAAAATGCAAACACTAGCTGTGAGACTAAAAATCCCTTCAATTTCTTCCGAGAGAATGCATTCCATTAATTCATTTAAAAATGACCTAAGGAAAAAAAAATAAAGGAAAAATACATTGTAAATCATGTTTCTTTCAAAATAAAACTGAACACAACAAGTTTGTGATTATGCCATACTGCTACCACAGCTCTCAGACACCCTGCAGGACAAAGCAGTTGTTATTGGGTAATTGAAGACAACGTGCTGCTTCTGGATCTGAGAACACCTTGAGTTGGCAGAATGGTAAATTGCTTGCAAAGAAAATAAAGAAGGTTGTACACAGAATAAGTAGCTGTTAAGAGAAATGAAGAGCTCATGGATTATTTTGGGAAAGTCAATCTGTGAAAAAAACTACTGGTTCTTCGGGAATCTGACCTGCTTAATTTGTATTTAATACTCTAACTTCAATTTCTACTGAAGTTTACAAAAATATATTATGACTCTGATGGTTTGTTAGTAACTACTCATGCCCTTAAAACTATTACTACTTCTAGCCTGATTAGAAACTAAAGTTTAATTAACACTTTGGTCTAAAATGCGTTATCTCAAAAATTAAATTAGATGGGTTTCCAATTACAAAACACTAAAGAACATTTATAACTAAATATAGCCCCCAAACACTTCCAAACTACATTTTAGATATTTAAAGTATGGACAGACTAATAGAATCAAAATAACTGTTCATTGTAAAGTCTGAGATAAATATTAACTCTATATGTATCTTAAGAGACTCACTTTTAGCAAGAAATGACAGTATTACCAGCAAACTTTAGAGGTGTTTCGGGATATATATTAAAAAAAATGCAACAAGGAGTCAAGAAAGAAATCTAGCAACCAAACTAAACTGCAATATGGAATAAGGCAATACCACAGAATGAAACCATGAATTGGCCATTATAGTGTTTATGGTAAAAATAACAAATGTAACTCAGAAGCAATTCACAAAACCAGAGAAAAATTAAAAGAACAAGAGGGATAAAGCAGAAGCCAGGCAAGATCTGTAATCCTCATGCTCCTTAAAGCACAAACCTAAATGCTCTCTGAAGAACTAAAGGGCAAAACTGAAATCAGTAGACATTCCCTAAAATATTTCAAAATACCTTTGCTATTGTTATTTGTTACCAAAACTAAGTGCCATAAATATCTAGTTTCAACTTTAATTCTTCTTCAGGCTTTTATTGTGCTATGGTATCAAAATAAAAGATGTAGTTAAGAAAAGAACCAACCTCCACCAGTGATTCAGTGAAGGAGCATCGTAGAGAAGTATTGTTCAAAGAGCTGAGAACAATGAAACCTCTTTAGGTTCTGAAATAATTATGATGAAGTCACTCATGCATTGTATTAGTTTTATAATTTCATTGTGGATTAATCTGATGAAGTATCAATTCTATTTCATATTGCTCTTAAATTGCTTACTGATAGTATTCTGATCAGAGTTCTGATCTTTATTGTTATCACTGTTTAGGTCAGTAGCTCACTCTTTAGTTCCATAAAGAAAGACTAATTTTATTAACCTGTAATAAGACTCCCTGCAGACTCAATGCAGCTGCCTTTCCCCACCTGCCTCTCAACAAGGGTCACCTGAGCCTGCAGGTGAAACAGAACAGAACAATAAGCTATTTACAAATACATATAAAAGTTTAAGAGAGAAGTAATTGGTTCCTATACAGATAATTCCCTACTAAAGGAAAGGACAGTCACACAATTGGCCTCGTATTGCCAAGTCACTCAGTATCATCACTGGTGTGGAGACTGAAATTCAGTGCTAGAGACTAATTAGTAACTGAAAACATAATAGATGCTGCAGAACCTGGTGTGAGATGATTGTGTTCCCAGAACAGAAGTTCACATCAGATTCTGTAATGTCAAAGGATTTGACATTTGCATTGGTGTGGAAAGATGATAATTCCTGAGACATTGAATGATTTACTACTGGACTCCAATTATGACCTATCAATACAGATTAATAAAAGAAAATAGCCTTAAGAGTAGTCTCAGTCTGCAGGCACCAGTGGAATCAGATGTAATTTATCTCCTGACTTAAATCTTCTTTCCACCAAAAGATAAATAGTAGAAGACAGATACACGTTTAGCAAAGTACTCATGGAAACAATGTGGTCCAAACTAGCAGTTTTCTCCATCAAAAATCCAATCAAGATTCTCCTTGACCACAATAAGGAAAAATTTCAGAGGAATAAATTGAATTTCTGCATCTCTTTTCAGTAGGTGTGTAAAATCATTGTGTTTCACTAAAAGAGAGTAACTCGATGGTCAGCTGCTGCCTCACAGAAGAACAGGGTTTGGAATAGGAAACCTATTGCTGGACTCTCTGGAGTCCTTTGTTTTGCAAGTTTGACTAGAACTAGAGACAGATTGAGAAGAAAAAAAAAATAAAATCCCATGACAGAAGAGACAGTCAATGTCTGTCAGATGAGGAAGTTAAGAATAGGAGTTAGTTGTGATAAGTCATGGAGAATGATTGGACTTCTAAGGAATACAGGTTAACCCCTTGATCATGCAAAATAACTCGTTTGTGTATAGTCATGTAAATAAAAATCGAATATGAACAAATTAAGCAATGAACGATAATGAAATTCACTTCTGACCATTTTAGAAAATATTCAAGGGACCCACTAAATATAGCAAATAAAACCCAAAACAGTTTAAGTCTTAAAAAAAAAAAAATTATGTAACCCTACTTTTGGGGGCTTTTAGGACTCGCATACTTTTGTGATTTTAATACAGCTATAGTGCATTTGTCACCTCATTGCAGATGTTCAATTAAAGGATTAATGCTATTTTTGGTTAATATTTTACCTCATCTAAATACCTCTGTATTATAGGGACTAATATTTATAAGTATCTTATGAAAGAAGCAAGCCAAGATATAGGATTACAGAACTCATTTCAATGGACAGTCTTGTAAATAAGAAGCACTCTTAGAAGCATTTAAAAAATGGAACCAACCCCCTCAATCAATACCTACAAGCAACATGTCAAGATAAAGAGATTATGAAGTAGTGCAGGTAAATTTAGTAAGCATCTACTTCCTCAAAACTTATTTGAATTTAGAAATTAAAACTTTATTGATGACATATTGTCAACAACATTGGACAAGTAGATGTAGAAATACTTACCTGACAACATTAACTGACTTCATAATTATGGCCATTATACTGCTTGAAAGAGGAGGAAGTTCTGAAATAGTCTTTGGTATCGTTAAATCTTTTTCACTGGGAGCCTGAAAACAAAAAAGGCCAACAAGTGTTGGAGACGAAGAAATATATGTATGTAGGAAACATGGAAGCAAATCTATATTTGAATAATTACACTAACCAAGACCTATCCTTAAATAATTAGATGAAACATTCACATGTGTTCTTTGAAAAGCCTTAATCCAATTGTGTTGTGTCCAAGTAAACAAAACAATTTTAAATTAGAAAGGCTAAAACTAAACCAAATAAACGGCATTTGTACCGAGGCAAATACTCTCCACAGTTGTTCTGAACAGAAGTCTCATTTAACTACACTGTTGGTCACTGTTTATAAAGGCACAGTCTACTAAACACAAATGAGTATCCTGTTTGTTTAGGTGTGCAGACACAATTTCTAAAAGTAACTTGGGTGACAGTGATTTCCCGATTACTTGCATCAGTTCTTTCTGGTATCAAGTTCTGGCAAGTATTTAGCCAGAACTGAATTTTAATTTACTAGTACTATAACCTTGGGGCAGGGAGAACCCCAGCTGAGATGACACACTGCAATGAACATTCATGATCTAGGCGTATGAAGCTGCAGTCTCATTCAAGACCATAAACTTTTACTCTGCTGCATCTATAAAGAGCATGCTCTCATCCCACAGCTGATACGTTCAGATTTGCAGGGAAATCTCTAGGATTGTTTCAGTTCCTTCCGTAATGCTGAATCTTAGAGGCAGCTCTGTTGTACTCAGTACTTTCTGGCAACCTTTTATTGCTCCATTTCTGCCTTATCTGGCAACCAGAGTAAGAGTACAGCCTCTTCTCAAGAATCTCTGCTCTTCCTGGTTAGTTCTCAAAGCTTCCTGCCTTACTAGCCATATTTGCTCCTAACACAACATGCATTAGGAACACACACCAAGCATGTTACCCTTCTTCAAGGACAGTATTGGTTTCTTGGACTTTTAGTACAACAATAACCTCAGCCTATATATTCTTTTCAGTCTTAGAGCTTCTTTCTTTACATTCCAGAGAAACTCAGATCAAATATTTAGAAATCCTCTACACAAAAAAACCTGAGGAACCCAAACCAGGCATGGTATGAGAAATGGGTTTCTATTGAAGCAGAGAATGCATAAGTGAGCAGTGTCAAGCAAAACATTGGCGTGCTTTGGAACGGGATTACGGAACCTTTTGGGACAGTTCCAAGGATAGGTAACTGGAACCTTTCAGAGATCAGTGGTTTGCTAATGCTGGGTGAGACGAAGTGAGGTGGGTTTAGAACAATTGCTCTTCCTCCTCCTTTCCCTGAGTTTTTTCAGCTGAGCATGACATCATATGGTACAGAATATGCCCTTGGTCAGTTTGGGTCGATGGTCTCAGCTGTTGCCCACCTACTTAATTTTTTAGGGCAGGGAAGAAGAGAAGAGAGAAAGCCTTGACACTCTGCACGCTCTGTTCAGCAACAGCCTGAACTAACTGCTGTGCCCTCAGCTCTGTTTTAGGCACAATATTAATCCCCAGCACCATAGGGACCACTGTGAAGAAAGTTAACTCTTTCCCAGCCAGACCCAGTACAAATACACATTGAGCAAACATCTCAAATAGCATGTCATTCATCTCCAACGGTGCCTAATTTCTATATTCTTCTGTCAGAGGCAGATAGTGAACTAAGTATCAGGACAAGTCTGTTCTTACATGGCTGTATTCATAAATTATGGAAAATAAAATTTCCTGTTTGTTCCACGCCAACACACACAAAATCTTGATCTGCAGTACAAAGATCACCCTTTCTGAACACAGCTCTATCATTCCAACAAAATGTTTAAAACGCAGTAGGTGTAAAAAGTCAGCATTAACTTTACCTTCTGTAGCACATAATTTATCTCTGCTACTATTGCTGCCAGAAGAGTAGAGAGTACACCTTGGTGAACGGCTGGGCATGATGAATGCCAGCACTGGACTGCATGTATGAATTCTCCCAGAGGCATTTGAATCAAGTGAACCAACTAAAACCAAAGAAAAACAGATCATTTTTTCCAGATTGTTTGAATACAATTGAAATATTTCAGCAAGCTTCTCTGTGAAGATCACACCTTGCAAGCTATTGAGGAATTCTAGTCACCCGGGATGAGAAAGAATCAGAAACATGCTTGGGAAGTCTACTCATAAATTTGGGAGAAACAAACTAAACAACAGTTGTAACAAAGAAAGAACTGAAATGTTTTTCGAAAGTCCAGAAAAGCAAACCATCACATTTTCCAGAGTGATCCACCCATCTCACTACTGTCTAGTCTCTGCTAGAAAATACAAGAAGCTAACTTTTCTGTGAAGACAGGATGTTTTGAAGAAATCTAGGACATCATATATATTTTGAAGCTGATATAATTTAGGCCAAAATAAATAAATAAATAAAAGAACAATTTCTCCTGCCTCCCAAGATCATAATGTACACATAATCGAAGTCTTTGCTCTGGATTGAGCAAGCTCGTTTAATTGCAGATATGAGTAATCACCTATGAGTACAAGGGTAGTTCAGGATCATCAATCACAGAACGTATTGTTCTCCAAATTACTATTTTTTTTGTCATGACAAGAACAACAATGGATTAAAAAACCCCATTGGTAACAAGAAAATTTGGAAAATTTAACTGAAAATTTAATCAGATGTCAACTCAAATAATAACCTCAAAATGTCTAACACATTTGCGTAAAAAATATGGATTCATCTACATATTAGGGAGCTATTTCAAGTGTAACATGATACCTGAATCCCTTCTTCCTGCTGTTTCTTGAGTCTACGTGCCACGCATTCTAAAACTTTCTGGAAGACAGTCTGTACAGCATGGAAGAGATTTGCCACTTCATCTGTCTCAGCATTCCCAGTTAAAGAAGCTTCAATAATTTCTTTTAGGGTATACAGTAACATCGGAGCACAAAAGCCACCTCTCTCTAGCAAAAGAGATAAATACCACCATAGAAAAACTGTAATGAGACATTCTTCAGGTGCAAGCTTAGAATGAAACTCAGCTATATACCATAAATAGCTATAGTTTACAAGTGTAGACAATATATTTAATTCTGAGCATCTTTAGCTGAAATTTTCATACAGTTCAATCAATATTTTAAGTATAAATCCAGCATTTCTTCCAATTCTTGAAGTATAGGGATTAAAATTGTAGATTCTTCAGGAATTGAGCTCTAATTCTGTCTGTACGTGAGCCAAATTTAAATAGTGCTACAATGCTGTCTCCTAAGACATACTGATATATAAATACATACACACATCAATATACATATATCACTTTGTATATATATTTACAACCACCTTCTATATGTAAAACCCCCTGAATTATACAGGAATAACTGGAATCTAAGAACAAGGAAGAAACACTAGTTATCAACAGTGACATTGTTCTGGGTTGGTTCTCTGCTTGTTTTAAGTCTGAAATGCTGCTGTGACTCCTGACCATAGAATCATAGTTTGGGTTGGAAGGGACCTTTAAAGGTCATCTGGTATTTATATATGTGTGTGTATATATATACATATATATTTTCACCATATTATTGGTACTAGCTAGCATAATCTGTAAACACTATTTTTTGAGAACCAGACTCCAAAATGCTAAAAGCAACAGTTCTGCTACTATAAGTCAGCTAAGTGTATATGGAGATGTTGATGTTGGTATGAAATACTGCACCTGTTTGTATAACTGAAAGTGCCATATCTAAAAGCCGTGCTTGAAATGTGAGATCGCCAAGGCCAACCATTATGACATCTTTACATACCGTCAGGTAGGCCTAGAAAAGAGATGTAAAAGCATATGAGAAACGAAGTTTACATAAAGCAACTGTTCAGTAAAACCTAAAAATAATAAAACTACATAACCTTAGCCAAGCTGCCCTGAAAACTGCTGCAGCTACTTGGAATTACTCAGTTTGCGACCTTTGAAAAGCAGGAATTTCCAGTTTTCCAAACGCTTCCAATGCCCTTTCCTCCAGTAAAAACAGTTTCTCAAAAGGCAGTAATTCCTCAACTTTTTTTTTTTTTAATCAGGCTCAGAGGCATTGATACTTAACACTTACCAAGGCAGAATATAACATCTCTATCTATCTTGAACAGCAAAATTAAAAAGAACATTCCTTACAGACAAACACACACGTTCCATACTAAACAGATTCTAATACTAATGTATAGACAGAGTAGAGAATTTTTAATCAGTCTATGTATATGTGAGCTGGGTTGTTCAAGGACACTGACTGCAACTGAAGTCCAAATCTTACCCTTGACCAGAATCTGAAAGGACCCATGGCTCAGTGCTCAAATCCACCTTGGGTTAAGTAATATGTCGTGGGAATGTAACAGAATATTACAAACTAGCTAAAAACCACCCACTTCATATAATCAAATACTTTTTGTGAAGGGTAAATGAGACGAGGGGTATGGGACACCATCAGTGACGATACTAGGATTTGTGTCAAAGGGCCTCTCAGTTTCACTCAACAAACCAGTGGCCTAGAGAGAATGGCCCCCCAGTGAATCGCTGCCCAAAACAGCAAGTGCAAAATTGAGTTACAGACCATGCTTGAAGGAAGGGTGAATTGGGAAAAATTAGATATGCTGCAGGGAAAGTAATAGAGAAATGTAAGTGGAAAAAGAAGAGACACCCTGGTCCCCACTTACATACAACAGTATTAAAGAAGCAACTGTAATTATTGTGTATTATATGGATATTTTGAGACAAACTAAGTCCACTTTTAATGGCAGCATTGCTACCAAATATATACTCCAAACAATCAAAAAGCACAACCAATACCTCATTCCTATTAAAAAAAAACTTTATACAAAGTGAGAAGCAAATAGGAGCTGCTTAACAAGCGTGTGGCTTATTACAGGAGATGCAAAAGGCCTGAATTTTCTTCTTGACTTCCAGACAAGTCACATCAGTCTTTACGTCTCAGTTTCTTCTCTGGAAATAATGATGGAAATAGACTTTAAGATCTACTAGTAAAGGTCGTTGTGTTTCATTATTGGCTAGTCAAGTAATGTACCACATGGGTTTTAAAGGTGAAAACTGCCTATCTTATTGCTTATCAATAAATTTGTGTTTCCATTATGTATTCAAACCTAGGAAACTTATCGCAAACATCCTGGTAATGCTGGTAAAGATTCCCTATTTTGTGTTTTGTCTTTCTATAAGGTTGCGTTCTGTGTCTTCAAACTTTTGAGAAATAGCCATAGAGGAGTTATGATACGCATACTAAATTTTTCGCTCAGATAGAAGAGAGACAATAGCACATAAAACACACAAGAAATCTGTACCAGGAACAACTGCAACACTTATTTAAGTTTACTATCTCTTTATGCTTTTCAAAAAGCGATTTGGCTGCTGCTGCAGCAGGATTTAGTACAAGACTGACCTCATTATTAAATTTCCAGGTAAATCATACCCTTCCTTCTCTGCTGACTTTCAAAGATACGTTCTGTGGGACTTAGCTCTAGAATGAAGCACACTGAACTCCTCAAGGTATAATTTTACCTATTTCTTTTGGGAAAGCAGGAAGGTAAGAAAGGAAGGAAGGAAGCAAGCAAGCAAACATGATTAGGTGTAAATCCTCTCTCATAATGACACCATCTTCCTGGTCCTCTAGGTCATCTATTGTGCTATTCAACTCAATAAATGCAGCTGCAGTGATTCTAGGTTGTTTCCAGGACCTGCCACGCTACAGAAGAACAGGCTATTAAGTGCTAGCAAAGCACGTAACTATATCCTTGTTTTCAGCAACTCATTTTCTTCTTTTCAGAACTCAGATTTAGTGTCAATCTTAACTTTATGTTAATGCACTTTTAATAAAACAGTATAAACATTACCTTTATTTAATATCTAATTTAGGTTAGAAACCTAAAATCTGGGAGACTCAGATTACATTGCTTGCTGTCCTAGAAATCTCTTGTGTGAGCGTTTTCATTTCTCATTCACTTGCTGGACTCCAAAACCTCCCGTGCGCTATCCTTGTCAGTATACAATTGCTACACCTACGGCTTTTCAGATAGGCAGAGTTTGATTCACATTATAAGAGACCTCTAACCTGGATAATTAATTCAGAAATGTTACTGTGGTTTGGAATGCCATCCTCTTGATTGCTTGCTAGTATAAAAGGCACAACTTGACTTTCTATCCAAGCACCCGTCTCCTTCAGAAGAGAGAGGTAATCTTCTTCTTCAGAAAACTGGAAAAAAAAGTCAGAAGTTTACCATTGGTCTTTCCAATTCTTCCAGAATTTCCTTTTGCTGTCAGATGTAATCCCAGCTTATACTGAAAAGGTATAACCATACCTTGTTCTGAAGATGAACACTCAACCTGCAAAAGAGGCTGAAGGCTCTTAGGCCAGTTGCTTGATTGCAGCTACCAGAATCTGCATCAGCTGCTTTCAGAATTGAGTCAAGAACCTCCTGAAACACCAAGGTTTACATTTATATTTTCCAGAAAATCTTTTCAAATGTGTCTTTTCTCAGCAGTTCTAAACAAACGATTTTTAAAATACCAAACCACCAAACCTCCCAAAAAAACAAACCTGAAAAAAAACCTCCAAACCAGAAACCCAACAGCATACTTTCAATTACTCTCATTTTGCAACTGACTTTCAGACTATTCTTTACACACACATTCCAAAACTCAAGTCCCTTAAAAATGCTCAACACTAGATCACAAAAATTTTGAAACACCTAAAAACGAAAATCTGGTTAAAATCTGCCATCTACAAACAACTCTGAACTAGTATACTTCTAGTTTAGAATATTTATTTGAAGTACAAATAAAAAGGATAACATTTTTATGGAGGGGGAAAAAGGGATCCTGAATCTTATTTATTTATTCTTGCAGGCCTTTAAGCATTGTTTATGGTAAAGAGTATACTACCTTTGCAGCACTGAGAATTTTCAAAAGCTTCTTCAATTTCTTTTTAGGAACAGAGAGTAGGCAGTCACGATTGAAAGGATGAGTCAATAAATATTCAATGTAATCAATTGCTAATTCTGGCTTCGATTCTTGTGTTACATGGATACGTACTCGTCGTTCAGTTGTTTTAATATTCTAAATGAGAAGAAAGCACAAAGACAGTACAAAACTGTTAGTATCTTACTTTACAACTAATTTCAAAGCAGAATAATATGGCATTAAAGCAGCTTCTGTTAAAAAAAAAGCATGATGTCTTTATGTAATCTAGCAATTCCCAATTTCTCTGACATATGCATATGCACACCTTTTTGGGGGTTAGCACGTCAGACAGCCAATCACAGGCTAATTCCATAATGTGTCCCACTTGACCCCAGCGACACATGCAGTCTATCAGGGTTGAATATTTGCTTTGGTCAGCTCCATTGTCAATATTTCTCAGTCTGGAGATCACACCACAGCTTAAAAGAAAACAAACAAAAGAGACGCATTAGCTTTACATCCATTAGTGCAGGAATAATTCAAAGAAAACCAACCAGTATAATACCAAAAAAGATTCACTAATGGCTCAAAGGCATATTTACACTTTGCAGATTTTACTAACTTGTTTGTTTGTTTGTTTGTTTAGTGGATAATTTTATCAAATGGGCATTTAATATGTCGAGTTGTGAAAAATTAACAAATACAGTCAACAAGAGATTTCTTGTCATTTGTATTTTGGATTTAAAAATAGTACCTGAATGTAGGAACAGCAGCAGGGGGCATAAAGGATGCCAGAATAACCAATGGAGTCATGCAACGCTCATCCTGGGATTAAGAAAAAAAAAGTAAAGTATGATTACATTATCTCAAATTAAGGATTTCCCCTTTTTCAATAGAAGTGGAACTGAAAGAAGCTCATAACAACACGTGGCTTGCAATCTGAAACTTCTGATTTCTATTCTCAGAGGTCAATTATCAATTATCTTATCATTCAGCTTTCTGACAAACTGTCAGAACAACTACCATGAATAATTATGGCTCCATTAGCTTAATAACCATTGCAAAAGAAATAACAGCTCTAGCTTCCATTTTCTCTAGTAGAGGCTAATATTTAATTGCACAATCACGACACCATCTAAGTCCTCGCAAGTAACTAGTGCCTTAAATGAATATTCATTCCCATCAGAAATTTATAAAAAAGGCTGTAAAGGAAAGGGTTCTTACTTAACAATGGTAATGTAAAATGCATTACAAGTTGTTACAACACACAAGGTCTAGACCATGACGCAGTCTCACTCAGATTATATAGAGAACAATTTAAGTGAAAGGCTCTTCAAAAATAGTATTCTATATGTCCAAGCTTCATGAATACATTCAAATGAAATTATTACCTACTTAGACATTTGGAGAGCTAAAAGTTTTTAAAGATGATTTTTTAAAGTACATTCAAAAATGTATTTTAGCTTTGCAGGAAAGAGACATGCTGCTTCAATCTGTAGTCTTTTAGAAACTAAGCCTCTGATGACAGGTCTTTTTAGATCCAAGCTGCTTACTCACTGTAAGAATATCAAAGTCAAAGAGGTTACTTGCTAAAGCTGGTTATCTTGTCTGCTCACCAGAACCTTTCAGGAGGGACACTACATCCTCTACCAATACACGTTTGGAATGTCTTTGACAACTTCCAAATATTTTCAGGGTAAAGACAGCATTTGCTACATCTGTGCTGCAGAATATTATGTAGCAATGAATTGCTTTCCACTCCCTGATTATCTAAAGCAAACCTGAACGTTGTTAAATACAACAGTGAGCATAATTCAGTGTACTTCAGCATAAAAGTCATAAACACACACACAAAAAAAAAAAGATGTCCAGTAGATAATCCTTCTCAATGCACTACAGGATGCAGAAGATACTACTGGCCACTATCAAAAGATAGCATCCCGAGGAACAGCACTACCAATTAAAAAGATCAAGGAGACTGAAAATAACTGATTTTAATTGTTACATCAAAGCCAAAAAATAGGTAAGTGCATCCAAAGATCATTACAGCGTAGAATCAAATTAGCAGAAACCAAACACAAGAAAGTGAAAAAGGAGCCTCAGCTGCTTCAGCTGCCTGTTCCAGCAGCTGGATCACAATAGGAAGTGGTGGTGGTAGAGGAGTTTGGGAAAAACAGGTGAAAGAACATGTGGACTCTCATCTACACTGAGTATTTATTCTGCAATGGCATATTTTTGGTCACTGATTTCCAAAAGTTGCAAAAACATTCAAAAGAATGGTATCCTATAAAAACATTACAAGGAGAACAATTTACTGCACAAGTATTTCCGAGCTGACTATTTAGAGAACAATTCATCAGTCAGATATTGCAACTGTAAAAGAGCTTCTATCCATTTGTGGAATTCCAGGAAACTTGCTATTGCTTATGGTTTATAGCAACAATGAGAAGGAATACCTAATGCCATGAAAACAGATAAAAGACATAACACATGAAAGCATCTGAAGAAAATGCTAAGCACTTACAGGAAAATCTAGGCTTTCTTTACCTTAAACACTTTAAAATATTCAGGAAGTACAGAAGCAAATTTTCTGATAGCGTACTCTTTGGCCTCTTCGTTGTGATCTAGTGCTTTCTGAATACTTCTCCAGAGAATTACAGTAATCTCCAATAAACTCACCATGCTGGCCACATCGTTTATTGACAACACATTATTCAACACCTGAAATACAAACACTTGGATGATATTACCTATTACACTCCCACATATAAATTCAGGTTAAGATAAGGTTTCAAAAAAACCCTTAAAACCCCTCTATTAATTTCACAAAGGCACTGAGTTTGTTGTAGAATGTGAACTCAACAATTCATTCTTACTCTCTCTCTCTATAACTTGAGTCATCTTGCAACATTAATTTTTTAAATATTTTATTTGCAGAATCAAACCAATTTATAATTAGTACTTGAATTAGGGAAGTATTCATTTAAAATATGCTTCAAATTCATTTTTATTCTAGCTCCTTCATCAAATGTCTGCTACTGCAGGGCATGAAAACACCACAATGACAGTTCTCCCCTTCTAATTCCACAGATGCCCAAGTGCTTTCCTTCAGATTACTGTCCCATCATTAACTATGTCTTAAACTAAGCACCACAGGAAAAAAAGTTACCAGAACTTATAAAGTGGACTTTCTTACACTCGTATTCTCCTTTTCACTTTCACCATCATCATCATCACTATCACGAAGACTCTCTTTCATTGCTTTCTGGATGCAGGCATTCAAGCAGCGCCGAATAGTAAGCATCAATTTTGCTACATTGAAATATAAGAAGAATACATTAGACATTTACTATTTGTTGAAGAATGTTGCTAGTAAATGCTTTTAAGTGTAATACTGGAAATCCAATATGAAAGGTAGGCAAAAGAACAAGAAATAACTAGGAAAAAAAAAATACCAAATTTCCTGGTAAAAAGAAATGGAAAGAGTGTGAAAATGCTTTATATCCTCAAGAAGGAAGAAGAAATGGCAACATTATCACCAGTTTCTATAATTTTATTGTTTAAAAAGAACCTACTCAAAAAACTACCCCAACTACCACCTTATCAAATCAGGAACAGAGGGAGCTCCCACAACTCCTACATTCATCTGGCATAGCTATTCATTTAATGACCTTTGTTGAATAATACATTCCCTCCAATGACAAGCCAATTATTTATAAAAGATGTAGTAGCCTAACCATTGCATTCCTTAATGAGAAGCTCATCTCTAGATAACAGTGAAAGGATTATATCCACTCTGGTGAAAGTATGACTAGCTAAAATATACTAGCACATGTTATTTCAAAACTACCTTACCAAGGTGATATGATCTGTGAAGGGGCAATGCTTTGGGCATTTTACCCAAGTCACTCCATGCTGACTACTTTGTGTTTATAGTACCAGAACTCCTCTGAAACAAAATTTTCCCAATTTCACTTGGTTCAATAGCACTTTTATGAAAAAAGCTATACTCTGTGCAGCACATATCCCTTTCACTAGAGGTTTCTGAAGCTTTTAATGGAAAGGAGAGCTTTTCAGATTTCATTTGAGCAACTTGAAAATACTACTGATCCACAAATTTCAGATCATTGGATTATCGGACATAAGTATTTTTCACCTTCTTTAGAATCTTCCACATAAAGATATCAAATCATTTGAGACACCAGGGTATTTCAATATTTCTACATGATCAATAAATATTGATTTAGATATTACATCATCTTAGTTTTAAGGTCCATGTAAGGAGAAAGGGTAAAAAGAGAGACCAAATAACAACATCTGCTAGAGAGCATAGTACCACACCTAAGAGCGGAAACAAAAAGCTTTGGTCTCCTCATTATTGAAAAAGCTTATGGCTGCTGTCACCAGAGTTCATTGCTGATATCAAGAATTATAAAAATGCCCTAAAAATACAAAATTATACTAAAGCAAAAAGATCAAGCAACAATGTATCACTTTTAGAGAAAAAAATCTAAAAAGCAATTATGTGGTGTGGTATTAGCATTTCCAAAGACTTTTAAGGTTTTGTACTTTACCTATATTTGTAGGGGCAGTATATTCATAAGCATATTGATAGAACTTCCTCGCTGCTGCTGAATTCATCTGGATGAGAGTAACACAGCGCTCACACCACACATCCTCAGGATGGTTAATGGGAAAGAAAGAGTTGAATAAGAGATTGACTATGCGGCGTGACACAGGCCGTGAATCAACTTCAAGACGGGCCAGAAGATGCTCCATGGGACAGATTTTCCAGAACTTTTTAAAGAGAGAAAAATATATTAAAGGAGTTTGAAAAAAAAAAAAAGAGGAAAAAACAACCATCTTATTAAATGCTGTTTGTATCAAAAGTCTCAACAAATATAAATAGCATTTAGCAGAAAAGCTTGAACAATTTTTAATTTTTACCAAAATACCAGCATTTACTTGAGGTCACATATTGCTGCAACAATGCTACCTCTACAGCTCCTGGTATCCCTGAGAGACCAGTAAGATTCTGGTTCAAGCAATTCCAGCTCAATATACCAGCAATGCTAATGTAATTCCATAGGTATAGGGAAGAATTATTTACTCTACAAGGATATCACCACAAAATATAATTATTTGTCATTATGTTCCATGTTTCACTTGTTCCTGTGTCTTGACTGGCAGCAAACTCAGAATAATTCAGGAAAGCCAAAAAGACTGTTTGCCTGAACTTTCATACTAAAGGACAAATAACTTTCAAACAGGAGTTTTTGCACATTTAAGAGCAGCATGAATCATTTGTTTCTAAAAGACTGCACACAAAGTAACAACATTTAAAAATTATTTAAAGCACTGTTGATGTTGAATAGAAATCTAAAAAAGTTTGTTTGTATTTTACTATACAGATTGCTGATAAGGGATCAAATCATGACCATAGGTATAAGCCCTTTAATTCATACTTCTATATCATATCTTATGAACAGTTAAAACTCTGGACAAGAAGTGCTGAGTGTCTGTGAGGCTACAGAGTGACACAGAAATGAATATTAAATTATTAATAATTAATTAAAAATTCTTAAGATTATAACAATGACTTAATCAGATTATTAGGGAATATACTTGCTGAGTGTTTTCAAAATAATATGTAACACAAGAATATGATAGAAATTATGATTAAGGTTTCAGAGTCTAACATGTTCAGAACGGTTCTGTGATGTTGTTTCTGCTGATTTTATGAACAAAGTGATACATCTCCTAACACAGAGGCACCAACAGCATGAGGTCCAATGTCACATTCTACCATTCTACCTCAGATTCACCTGATAAAACCTGGCTTTAGAAGGCACTGATGCAGAAACTTCAGGAAAAAAAGCTGTCTTTTAGAGCACTAGCACTGATTTATAATTCTGAACTGCCTTCTCCAGTTGTCTCCAATAATCTTAACAACCAGAACCAAGCATCTAAGTAAAGGTCCAGCTGCACACTGTAATCAGAGATCTCCAAACACTATTAGGACCCTGCTGCAAACTTTCTGTGCTGACAGTCTGAATGATAATACTTTGTACTTGCACTGTTTGTCTCCATTTCACATTTTCTGTGGACTTGCCTAATCAATGTATTGACATATGTAGTACAGAAGTACCAAACTTGCTGCTGCATTATTGTAATCCTTATCCTGAATTTGTGTGCAAGAAGATGAAAGCCCTTAATTCCAAAATCACTGTATCTTGTCTTTTGAGCACACTGCGGGGAATTTGGAAGGTACTGAGGTGATCTAATCTCAGTATGTCTTTGAGGTCATCAAAGCTGGAATGAACACATTTGGCAAGCAGGTGATTCTCATGTTAAGGACAGATGTTTTCCTTGAGCACTGAAGCCTTAAAAATCTGTCAAATGAAGCATTTCTGTCTCTCCTGAACAAGAAAGATACGTACCTCTGACTTCATATAGTTTATGTGCCTAGTACAAGATAAGCATGTCCTAATAATTTGGCTTAGCAAGAGACAAAAAAATGATTAAAATAAAATATAAAATTAAAATTAGGAAACATTAACAGCAGAGAGTGGAGAAAGAGCTCAAAGATGCTATAATGCCCAAGGCTGAACAGTAGCATCCTAAATAAAGGGTTCACAGCAGAACAAAAAGTTTGTTCAAAATCACTACAAAAACATACCAAAATCCCAAAGGACATGCCCACAGAAGACAAATAGAAATTATAAAAATAGGTAAATAAATCTAAAAAAAGTGATTTGCTAAAGGCATTAAGCATTTGGAAGGTGAGAGAGTCCTGACTTGAGCTAGCTCCCAGGAAGGAAGCGTGGTGGGACTGACTGCTCTGCCCTGGCACGTCCAGGAGAGGGCAGGGAAGACAGGAACATGCAGAGACAGGTCTGTTAGCGCTTGGGATGCCAGCTGCCACTGCAAAAAAGCAGGCGAGCAAGGAGAGGCCACTGGACCTACTAATCATCACAAACCTGTCAAAAATCAGGGAAAGAGGAAAAGGAGAAGCATGTACTTGGCTCAACTTTCTAGCACGTTTATAAAATCTCTGCTGTAGTAATATCCAGGTACAGCACTATCTCATACTTCATTTTTCTGTGAAGAAAGGCTGAAAGCAATTTATTTATTTAAAAAGATTTTTCATGGACACCATTATTTCATTAGAATTCACAAAACTACTGGAAGGAAGTACTTTTATACTACTACCTACATTTGGATCAAAACCTTTAAAATGGGCAGAGATGACTAACAGCAACAGAATCCACAAGTCTTAGAAATAAACTCAGCCATATGCTTAAAGAGGAGAAAAACTGAAGTTAAGAGTCTTACTACATTAAACAGGAATAATGAAGTAGTCTCAAAAGGTACTTTTTTTTTTTTTAATAAATGCCTTGATTTTATCTCTTTCTTGCTACTTATCAAGTGTCAGTTCTCCTACCTTAGCAGCCTTGGTAGCCTTAACTTTCAGCAGCATATCAACAAAAGCCACTCGCACTTTCTCTGAATTGTCATGAAGACTGTGTTTGACTGCTGGCAGGAGCTGTTCCAGTAATGGGTGGCTTAGTTTGTTGTCCAAAATTAATGGTATGCACTGCAAGAAAAAAAGTTTATGTTAAAAAAATAAATAAATTTAAAGAGTAGATTTGCAAAAAGATGTAGCTAATAAATTGTTGAAGTGGATCATGACATTTCTAAGGTTAAATTCAGTAGGCACAGACACTGTGCATGCATATTTTTCTTGCAATATTCTGTAGTAAAAATTGCCACAGTTATTTCATATTTCCAGTGAACTGTTTTCACTGAACTTATTTCAGATGAAGCAGCTTCAGATCTACACTGAGGACACAGTGTCAAGTATATTTTGTGGTAGAAATACCAGCTCCCCAAATTCCACTGATTTCAGATTAAAAATGCATCTTTTTTTGCCAAGTTATTTCTAAATCAGCACTTTCTGCTTATCCAGTATAGACCCCCATGCAGCTGTAGTGGAGCAAGTGAGAATTAACATGAAGATAGCTCCAAATTAAGGTTGAATTGACACATCCACTAAATTTTTAAAGTGAAAATACTGCTTAGAGAGTTCATTTTTCACTCTAACCTATTAGTTATTTACCAAATGCTACAAAGTTGTAGATGAACTAACCCTAACATACATGCTGGTATCACAAAGCCAAGCACTCACTACTTTAGAAGGCATTTGTTCATCCCAAATGTATGGCTTTTCTAAAGCGTGTAAAACATTTACATGCATTAGGAACTTTATTGCATAAGTCATTTTGCAGAACAGGTCATCTCCTTGACTTAAGTGGCCTATACTATAAACTTGTGCATCAAGTAAAACATAAAAATGACAATCATGATTTTAAATCCAGAAAAAATGATTTACTTTAAAAACAGAGCATCGAACATCAGCAGATGTTATATCACATGCCAGCTCTTCAGTTAGTTTTTTTAAAAGATCAGCAAGAATTGTTGGAGGAATCATCTCCCAGTATCTGGATGTTATCTGAGTAACTCCGAGTATCCCCGTAGAGCGGACAACTGGATGAGGATCTTCTAAGAGATTCTAAAACAAACATAAGAATAACACTGTAAGTATATGTATTTTTGTGATTCTACTGCTATTTGACATTAACCTACCATAAACAAATAGCAGTCCATTACCTTTTCATCATTATGCAAATTGTCGTACTATGGAAGAAATGTAATGTTAACATTCCCTCAAGGCATTGCATTATGAAGCAAACTGGGAAATTCAAACCAGAAGCAAAATTAAGACAAATACTGACCATTTTTTTTTAATTGGACTTTTGAAATATTTTTTTTAAAAACAGCTCACATTAAGTCTTGCATCTGTGATTTAATTAAGAATATTTAGACTTCCATTTGACTTCTATTTATATATGAGCTTACACTGGCCACTGTTCCTTTGCAACAATATAAAAACTTTGAAATTAATTCAATAATCTGATGTTTAAAGACCACTCAGGATTTTCCAAACGTTTTCTTAATGAAAATACTGTGCCCATTCTTACCCCTCTAGACTGGTAAAGAGTTTTTTAGGTTGCTATCTCCACTATACTTCATTTCAAAATATTTAGTAACACAGTACTTCCACTGAATGCTCACATATTAAATGTAAAGTTCTCTTCACCAATACTAGGTTAAGTAAGGCTCAAGATCCATTACTCATGCATCTCATCTTTCAAAAGCATCTTTCATTCACAAATTAATGAATAACAATAACAAACATTCCCTTTTCAGAGTTGAAAATGGTGCGTGTCATTTGCTGTCAATTTAAAATATTATTTTTGCATTTTCTGCATCACAAGCCTGTATCTCCCTATGAATTCTATCCTGAAATTTCATAAATTTTAATTGCATCAACTGCTTATTTTTGAGTTAGTTTTGATGAAATTTTCATTTGTAACATTTTAGTTTCATTAAAACTTACAAAAAGTTCTTCAAACTGTTTCTGAATTTCATTGTCCATCTCTTCAGTGTTAAAACTGGGATCACGAATAGGAAAAGCATCAACAAACAAAAATGCTGCATTTGATCGAACTTCTGAGTTTCTGGCCTGTTACAATAAAGGAAAAAAACATTAAGTACCAACTTTAAATATTAAAAGGCATATCCTGTCAAATACTGCTCTTCAAACACTTCTGGCAAGTTAGTATTTTTAATTAAGTAGATGTAAGAGATGAATTTTTAAATGGCTCTTTTTAATAAGTATGAAAGAATTTATAGTAATGTGTGATTCTTATTTTTTTTACCTTACATTTCTGCCCATTCAGTAAAACCTCAGTTATTAGTACAATCAGCTTTCAAGGCATATCAACTTCAATGACCCTGAAGAGTCACAGTCAGAGCCCTTCTGCTCTCTGTAATGCTGAATAAATTAAAAGCAATTGGTTTTCTCTTGGTCACCTCAGACCTCCTCTTCAGAATACAAGAATCTTGAATTCAAGTAGACGTAATTAATTAAATTGCCTGTCAAGAGACAGGCGATTTAATTGAAAAGCTCAAGCATATATCTTCAAGAAAACAGTATTTAGAAACCAAGTACCAGCAAGCCTGGAGAGTAACGTATCCAGCATAAGCATATTCAGTTCTGCATCTATGCACGTAAGTAATAGGACCATGTTCTGAGCTCCAGGCAGCTCATCAAAAATCTAAGGCAAGCCTCATAACCCTCAGACATTTTACCATTTGTCATAGTTTTCAGTGTGTTACACTATTCATTTTACTTTATGTTTAGACACTCAGTGAAAAATAATTAACCCTGTGGACTCTTAAAGGACAGAAAAAGAGAGCAGGCAATGAAATGAAGAAAAGATGAAATTCAAGGTATCTCAGGGAAAAACCTGAAATCTAATCATCTACATCTTTTTTTAATCAAAGTCAGCAGTGCAATGATAAGAGCCTCTGCTCCTTTCTCTTGGAAGAAAGAATTTTGTTCAGATTTTGGGTCCAAATTAAAACAAACGTGTGTATATATATATGTGAAACTATGTATCTATATATATATATATATACACACACACACAGAGTCTAATAAGCCAAGCAACGTAGGCTTAATTTTAACAGCAAGGTAAAAGACAATTCAGGGAACCTTCTGACTATTCTATCCATCCAATTCTTTTCCTCCCTTCTCATAAGGGACATTCAGATCAAAGGCAGGAAAAATTAAAACAAGCATAACTATGTAATATTTGGAACTAAATATACTAATGGCAAATAAAACCAGAAAAAACGCAAAAGAAATGAGCAACAATTACTTCATTTACAATTTATTTTCTATTTCCTATCTGGACTGTCCTTCATACGGTGGGTCACAATTCTGGGAAGAACCAAAAAAATTCCAAATTCTTTAAACAAACAAAACTATTAGGAATTCTAATTCTAATACTATGAAGGCAAATAAAGCCTATCTATACATTCTTTGTTTAGGGACTTGTGTTTTACTTTATTTATCATGGATATACAATTTATAATTCTTCATTCAATCTTATGAAGCTGTACAAAATCCTTTAACTTTGATCTTGTCTATATTGGAGAAGTAATGCATAACAAGCTAATATGTGAATTCAGGGTGAAAAAGCTCTTCTGCACTAATATTTCATGTGAAAATTAATTCAAGTATGTTTTTGTGCAATAACCTAGACCTTGTCTACTACAGCCATTCCAGAAAGTTAATTTTCATGAAATTCCTAAGTGCATTACACTGAATTCCATTCAGCTCACTTTAATTCTGAACTGAGTACCCAATTTAAATTCCTGCCTTAAATAATTGGAATTTATCCCAAATGTATTTGCATATTCAAGCTCATAAGAGAATAAATGTCTTCACAGAGGTAGAACCTAGGACTTTATATCCATATTCTATTTTATTCCGCACTGACCTTTCCATGCAGAGGAGCCTGCAGTTATTTAAATGACTAATGTTTCTTTACCTTTATGCCTGTGCTATTCTGAGGAAGTTTCAGAAAGTTTTAAAACAATACTTTAACTTTTTTGTTGTTAGTTTTCAGAGCTTTCTTTTAAGTTTCATCTGGCATAACAGGTCCTGAAATTCACTTACAATTATTTAAAACACTGTTTTTCCCCAATAGAAGTTAGTATAAAAGTGTGGAATGACAAAAACACCCAAACACACACAATACTTGAAAGGAATCACTTCCTTCAGCAGCTTGAATTCCTGAAGGAGTGGTTCTTGACTTTTTGAGCTTGATAAGAAATAGCTTAATCACTACTTATCTCACAATAAATATCCGTATTTTTATATTTATATAACTTCTTATACTAATAACCAATCACTGCAGAACTGCCTCTGCTATGTTTGCGTGAGACTCACTTTTCAGACTAAAGTCATGAAAAAAGATGAAGAAGTTACAGAAGTAACTTAATATAACTTAATATAAGTTACTTATATTATAAAAACTTAAAGTTGCATAAAGGCTTATAAAATGTGTGTAGGTAAAAGCTACATAGGAAGTTTGTGCGATTTAAGTATTTGCAAAACAAACAATTTAAGAAGAAACCGAGAACTATATATGACAACCATGCATTCTTGGTTTAAAGATTTCAGAGATGAAATGAAGTAGTTTCAACACGAACAGTTCTGGAATCCTTTGAATTCTTACAACTGAGATATTTTTCCTTTCTGCAAGAAGGAGTGCTAAACAGTCCCTTCTCAGAGTTCCCTTCACTTTATAACCAGTGTTCTAGAACAAGATTTGTTCTTCACTATATTAAATTAGGGATTTGTACACTGACTAAAACAGGAGCATCAAACTGGTTATTTAAAATTAAACTGACATTTCAAGCTTTGTAGGAGAATCCATACCAGCAAGGAAAATTATAACCTTCCCTTCTTAGTTCCGTATCTTAAACTACTGGTGATTCTGAATGACAGCAACAGTTATGTTAAAAATGACAAATACTTCAGGATTAGTATATGAAAAAGAAAATTTAACTATACAAAAGTCATACAGCAAGACAGTGGCCTATACAAAAAAACTAATTGCCAGATTTTGACATTCAGTCGCATATTTCCTTTTACCAGTCACAAAGATGGTACTGAATCATTTGGAATTCAGAAACTTTCTTTGCACTGAATCATTATGTGATTCATATAATTGCTGCATTCGATTTTTCACAATCCTCCCTTTACCATTCTGAAATCTATGCTCACAACAGTTGGACTATTTTACTGTATTAAAGTAAGTTCTCCATGACCTATTTGATACGCCTGTTAAAATCTAAGCTTCAAGTGCTTAACTACATATGTAGAAGCTGTCAAAAACAAAACAAACAAACAAAAAACCCCAACCAAACAAAGAAGAAATCACCCAAAAAAACCTTCCTAAAATTCAGCTTTGTTCTAGCAATGGAACTATCAGTGCTGTTAAAAATTTAAACCCCTTCTGGAATCATGTAATTGTCCCACTGTCTTGTTGCAAATCAATAATGAACCTTTTTTTCATGTAACTTTCTGAAACACTGTAACTTTTTTCATGTAACTTTCTGAAACACAGTAACTTTTTTCATGTAACTTTCTGAAACACTGTAACTTTTTTTCATGTAACTTTGTGTTACATTTCTTCAAACAAATCTATGCAGATTTAATAAGCTTTGACAGAATGTTCACCTGAAATACTCTAATATTATATTTGAATTAAATCTTGGGCTTTGGAAAGTGTAGTACTAGTCTCCATTTACAGATAGCAACTCCCTTAAGGATGGAATACCATGTTTTGCTCATCACTCCAAAATTGTTTCTGATCTACTAGTCAGGAATTGTGCTGTACTATCAAAAATCAATTAAGAACCTTATTCTCTTTAGCCATGCTTTGTAACTATTATTTTCTTGCACTGAGAACATATGTTTCATCCAGAGGGATCCTTGTTTATATTAATTCTAAAGGGATGAGATCCAACCCTTAATGTAAGGGGAACCAAGATACTGGTGTAGCGATGAGTCTGTTCATCTTCCCACTTCTACCATAGTGTTCTACTGAAAACAAATAGCGTTCTAGTCCTTTCCATAACTCATAAAATCCATTGTAAACATAATTGTTTTAAAATATTTTCAACTGTCAGATTTTTTAAATATTTCTCTCATGGCTAGAGAAGATGCTATATAACCAATCAGTAAATACTTAACAGCACTTAATTTGGCTGTGACAAACAGTACGTGTACGCTCTCACTGAAGGAATTTCATAACCACAGACAAAATACAAGGCTGTTCACAAAGAAGGAAGTTTGATTCGTCTTGATCATAAAGTGTAACTGAGCAGGTAAACTGCAGCAGGTGCCCTTTAGCTTGTGCATGCAATCCACAGGAAGACACACACACCTTAAAAGTACTGGAAGTCAGATATTTCATTCTGAATGCTTGACTGAAAGCATGTCCATAGCACAAATATCTCTACATACTGTCAAACTGGAATAATACCTAATATATTAATTGAGCTGTATTCTAAGGCTGGTAATTAATCAGAAGGTGGGACTAAATCATCCTCTGAACATTTCTGGCTTTCAGAATCAATAAAGCACTGATCATTCTGTAAAGATCTTGGAAAACAGAATACATGGTTACATAAAATTCCTGAGCTGAGAAGATGAGAATACCAAACTTCATGTTAGACCCACTGTCTACTGCAATCCTGGAAGGCACTGTGTGTACCTGTAAACAAAACTGAACTACAGAAGTAAATTACATTAACAAATTAGAATATTGTTGTGCAAACTATGTCTAATTACAACTTGCAAAGTTACTCTACTACAGCTGAGATGCTAAACACACTGATATTTTTTTCTATAGCCAGAAGCAATTATTAAAACCAGAACATGTGGGAGACACCCAAAATTTAGTTGTCAGAGAAAGACAGTCTGTTTTCTGAAAGGATAATTACCTTCAGTGCTCTCCAAAGGATAGGTCGATACAATCTATAGAGCATTTCTTCAACTCCTTGACGAACTTTACTTTGTTTATGAAAATAACTCAGCATCTGAGAAAAACAAACAAACCAATCCCAAAAAACATTGTTAACAGTACTTTCTACATTCAAGGAGTTGTCCCATTTCATCATTTATATAAGACCAAAGAGCTTTCCACACTATGGAGAATGATAAGACAATATTAATTGACTCTGTATTGTATTAAAAAGTCTCAAAAATCATTAAAAAGAGACATATATCTAATAAATATCACATTTTGTAACTTTATAGAGATTCAATAGATCTATATAAATATCTACAACTGAGAAATAAAATCATGGCTAGAGAGTCAGATCCCATCAACCCCTCATTTTTAGTTACAATAAAAAACTACCATTATTAAAGTAACTGGCAGAAATAATTTGAAACTGTGTAATTATCAACTACAGATAAATAAGCCATTTCTCTGTTAAGAACAAAGGAACGTTATTTGGTGACTAGGATTATCCAAATACAACTCTACAAACATAACACATTTTTATACATCGATGAAAAGCAAGTATGAGCACTCCTTGTGACTCAGAACTGTACTTAGGTAGATAAAGCACCTTTTATTTTTGTATCTGAATTATGCAGTCAAAAAGGAAAAGCAGAAGACAAGAGCAGAATATAAGAAAGGACATCATGTAATTCCTTCACCCAAAACAGTGGACAGATGGAAAATAAGTTGACCCTATAGTGGTCAATCCCTTCAGATAGTCACAGCTCCAGCTAGACGGGGAAGCCTGTGAATAGCATCTATAGAAACAACACTGTAGTCTCTAGTTTTGAAATATACTGAAGTATAGACATGGTACAATTTATAAGAGACTATGTAGCTTTTATTTATATGTTAGAATGATGGATCTAACCCAGGATTAATGGTAAATCAGTACTGTTTTGTAATAGAGTGCATTAGTACAGTATCAGATATTTGCAAAACGGACATTGGTTTTATAATCAGAACTTTGAATTCAGAAGGGAGAGTTGCACGTGTTGCTTCCTCCTTGCCCCCCCCCCTACTCTTTCAATAAAATAGCCCAAACTGCTCAAGGGAATGACTGTGGTCAGTTACTCTCCTAATTGCTACAGGAGCTTCTGGATTCTAAAGGACCATTTTAAATCAAATTCTTTCATACTGTAAAGGGCGCATCATTCAAATTTATTCTAAGACCCACTTCTCCACAACTCAAAGACAGATTTATTCACATCACTGTCCTCTTTCAAGATCGTAAGCTTCTGAATCTGAAAAACACGAAATGCCCTGTCAAGCCTACTCCATCAATCAGGAATCAGAGGAAAAGGGAATCCACTATAGATATGAGAATGTATTTATTTTTGATTAGAACCAGTACAAAACCAAAATAAATTAAAAAAACCCAAAACAATATAGGATCGTATACTCGTATATCAAGTTGTATGTTGCACATACTATGCACTCTACCTTCCATATATTTGGGAGAAAGCATGGGAAGTGAAAGGGCATAGATCAAATGCAAATGCCTCATCACAAAAAGCTTTGTGCATTCCTCATTCTGCTTCAAATGTTTTGCTCATGAATAAAAGCCACAGATAGACAATAAGAATTTGGAACTGTATCAAGGCTTGTCTCTATAAACATATATACAGAGCCCTCATAAATAACAAAAAACAAATTTAGTTTCAGACTCCTCTACTAAATTTGCCTCAAGAAGCGTATGACTTTTCATTCCAGTGATCAGCTACAGAAAGGTCAGTTCTCTAGGTAAAGAAAAGCTTTGACAACAGACAGCAAAAACTATTTCTGGCACTCTGGAAAATCCCCTTATATTTCTATTTTTGAGCACCAAAGACAGATCTGGTGCAAAACTATAAGTGGGTACCTCCTAAAATTTGTTTAAAATTATTTCTGAAAATATGCTATTTTTTAAGTAAGTATTGCGGTGGGTCGGCTCCAAACACCACAAAGTCACTCACTCCCTCCTTCCTCTGCTGGTGGCGTAGGAGAAGAGAAAAGCAAGGAAACTTATGGGTCAAGACAAAGACAGTTTACAGTCCTTAGGAAAGAGGACAAAAAAAAACCCCAAAAGCAATGGAAATGCAATCACCACCTCCCACAAGCCCAGTGGGAGGTGGTGGTTGCACTTCCCAGCCAGTCTCCAAGCAATTGCTATCTCCCCAAAATTCACTTTCCCTCAGTTTTAATTGCCAAGCATGATGTCATGTGGCATGTAATATCCCTTTGGTCAGTTTGGGTCAGCGGTCTCAGCTGTGCCCACTCCCAATTTCTTGCTCATCCCCACCCTTCTTATCAACACAGTTTTAGTCAGTAAATCCAAAACATGGCACCATATGGGCTGCTGTGAATTAAAGTAATTCCATTGCAGCCAGACCTAGTATACTATTTTAGTATGAAATAGAAAATTTCCACTTTATAATAACTGATCTGATGCTACTAGCTCATGTCATGCTCTAGAGGAACTTACCTCTCTAACTTTAGAATGAACAGAAGAACTTCTGGGAAGATGAATTCCATGATGCATGAAATCCTGAATGCAGTTATGTTCAAGTATCTACAGTAAAATCACATACACACTACTGTTAACACATGATAAAACAAACAGTACTGTAGACTGTGCAGCAACTTATATTTTTCTCTAAAATAAACAACTGAAAATAGTCTTTGATATTATTTCTTACTTGGCTTCTGCTTGGTCCAAATTTTTCCATGCTAGGGGCCTCTGTTTGCTCAAACTGATTGGCAAAAATTTCAGAATATGCAATAAATCTGATTATTAGAACCAGATTTGAAATTCAAAAGCACCTCCACGTGGTAAGTAAGATTTGGTATCTGAAATCTGCTGTAGCATTGTTGTAATGCTGTAATTACAACATCATAATGGAAATTGGAAATAATGGAAATCCACATAAACCAGACAAATATTTAAGCTATCAAATAAATTGACTTGCACATACTGAATAAAAGCTTCAATAACTCAGATAACTAGTCTGTTTATTAAAAAAATCATGTGTATGCATAGTTGTATGAACCAATATATCAGCAGCAGAATTAAAGTTGTTTAAATGTAACCAAGTTGATCACAGTGGGCAAGCATTCAAAGCATCACATGCTGTTATCTCTTGACAATGCTGAAGAGGCCCTCTCCTTAGGGAAATAATTCATTAAGGCTTGCTTAGGAATTTTTCTGAGGTCAAAAAGTCATGTGTCTTCTCCACCTTGAAACTCAAAACTATCCACGTGAAATTTCAAGCATAGTATTACCTCTAAGAATTCTCCTGACACCTTCTTCCAGGCCCTGAAGTAAACTTCTGAAATGTATTCCATCAAGGATCTGTATTAACATAAAGGAAACACCTTGAAGCAAGCATCCTGACCATATCTATGTGCAATTCATAAAGGTAATGACATGAAGGTTTTGATAAGTACGAACATTATTCTTGATTCTGTGCATCAACATTATTTTTAGAAGAAGAAATTATCTTGAAAGTCTACACTGATAATTATGGAAAAATAAAGTTAATTGCTAATTAATGAACCAGAGCACTATTAAAAAACACGGGAAATATCTCTTATGGTGGAAAAGTCAAACGTTAGCACAACATTATCATTTACCTAATAATGAATGCCTTACATTCTTTATAAAGATGTAGACGTACACATTATTCAAACTGAAAGCATTAGGAAGCCTCTGATTTTAATATAAAGAATTACTTCTGTAATATTTCACTGAATGATCAAAGGAAAAAAAAAATCCACATTTTTTGACAATCAGTCAAGTACTCAGGTGATGATCCTGCAAGTCACTTCTTATTAGAATGTCTCTATATGGAATCTTGCCAAATTAAAGTGGAGGTTGCTCATAGGGAAAAATAAAAACACCTTACAGAAGCAGAAATGGACCTGCAATTCTCAGACAAACACTGAAAATAACATGGCACAGTTAATATGGAAGTCATTTGCTTTGGCTAATGCTAAATAAGCATTTTACTACACCTATAATTGTACACACAGGCATGTGCAGAATAACTATTAAATGAAGTTGCTAAAACAATACAGTAGTTATATTCAGCAGATGCGAAGGTCTCTGGATTCTGATATATTTTATCAATGTACTAGGTATTTTAGAGTGTGAGACAAACAGGATTTTAGCCAAGCTCTTAACGATCATTAAGAACTCTAACTGTGATGCATACCTTGGAAAGAACTGTAATTGGTTTTTAACAGTTCCATGTATCATTTTAATGAAGTTTACATTCCAGCTGAACAAAAAGCTCAAGAATCTTCTTCCCTGTTGCAATGGGAAAAAAAAATATAGAGCTTAAAGATGAAAAGAAATGACACCTTTAATTTTAAAAAGCATAGATGGGATTGTTGCAGGAAAACAAAAACTTCTAATTTTTAAACGGATTTCAAGCATTACTGTATTTACACTGTAGACAAAAAGCAAAACAAATGACCATGTGGATTACATATCTCTGCCTGCATTTTTTTTTTTCAATGCCCATTCTGTTTAGGTGTGGCTACAAGTAGTATCCCATAATGATAAGGGACTGTGCAACTCGGAACCCTCTCCAAGGCCACATCATCAGAGGTCTGTCAAGTGCAATGTCATTTGAGGATGACATGTAATGGTGGTGAAGGTACAAATAAAATAGCATGACAACTCTTCCAGCATCAGATATGGAAACATTTTTTGGACAAAGCCACAGAGAACAGCTGGGCCACTGAGGAAAATAAACATCCTGATTAGGAAGGACAATTCCTTTCCTATTGCCTCGTGAAAGGTAATATTGCAAACCGCCTGGAACTGCTTTAATTCATGAAAACAGAAAAAAAGCTACTCAGTTTTTTTTTTTTTTCCTGAATTAGTTTTCTTCCATATTAACAAGCTAGAAATGATGATGACAAATTTGGCGAGCAACGGAATCTTTGCAAGAAAAGGCAGTGGAAGGTTGTGGATGGAGGAAATAAGCCCTTGCTCTTCCAGAAACAGCAAGATCTGCCCATGGAATAGAGCCTTACACAGCATCTGTGCTTACAGCCTTACTCTGGCACGTGCTGCAGATGAACTGAAGGCATCCAGGTAATGAGTCTTTGAAAAGTTTGATCATACATACAATTCCCATTATTTACTCTGTCTATAAGTATGAAATACTGAAAATGATGCAGTGGATTCAAATAAAATAGAAGAAGGTTATTGATACAGAATCTAATACAGCTACAGCATTTTAAGTACTGTGACAAAGAACACATAGAGATACATGCTTTCAAGAGGACAAAGAATAACCTAAAATGAAATATACCAAGGACATAAAACGAAATACAAAAGCAGCCAATAAAGTCTTAGCCATCGTCCCTCTTTTCACCCATGTTTTCTCTCCTTGCACACCTCTTGCATTGTCTTAGTACATCCCAATTTTAGCCAAAATTAAAACATCTTAAAATACAATGTGTAAGCGATAAAAAAAATAAATCTTAGTGTCCATTATCCAAAACCTGGTCTTACCAATATTTCACGTAATTCACTCCCTAGCACCATTTTTAAAACCCTCTATGCCCCTAATGCCACAATCATGCAGCAACGTCAGAGCTCATTTTATGACAGAAGTTCATATATTCCGTGACAGGAAATATATGTATTTTAAACAGGCAAGGAGGAGTTAGAACTTTGGAGCCAATGTCAGGTTGTCTTGCCACCTAACCAGAAAAAAAGCTTGGATACTAGTATCTTGGTGCACACTACAGACTACAATACAGTACATCTTCACTGAGAGAAATACAGGTAGTCAAATCATTCTCATTTTGCTGTAAAGTTGGATTCTTCTTATGCTACTTTTAAAACAGACTATGGCAATGCAATCTTCTAAATGGAATCATTTAGAAGGGAAACTGTCTTGCTAAATTTATCTATCTGCAATAATGGAAAAACTGCTATAAAGAAGAGAATTATACCAGGGAATGGTTTTAAGTATTGAGGGACATGCACTGGAAGCAAACCGCTTGGTTCTTATTACCTCAGGATACAAGAACATGAGTGATGACTTAGACATATACTTTTAAATTTATGTCAGAAATAGGAATAAGGAGTTTCCAAATCAAACAGAAATATCAGCTGTTGATAGCTTGGAGTCAGAGCTGATTTGTCTTGTATTGCTACCTACTGTACTGTAAAAAAAAAAAAAAAAAGGCTTACTGCAAAACCATTAGAAGTAACCAAAGCCCACAAACATAAAAATCCCAGTAAGATAAAAATTTGCTTACCTCTTCTTTTTTGATGTGTTTTACACTCATAAAACACTGAAGCAACAGATCCTTGACTTCATTACTCTCCTCTGAATCGTAATCAAAACAAAGTAATGTCTGATGTAGATTCCATAGACGAACAACATCTGCACCCTGACAGGAAAAAAGCCCCCATATATAGCTTTAACTTGAAGAAGTATTTAAAGGTTTTTAAATAATTATTTTGAAATGCATTGTTACAGATCAAAGATTTTCAGATTGTAAAATTATAAACATTAATTGACTTTCACCGCATCGTTGGGAAAAAATTACAAAAATATGTGTAACTGCATACTGACTTCCAACCAATGAAGACATATTTAAGTACAGAAAAAAAGCTGCTATTTCATGCAAAATAAATAAAAACTATATGATTCCACTTTTGAAACTTTATACAATAACAGTAATTAACAGGGAAAAATAAAAGACAGACAAAAAAGACAGACAAAAAAAAGAAAGTAGAAAAAAGAATGTAAGAAATCCAGTTTGCTTGTGAAGTTGATGCCAAAAATCTTTAAAGTTTGTTATAAACAAGGCAACATTTTAATACGTCGCCTACGCAAGCAACACCAAAAAGACACTTTGTAACCAACACATATCCTAGGTTTCATTAGATGAGACGTGCTAGGACATGGAAAACAAATTAATTTAACATGAAAGGTATTTTGGAGGGATAAACTTTTTTTGAATATTCAGTAATAATCTAAAAATCAATATAGCTTCAATATACCGTAGCAGCTTTAGTCAGGCTTTTTCTCAGCAGAATGATAAACAGTGTCTTCCCAAGCTGCTCCTTCCCTTCCAGGCCTTTCTCCCACCACATTTCACATATACGTTGGATAGCGCCCTGTAGGATTTTTTCAGATTCAGGTGACACAGGAAGAATACCTACAACAGTAATAAAGTAATTATTTACTGCCATGAACCAAGTTATTCCTGTAAAACATTAGTTTGTTAGTACACTAACTATGCCTCAAAGTCAACCAGTTCCTGACAGTTTTATACATCTTAATGGTGTATTCTCATTGTATTTAGGCAGCTTTATTAACTCTTAAGGTTTTGGCCAAGTTTTTGGATCAGTAACAATGAACCAAAGTTAGCAGTGGTCTTACATTTTGCCTTAAAAATACTATAAGTTACAGAATAAGGGAAGTTATCTATCATTGGATGAAGAGTTGGGAGAAAGAAAACTACTTAAGTTCCAAATTTTAGATTGTGTAACTGATTTTTACATAAATGCTCCTTTAATTTTGTCTCATAAATAAGAACTTGCATCAGTACCAACTCTCGTGCAGTTAATTCTGTTCCATAAGCCAGTCAGGTCAAACAAAAAGCCTAGTATACTCATCTGCTAAAAAAAACAGTATAATGCTGTATTCTGTAACAGGTAAGTACGCACCGTTTAATATAAAAACACATTCTAGAAGAGCTTTGTAGTTTACAGTTTCATCCACTGCAGGTATGGAAGCAGTAACTACAGCTGCCACTCCTTGGATCACAGCTACAGTTTGTTTCTGAAAGAAAGCAACATTGAGGAAACAATTCTGCAGTTTACTTTATACTCAGAAGATAATTAAAAGCAATAAACCTTAGCAACCAAGAGCAAAGCTGAATTGCTATTATGCTTCCATTTTGAACAGAGTATACTGGCACCCAAATCCTATCAAACAAGAAGATGCAAAAGCATAGATTTTCAAAGTGCATCCATTTCAAGAAGTTTGAAAAAGGCTTTCAGCTCCAGCTAGTAGATAACTTGGGGACTGTACACCTGTACCCATTCCTCCATTAAAAACTTCTCCTGCAACAAAACCACTCAAACACACATCCATTTCAGACCTAAAAAGTCCCTAACTATCAGGGTGTTGTACAACTCAAAAATGCGTAGATCTGGTTACTTTAGATCCAGTTACATGATTCTACAGGCCTTTGTACATATGATGGATTTTCTACAAGCCTCTAGGTCTCCCTAATGATTTCTCCACTGCATTTCTCTTTTTCTTCCAAAATTAAATAACCTCTTCCCCCAAAATTCTCAAGACTATGCGAACTGCAGTGCAGAAGGCAGTATATAAGGGTCTATGTCAGAAAAATCCTGTGTAAGCTAAATTTATCAATCTAGGTTTCACAACCTTCAGTCAATAAAATGGCATAATAAAACAGGTAGTGAATTTCTTACAGTATATGCCAGATACTTAAGGAACATCTGAGAGATCAACATTTACTGAAATAAGACATACTAAAAGCCCACTTTTTTTCCACTGAAAAAATAAGTCTCCTCCTTAATTAAAATTAATAATTTTAATTATCAAAATTAAAATTATCAGTAGATCTTATCTTTTATAATACAGAAAAAACATAAAGTTAGCTTAACCCAAGCATGATAATTAAGAATTCAGCTAAGAATGAAGCAGGGATGATGTTTGGAACTGACGTTGTCTGATAACCCTCGCATGTTTTCAGATGCTATGAAAATATTCCATTTTATTCACCAGAAAATATGAAATACTCATCATATTCTTATTTTACAAGATTTTTACCATTTCTGGAGCTCTCTCAATTTCCATGTTGTCATTATTTTCATCATCTACAACCTCCTGCCATGTTTCCACAGGGTTCTCCATCAAAGTCTCTGTCAATAGCTGCGTCAGTCTCTCCCATAGTACTTCTTTTTGCTTTCTTGGCAATTCTTGAAGTAGTTCATTCAAGTCGAAAGGATCAAATGTATTTTTCTGTGAATGGCCAGAAGATATTACACAATTCCACATCAGTGAAGTGGCTTATAGTTCATCACCATATTTCCTAAAATTAACGCTTTTTTTTACATTAAGGATTAATTTCCATTCCTCTGCAGTTATAGAGATAAAATACCTTCCAGAAGTTGTATTTCTTTAGAAAATAGCATGAGAAATTCCTGATGTTTAACTCTTTATTGTGAAATAAGAGTATTGCTTTTAAGACTAAAGTCTTTAGCCCTCGATAGCAACACTACTGAACATAAATCACATCCCTGTAATATCAACTTATGTCTCTCGTGTTCTAAATACTTCATTCCCAAGGAAGACAATTCCATACCCTTAGCTAAGAAGCTCACAACTGCACAGAGTTAAAGCCCCTGATCATATCTTTGCTATGTTCAATATAGACTGACGGTGGCTGTTGAAAGAAAATCCTTACACAAGGACTAGAAATTTAACAGTCAGTACAGCCACAGGGACAGCACTACAGGGTTTGGAGTACAATCTGCATAGAACACTGCTCTGTGCACCGAACTGGTTTAAACTCCCCCCAGTCAAACCCAACTCCTGAGCACATTAACCCTATACTTCCCCCTTTAGCTCTATTGAATGGGAAGCCACTATTAGTCTCTGTAGAAGACTTCACTAAAAGACTGAGCTAAATTATTTCTCAGAAGAACCTTGCTAGAAGAGTTTACCTCAGAGATGCAAAGAGCCTGCTGGCATCAAAGAAGGGTAGGCAACCTGCTATGAAAGGGCATGTGCAGAGAAAACATGAGAAGAAAAAACAGACACAGCCAAGAGCAAGTACAGATAGTTTTTGAGATGTAATTTGCAATCCTGAAGTGAAGGTCTACCAGATCAAAAACACTTTGGAGGAAAGAGAATAAATGTCCATGATCTTGAAATAAAAATATTTTTAGTTTGCAGATACACTAAAAACCAGGAATCAAAAAGATAAAAAATGTTGAAGGGAAAAAGAAAAATTGAAAATAATGAAAGAAGCAGCAGTAAGTATTAGAAGGTTCCCAGAAGGGTATGAGAAGAAAGATCCTGTTACATATTTATAACAGAATTTCTATCTTATTCTACAGCTGGAAACAAATACAATAAACCAAAGGCCTCACAGGGAGTTCTGCAGCCCTCTACATCAAACTAACCCAAAAGACAGGATATTAAGATTACAATGTTTTGAATAAAAAGAATGAATTCATAACAAGACCAACGCTTTCTGATCTTTCTTTGGGATAGTATAAGATAATTATTCCAAAAACTATGAGAAAAAAGGATGTCCTTGAATGATAGTCATAGGCGTGATTCTTATTTTGCTGTCTGAGAAATAATGCATTTTCTTGAATTGGAACAGGATTTAGTGAAAAAATTTAACAGCACCTGATAAAGACCTCAATGAACAGCACCACAATATAGTAATACTTTTAAAAGATTAAAAAGAAAGGTGAAAAGCCCTAGACAAACCTCGAAGAAAAATTAGCAAACCCCTGTAATTTTACAAGATGTGAATGAAACAAAACATTGAGAGGAGGGAAAAGGAAAATTAAAGTGGGTTAGGGGGTATAGAAATGAGAGACACAGAAAGAAGAAGCGATGCTAAGAACAGAAATGTAAATATAAGTTAAAAAAGCAAATTCTGATGCTAGAGCACAAAACAGATAGAAAAAGTGGGGCTAAATATAGTACAAAAACTAAGAAAAGCAGTGAGGCTCTAAGCATCCTTTCTTCTTCTTTCTATGGTTATATATCCACTTCTAATACACTGCCACAGCCTCCTCTACAAAAGCAGTCGAGAATTGTTCAAGGAAGATTCTAAAATGAGGATCTTCACCCTAAGGTAAGATGTGGTCAAACACTCTCCATCATTGAAGGTTAATCCAAACAAATCAAGATATGTTAAGAAAGACCACTGGATTAAGATGGCAAAAAACAACATGACCAAATTAATCAAAAAGGAAATGCTGCAAGTACTGTGTGCTATCCTGAACAGCACAGTTTCTTGTTAAAGTATTCAGATTTGGGGAAAAATGGGGACTTCAAGCAAAGGCAATCTGGTAATAAATTTGTCATCTATAATTACCTACAGGAGTGTAAATGAAAAAACTAGCAAATTTCTTGGAAAAAGAGATTCAATTATGTTTGAGAGATAAATATTTCTAAGTTTATTACATAGAACATGATCTCTATCGCAGAAATCATAGGTTTAATACATCTGCTACATTAGTAAATTAGTTCATGCCTCTGTGGACATAGAGGTCAACTGATCCACATACTTTATTCTGATACAGGTAATATTAGGAAAATACTGATTAGAAAGCTTAGAAAACTAACCTGAAAATACCATTTATTGAGGCTACCAAAAGATGTTTAGGAGAAAGTATGTATATCTTAATACCAGACAGATAGAACCTTAGTGGAAAACACCACAGTGCAAACTATTATTTCTAATCACTATGCAATATCATATACACAACTTGCTAATGAACTTTTTAATTAGCAGATTTCAGTGGATTTGTTTTGTTGTTCCTCCGGCTTCTCTCCACACTGCATTTAGAGACAGCAATATATCCCATCTCTAAAACATTCACTGATAAAAAGAACTATCAAGTGCAAACACAGACTACAGAAAGTGGACAGCCCAAACTATCAAACGAATGAACAAATACTAGTGAAACATGCCTCTGATATCTTTGTACATTAGCTCAGATTCATGACACAGCAATAAACTCTTTCATAGGTTGAAAATTATTACTTTTTTTTTTTTAGTATTACCATGGTACAATTAATTCATTTTTTTAAATATATAAAATGTATATGCAACAACCAAGTGTTAAAAAGTTAGCTGGTTTATAAATAGCAACATTTCAGATGCTACAACTTTTTCAGCTATATTCCCTTAAGTGAACTTATTTTCCACAGCAATTATCCTAGCACATCTTCAGGTACCAAAGAAAGAATTTCTTGTCCCTATGTCACAAAATTTCTG
>JAHREE010000143.1:6753001-6797369 GCA_033628505.1 Tringa tobata | reverse complement strand
TGTCCTGCTCGGTATGTTAAGCTGAGGGGGGGGGTGAGGGAGGGAGGATGTTGGGAATTATGGCATTTTCTTCCCCAGTCAGTGTTTATGCATGGTGGAACCCAGCTTCCCTGGAGATGGCTGAACACCTGCCTGCCAATGGGAAGCAGTGAATGAATTCCTTGTTTTGTATTGCTTGTGTGCATGGCTTTTGCTCTACCTGTTGAATTGCCTTTATCTCAACCCATGAGTTTTTCTCACTTTTACTTTTCTGATGCTTTTCCCCATCCAAACTTGGGGGGGGAAGTGAGTGGCTGCCTGGTCCTAGTTGCCAGTGGGAGTTAAACTGCAACGGCCTTTTTCCATGGATCTCGGGTAATGTGGATGTACTGGTGCTGCAATAACCATTTCTGCTAGCTCACAAAGCCTGCATCATCCGTTTGATTACACCGGTGACTGTTTTCTCCAAGAATGTTTTTGTTGCTGTTGTTGACAGCTACACATTTAATCTTAGTCATGGTGAACAGTACATGTATTACACGCTCTTCTTCCAAACCGATGAAGAGTTAAACAGGCTACTCACCAGAGTTTATAGGAGACTATGTAGGCCAGATGACATTTACACTTTGATAAATATTTTTTTATATATCAGGAAATGCTGCTTTTTGTTTCTTCTCAAACTTAATTTGCAGTACTCAGAAACAGTTGGACTCAGTTCCTTGAATTAAGCATAATCAGCTTTCACATTCTGTGATATTCCCCATTCCATTTGTTTGATCTCTTCTGCCATCTAGAAACAGTCAAGATGTCTTGTTAAGGGCTTAATTTATATCTTTCAATTTTGAATTTGCACTAGTGTGATATTTCTCAGGATGTGTTGTTCAGAAGAGGTAGGTGCTTGACTGAAATAATTTACTTTCAGTCTGTGCTAGCAGCACAGCATATGCTGCTTTACTGTGCAAACAAACAGAAAATCAACAATAATTTCTATAAAAGTTCTCACATCTGATTGGACTTTTCTGGATTGTAATTTTTAAGATTTTATTTCATATTATATGTAAAAATTCACTTCTTAAACTAGTATTTATGTCTTCTGTTAATATTTTAACATAGAATCTTCTTTAATCATCCTACCTCTCTTTGTATTCAATATTAAGACTTGTCAGTTTTTCTGCTAAATGTATTTGTCTTAAAGACTTTTACTGGTTAACTCTTTTTAAGTTTTTGAGTAAACTATTTACCTGTTTTTTAGACAGTTTGAAGACTATAGGATGAAAAATAGTTTATTATATGCTTATCCCATATAAATAGTGCTATTCTGTGTTGCTTAAAAAATTTAACTGATGACTAACATTACTGAAAGCAAAGATAAAAACTGTTTCAGTTCCTGAATCATCAACTGAGTCCACGTGAAACTTCTGAAATAACTGGATTTTAAAACAAATATGGGTGATCTAGAAAGTTCTGTCAGCACTGCAGGAGAATGAGCTACATTAGTTACAAGCTGTAGCTGAGATGGTTGCGTACCCCAGGCAGGGAGGATGTGGCAGAAGGAGTTGGCAGCCAAAAACTCTTCTTGAGCAACGTAACTGCACGGCGGCCGTTGAGTGCCACTCCTTGTCTCCTCCTGAAGCCAAACGCACACTTCCCCACACCATATTGCCATCTAGACAAAGGCCCAGCTTCTCAGAAGTGTGGAAATGTCAATCCAGGACATGGTTCACATCTACCTCCTGGCAACCACAGAGGAAGGTCCCAGGAGAGACAGGTCCCTGGAGAAGTGCTTGAAATTGCATCTGTCCTCCAACCCGAATCTCCACCCTGCGACAGCCGGGAGGTGTTGGCTTCTGGAAGGGGGCTACCAAAAGAAGGGAGTCTTTTGCTGCCCTGCAGCGAAGAAGGATGGAGTCAGGGTTGGTTCAGATCGTATGGACTTGACTTTAGTTCTTAAGTTAGGTATTCAGCTAAGTGCAGGAGGTGTCCCTGCCCATGACAGGGGGTTGGAACTCGATGATCTTTAACCATTCTGTGATTCTAAGCCTGTGAAACAGTTTGCTTGAAGTTAGTTGGATGAGCAATCACCATACTTGTAGAATAGTAAAAGTAAATAAAAAAGTATGAAAACTGACATTTATACATTGTGCTAATGTCTGTCCTTTCTGCATACATTAAAAATCTTTGCCATTTTGGATCCAAACTGATGGTTTTATTTATCATATCTCGTGTGGACCGAATATTTCATTAATACCTTGATTAGTCTTTTAATTAGATGCTACATTAGTCACCTGGCTACTGTTTTTTTAGTCGGGCACGTATCCATTTAGCAAACCAACTAAAACATATTTTAGCTTATCATTTGTGTTGCATAGCAACAACAGAATGATTTTTTTCATAGTATTGAAACTGGAAGTTGACACGGATAACAACAGACTGAATAACACCAAATGATTCATTTTAACGGACCACACGGAGAAAGGAGAGAGGCAGAATAGCGTTTTTCAGGTTTTTTCAAGAATTGTGTGTGCACTGCAAGCTAGTAATGAAGCTACAACTCTATTTGCAGCTTCTCTAATGTTCTCCCTTTCGAGAGTACCAAATTACATGCCTCTTTTTGACATATCTGTTCATCTGTTCAAAATAATCTATACCCTGTGATAATAATCTCATATTTATTATCATTTTCCTGTCAAGTCAAGTTAAGGCAAAAATGAAAAATGGGCCTTCCACACATGGTTGCTGAGCAACAGCAAATAAAGATTTGCTTTTGTGCTACCGCTTCATAAACTGGTCTTTATTCTTGTTGGTGGCCTGGGTAAGAGATCTCAATTACAAACGTAATCACAAGAACATCGTGGTTTGGACCATAGCAACTATTCTATTTTAACCTACTGGATTCAACATTAGAAATACTCATAAAAAATAAACAAGTAATTCCCTGAATGTCAGATGCTTTCTTGACAGTCGTATTTTTGTCCGTATTTACAAAGTTATTTTCTAGATAATGGAGTCTGATGAGATTATTGTACACATTATCTCCTAAACATGTTAGTCTTGCAACTCCTATTCCTTTTCATTTGAATATATAATAAAATTTGTTATAGTCAATACAGTATCCACAAAATCTGCTCATCCTCTGAGGCAGGCTGTTAATAATTTACATGCCTTCATTTCCCTTGATTTTTTTTTAATTTTTTTTTTTTTGATCTTCGCATACTTTGATAAATAATCTGAACAGCATGGGAGAGAGATGAAGTTTCACACTCTTCCACTTCTCCAGATCTAGATCTCCCCTTGCCTGAAGGTGATGCTGCCAATCACAGCAGCCTTCCCTGGGAGGCAACTCTCGCTTTCCCAGGGCGGTGTGATTAGACTGGGAAACTGCTTATTGCCCTTAAATTATTCATATTAACACGAAACGATTTTAGAGTTTAAGAGATTAAGCAGGAAAACAAAACAAGACAAAACAAAAACAACCCCAAAACATTCACTACAGAAGAAAAAAAAATAAAAAAGAAGATCTGTGTTAACTGGAACACAAATGAGGAGGTAAAATGGGCAGAGGGGAGGCTCGGCGTTTCCCGGGAGCAGCTCCCTGGAGCAGCGGCTGCCGAAGCCCCCAACCTCCATCCCCTGGGAGCTGCTGGGACTGCTGGTGTCCCGCAGGTTAGTCACACCCAGCTCAGGTTAAGGCGTGAAAACAGTACGACTTTATTTATTTTCCTTTATTATTATGCTTTACGATAACGTATTTATTATTACTTGCTTTATTATTGTGCTTTTACTGTTATCTTTCCTCATAGGCAGTGTTATAAATCCCAGTCATTTTACTCTGCTAACTAATAGCACCATGAAAATAGAAAGATTTCTGAAAGGCTATAAAATGCTCACAAAAAGAAATTACAATAACAATATTTGCATATCTAAATCCATTCCACTGTAAATATATGGAATATCACTTGTGATATTTTCTCGTATAAAGTCATTAGCATATTTCAGAATATTATATATCAATGAGTAAATGTATAAGTTTGTCAGTCAATTTGTTTCAGATGTAAAACGCTCCAGTTACATCTGCCGTGTCTACATTATTTTAACCCTATTAAATTTAACATTCTGAATTATTTGAGATTTACAGGTAATACTGTAAGAGTACTTGTAAGTATTCTATCGCCTTTCAGCTCTCATTCTATTTTAGTCTTTATGCTGAAGAGAAAAATTGCTTCTAATGTACAAAAATACTGTTATTTTTAATTTTACAAGTGCTCTTCAAGGTTTCATTGTGATAGACATACATCATCTAGATATGGCACCATCTCTGTTCCATCTGTCTAGTATGAAACATGAAAATACTGTATAAAATCAGACATGAGTTGTTCATCCATATTAGTTTTTATATATATATATGTGTGTGTGTGTGTACATGCAGACACACACACGACAAACTACATTGGTTGGAGATCGTACCAGCATTTTATGGTCTCTCACATCAACGTTGGCTTTGTCAAGGCTGAGATCTGGGTGTTCCCCATGTTCCTGCTCCAGACCAGGAATCAAACCAAAGCCCATCGTGCGTTTCGTCCAGCCACCTCCCCGTAAAACTCACAGACGGGGAACTGAGTGAGCGTGGTACCACGTCTGGAGTCAGGCACTTGGGAGTGCTCCACCTCCTCTAGTTCAGACGTACCTGTTGGTCCTGTGCGTCGAACAGTTTTAGTATCACAGGACCTTGTGACGACGCGATTTGGCAAATATTTCCTGATCAACTCCTTAAAAAAAGGAAAATTGTTTTGTAAGATATTTTTTCTAGTAGAATTTGATCTTTGCCCCTTTTCCCCCCTGTGTCTATTGTACTGCTCCACGATGGTCTCTGCTCTGCTGGATATCCTGAGGTTCTAGCTGCAGCTTCAAGCAACGGTAGAAATAAAGACTTAAAACTGATGATGTTTCAGATGTGCTGGTCAAGGCCCTTCTCCATGTCTTAAACTGTAATTTCACTTCTCTCTGCCTCTTGATTAATTTCATGTTTTAATGTTATTAAAGTTGTGTTAGGTCCTCAAGGGAGCTCTATAATCAACTCTAATTGTCTAGGCTGGGTATCTCGGGCACGAAACACCTAGGCAAATTACTGCCAGAGGCAATTATGGTGAACTTAGAACCTTAGAACCTTAATCTTCCAGAAGTTTCGTGTTTCCTCAAGCAGTTGTTTTATTTGCCAGTGCCTCATGACTCTTTTACAAAAATATTTTGGCAAATTGAATCTGGATATTATTAACCCCCATTATGAAACTCAACTCTTAAAATATCACCTGCGCCTTAGAGTGAAGGGGGAGAGCAGAGCCCAGGGGGACCATGTCTGTTTTTCACTGCTTTTAAGGTAGGACAACTTCAGGCTCCACTCCCAAAGATGCCTGGAATCCACACCATTTTGTTATTGCACAAGAAACGAAGTGCACAGGCTGCAAAAAAGGCTTTTCAGAACAGGGTCTGCACTACCATCTAGTGGAATATAACGATGTCTTCAGAAAACACAAATTGAGCAGTAATGAGTATAAATCCAAAAGGTTAAAGTCTCATTGTGAATTATAAGATGAGCAAAACTAAAATGCTTTATAAGAAATGTTAAAAACAAAACATTTTTTACATTTCCAATAATCTGAATTTGAAAAGGTGTATTAAATAAAAATAAAAAATAGAACACAGTTGCCTAAAATTCTAAGATTTACATCTCTTTTCAGAAAGCTCATCTCTTTTAAACCTTCAATTCTAACTACTGTACACACACATTAATTAATGATTTACCTAATAAAACACAAAGAACCAACATTGCTACAAATGCCATTCTATGAGTTAATTTCCTTTAACTCATTTTCGTTACCTTTCATTTTCATCACCCGGATGAAGGATTGGTCTAGAGACAATCTGAGTTCTTCAACTGGATGCCATTGTCACAGTTTGTCAAATTTGTCCAGTTGGGCTCTGAGCTGAAAGTTACAGTAGAGCACCCATTTAGTGGTTGTTTTAATTACTTTACCTCAGAGAACATTTCATGATTCATGCAAAAAAACAGGTAAAGGGTCTTATCAATTCTAGGTTGAAAACACTGCAACATGATAACTTCAGCTAAACTTCCAGGCAGCAATGAAAAGTCATGCAAAATATGTCAGGACCTCAACTTCTCCCGTGTTGAAGTCTGCATGGAACCATCTTGCAGGATTTTCTTTATTAAATTATTAATCTTTGTGAAATGCGTGCTAAGCTCCAGTTGTCAGTGTCTGAGAGTTTGCAGGGCAACACACAAGCTTGCAAATCCAGCCGAAGAATAAAAAACCTTATTTGAAATTCTGTGCTGAAAACAGCCACCCTTAAACGCGTGCACCAGTTTTTGTTTTAGGGATCCCATCCCAGTTACCCGGTAAAATTAATGACCTTCCTTCAGTACCTACAGACAATTATCACTTTGCTAGCATTATCTATATTGCAACTCAAATTGTATTTCTAATTAATAAACAATTTTTGCACCCTGACTTAAGAAAACTTGCAACTTCCTGCCACGTGCCCCTTTTGTTTGCCCAGCCAGGGTTCCTCCATCCCCATCTCCGAGAGCTTGGGGTCAAAATTCCCAGGAAGACCTACTGCACAGACTGAGCAAGATTGCAGAAGAACTCCAGTACATTTACTTATCTTATTTTAACATTAAATAAAATGTACTCGAGACTTATAAAAGAATTCAGGTCAGAAGGGACCTCAGCAGGTCATTGAGCTCAATCTCCTGCTGAAAGGAACTACTATGCTTAGAAAATATATAATGATCAGAACCAGATTCTTGCTACGCGCCTGATGAATGAAATCACAGGACAGCCCAGGTGCTGGGACTCCACAACTTTCTTCTGAATGTCATTTCTTGCTGGGGTGCCACACGCCCAGCTCTAAGGGCAGTTGGATTATCAAGCCCTGGCAGGAAGGGACCCCACTGTCCCCAAGCCAGGAACTGCCCCTGCACAGCCCGGGTGTGAAAGGTTGGAATCTTGACTAGATTTGTCTGTCCTTGAACCTGTTTCTATACGGATCTTAGAGGGAAGAATGGTTGCTATTAGCCCTTAATTCCTTTGCAATAAAGGTTATGGCTGCTGAGGACTCAACCACCAGGGGAGGAGAGGCTGGTGCCCTTTGGTGGCATCTGAGGAAATAGCTCCGCGGCGCTCTGCTCAAATTGGATTCCACTGCAGGTGACTGGCAAGCAATATTCCCCGCAGACGGTGAGAAGGGAGAGCATCACCTCTACCACATGAATACAGATTAGAGAGCTTTTCTCCCCGAGCTGCCATCTAATCTGGCAGTTAAATTCACCGCATAACACCGAAAGAAATACAAGTGGATTTTTCACTTCAGCTGCTTTGCATTTTTCAAATAACGTATTTCAGAAGGTGACTGAGAATATTGTTGAGAGCCTGACAGTTAGGCTTAGAAATCAGCAGGAGAACATAAAATCATAAAGTTAAACACTTTGTTAAGATGTATTAAAACACCATTTGTGATTAAACAGACAGACTCCTTCAGCAACCAGCTACAGCAACAAATAGGTCTTGGTTTTGGTTCTATCAAGCAAATATCAAAGGTACCATCCAACATTCAGAGTTTGTTTCGGGAAGAACATAAGTAATTAAACTCATTAAAACAGAAACCTCAGAGGAAACTAATTTTGTATTAGTTACAGCTGAGAAAATCTTAGCTGAGAAAATACCTAAAATACCCATATTGGTAACCATATTGGCAACACACTGCTCCGAGATGGAGACTGGATGGCCCAAACCAATTTAACCATTACAGCAAATATTAAGAAAACATCTAGGCTTGGCTGAGCCCATCAAATTAATACTGAATCCACCTGGAGGAGTGTCTTGCACAGTAATTTCTGGTCTCTAACAAGATCTTGTGAACACACGGGCAGCGTTCTTGTGCAGGCACCGATCCAGTTACCACCTGCCTTGGGGACAGAATGGAAGGTTTGATTTTGATCCCAGTCTGAAGAAAGCAGAGACCAGATCAGTACTGGCACTGCCACCCAGAAACACCTTCCCGTGAGGGACTGAGGAAGATGGGCATGTTTTTACTTGCCTTTAGCCGCCTTCCCATGGATTACCAGAAGCCCTTTATTCTGCTAAAAAAGGAAGACATCCCCCTTAGGACAAAAAAACCCAACAAACCTGAAGATAATTTTGTAGTTAGTATCATAAAGATTATCCGGTGGGGTCCCTTTTAAATGCGATAGTGACTGGGTGATGGACTTCTGCAGCTTTTAGTCTATTAGGAATTCGGACAAGTTGTAGCTGTTTAAGGGAAGAGGTATCATAATTAATTATAGTAATATAATTAACTAAAAATTAATGTTTAATGCACACAGCGTAATTTCTGTGGTTGTTTTTCTGTAATAGATAGAGAAACTCTATCTAACCCTCTTCTTATTTATGCAGCACGTACTTGTATTTTCTATCAGTATCTGCCCTTAACAAGCAGGCAGAAGGACAGGAAAGATTGCCACAGGTAGAAATCTGCTGGTTCTAAATCCAAGGCAATTACATGCAGTCCTAGGTCCTTTTGAAAACATAATTCATGACAACTGACGAGTAAGTGCTAGAACCATGACAGTTTGTCCAAATGATCATTTCAAGAGAAAAAAATTTAGATACCTAAGCTGAACAAAGAGACATTCTAATTCTTAGGTGTGAATCTGTCCCAGGCCAACAAGCAAGGAGTCCCCCAGTGAAGTATCCTGTACTCACTTCACTGTTTCTCATGTAAAACCCAAAAATCTGCCTACAGACCTTACAGCAAGGCTACCCAGGTTAGCATAGTTGGCACACTTCACATATTTTACATACATACCTATTTCAGAAATTCACCTCATTGTATTAGTAATTATTAGGACAGGGCTATGCAAAAGAGGAAAAAAGGGAGTATGTGTGTAGAGGGAAGCAACACACCCACTTCCATATGAACCATTTATTGAATAAATACATGCATCATAATGTAGAATTACATGAGCAAAATAGGCAATCTGTACAAAATTGATTACCCTTTGTTCTCATTTCAACTCTCACCATTTGCTGCAGCTCTGATAAAGGATTCAAGACAGAAAATGAAAATTCTTTTAATCCAAATCCAAGTGATATGCATGCTGATTTGAGTTCGGGTTATACCACTGCTATAATTAAGAAAGCTGGTTTTCTTGTCAGTGAAGCAGAGTAAATCTAAAAACAATTTCGATAGTAGAGAACATGTGTCGGTACATACAGGTAACAAAGCTTATTTTTAGTCATATCTTAAACATCTTCATATGTTCATATTTTAAGGCACAGGATAAACAAGAACTACATGAAAAGCTATCGGTTGATATTGAATACATTGATTTGATAATGAAGTGCAATTTCTGACCAGAGGAAAAATGTTATTTGTCCTTCCTATTTCCATATAAACGGAACAATCAGAATTTGGTTATTATACAGAGGTTTGTTTCCACTATCCAAAGAGTTGGTCTCATCTAGGCAGTCATATGCTGATCCAAATTCACCCAGGAGAACATTTCTAACGAGTTTGGCATCCAGGACCTATTACAGCCAATGGGAATTACTGTTGCAGAATTAGAATGACAACTCGATCTCTTAATTTTAGATTCCTAGATGGAAACTAAACTCTTTCAAGAACCTACCCCTAATTTCAGATTGTGAGCTGTTTTGGAAACCTGTCCTATAAACTTTTTTCAGTTACTCACTTTGTGCTATCACCTCAAACGCAGCATTTTTTCCCCTTCTAGACTTGAGAAGACAAACATGCATGTTTTTTTGTTTAAGTGCAAAGTCTTTTAACATCTTAACAGACTTCACTTAAGACTTGAAACACGCAATCAGTCTAACAGCCCGTTTGGTGGCTACGGATCAAACTCTGGGGAGTCACTGGCCAAGACGTACAGCAAAAGTCCTTCTACCTCAGGCTGAACCAAGGCAAAAGACAATTCTGCTGAACTGCTGCACTTAGACATCCTTTATTTAGATCAGCTTTCGCTTTGTGCATTTTCATTGCATTAACAATATTTCTCTGTCTTTCCATTCTTAACATTTTAATGGAGAACTAGCAAAGAAAATATGTATTTCATAATATATTACATTTTATATGAACAGATGAGTGTGTGTATATATATACATACATAGATAGATACTCATACATTCCAATATAGGGTGAAACCTTCAAATGGATATGTTTTCTTACAAAGAACCTCTCTCTATTGCCCAGCCCATCAGAAAGTTAACAGCAGCAAAATTTCCAATGTAAGTTTCTTTGCTAAAATTGTCCTGTATAAAATGTGGCAATAAGGCCATCGCTGTATAGAGGTGTATATGTGCATGCCACACACATCCGCGACAAATGTTCATGTTAAACTGAATTTAGACAAACTGAAATGAGTCAATTCTTAAATTTGAGAAAGACAAAAAGCTACATCTATGGTAGGCACTTTGGTACATCTAGTGATGTAGGCAAATTCTACATCTAGAATTAAGGTTCTGTCAGTAATCTTACAATAAAGCTAATTTCAGGAGTTTATTATTCTGCTTTAAAAATTCTTTCTTGGCTGAGAGATCATTCTAGAATCTTAGCTAAATAATATACTTCGTCTTTCTAATTGCATACTTATCCAAGAATGAGGGTGTTGGCTCTGAAAGAGCTGAACTGTTCTCTTGGATTCTTAATGCACGTTTTTATAACAGTCTGAGAAAACTTACCAGAAAAAGGAAAATCAGCTCTAAATAATAATAAAAAAAATTCCCCGTAATTCATTAAGTTAGAGGTATGAGCTCAGCTGTTTAGACTGATACCCTCCCTGCAACTCTCAACTGTCTACTGTCATCAGTTTGTGCTAATTGTATCACTGCTGGTCTTGCAACAGACAATGGCAATGCTTCAGAGCAGAATGCCATTAAATCTCAGGAAGTCTGTGTGGACCACTGCAGCGCATTCTCTCCATGCACCAAACATGCTACGTAGCAATGAAGCAACTGTAAAGAGAGTCAGTTTTAATTCAGTTTCACACTTTCTTACTTATTGGTGTTCAATTTTAGTATTACAGAAGGTATAACATAATATACTATTTATATTATTGTGTAATAAAAATAACTTATGTCTTGTATGTATGCCTACTATATGAACTTACATTGCAAGCTGATTTGTATACCTTATAAATCAGTGAAACATGGCAGTTAGGACAGTTCTAAATGGTTAGAGATTTTGTTTCTAATACAGAAAAATCCATGTCCTCATACCTTCAAAAGGTCGCATGTCTGGTACTATAGACTACAGGAATAAATAACAAAATCCAAGTGAACCTGTATAATAAAACCATACTGTTTGTTATGTTTACTCCATTAAATGAAAACCCAGATTTAAAAACTGTGATTCATGGACCTCATCCTCTATTTATACAATATTTATAGAATTCTCATTTTTGTTTATAATATTCTATAGCATGATTTCCCAATAATACATTTATATATAAATATTAAAATGTTAATGTTTTGTACATTTTAAGCTAGCCACACTGGGCCAGGAACACAATAAAGTAAAAATGTTTTTCTGCATTTTGTTTTTGAAGAATATCACAAAATGATTAAGACCATTGTGCTGCAAAGACAAAAGAGATTCTTCTGAAGAAATTAACATGCATTTAGAAGAAAATATCTATATCGTTTATCTAATTTTCTTCTGAATTCAAACCAGCATGAAAGAATTATAAAAAAATAGTATATATTTACATGGTACAATATACCTTGATGAGATATAAAACAAGGCAGGAAAACAGCAGAACATAATCTTTTTTCACTTTCTAATAGGTACAGCCGTCATACAGATCAATTTAAACACAAAAGGTTACTTTACTATTGCACATTGCAGTAACACATAAAATTGTTTAGCAAATTAAAATACAAAGTTTAACAATGAGAAAGGCTATGTCTACATAAAATGACGAAGTGTTATAAAATTATTGGGGATGTGTCTAAGAACTAAATCAGTAAAGCTATAAAAATAATATTGGTACATCTGTGAGAACAACGCTTCAAAAATATATAAAGGTTGGCAAAATTATGCACGGGGAATTCCCAGTATCCACGGGTCTAACTTGCACCATGTGGCCTTGTACCATCTTCTGTTAAATCATACCTGAAAATGAAAAAAAAAAAAAAGTTGTGGGTTTTTTTTTTCCCACAATGAGCAGGTATTATAAAACTATTATTAATGCACCAATTATTAGTATGTAGTATTATTAGTAATAAAGGAAATATTAAACTTACCACTGGGTCCAGCCTTTAGCAAGTTCTTCAGATGCCAGAGGTATTAATACCTGTGAAAAGTTAAATTAGCAATCTATTAATTATGTCTGCCTTTCATTCTATGTCTTTTAAAGTTCAAATCTGACAATCCTGAAAACTACAGTGTAAGTAATGCCATTAATAAACAATGTATTTTACTTCCTTGTCATCATAGCTATCTGCCCAACTTGTAGTAAAGCTTCAAGTTGCTGATTTTGACCTAAAACTCTATACCCTTTAATGATACGGTCCCAGACCACTTTAGAGGCTTAAATTCTGAAGATGGCATATCTTGGCAATGGCACTCAGCGGTCCTGGTGAACAGGAAAATGAAGAACACCATTCACCATGAACTGGCCACAATTCTGGTATCTTCCGTTCTCTTTACAGAGCTTCAACATGCTTTTTGCACGCTCCAAATCACACTGCCTCATCTTTTGATGTCTCTCTCTGTAATTTGTTCCCTCCCTGACTGAAGCTTGACATCTAAGCCATCTGTAATTTTGAAAAGCTTCATACCTGAATCAGGTGCTTCAGTCAACACAAACCAGCTCATATGACACGAGGATTTTAGTCTTATATAATAACATGCTGTATTAACAGAATTTTCTTGTTGTCAACTTACTTTGCCAAGCAGCCCTTTATCTTTGGACAAGAAACCACCGCTGTTCTTCACTGCTACATCTAGTGTTCTTCTCTGTACTTCAGGCAGGGAAACACTGAAATCAAATCTGAAAGGCAAAGTGATGCTTTAGTGAGAATTTGGTACCTGAAATGCAAGTTCTAAACAACCACTCAAATCATAACCAAACTATCTCCACTCCCCAGGCAAAAAATAAGGCCTGAGATAAATGAAGAAAAAGAATCCTGATGTTTTGCCTAAAATTTTTCTTCAATCCAATGATCAATATCAAATATTTGACTCTTCTGTTACCAGTGGTCTCTAGAAGCCACTCGTAAAGCAAAACAAACAAAATCCAAACAAAACAAGGAAAAGACCAACTGCTGACTCTACACAGAAGAGAATGAGGAATCCTACTATCTTGACAGCTCAGTATCACTAGTATCCAAAAGGGAAAGACTGGTCAGTCTTACTGATCCTCAGTCCTCTAGAACCAGAGCTTCTGTTCTTCTTTAAGAGTTGATACATTTCCTTGGTGTGCCAGGAAAGAAAAGATTTTGTTTGCTAGATCTAGAATTTACAGAAAATAAGGGCAAGATTGCACCACAATCTACAACTATTTGTTGCTACAGTTCTTTAAGAGCTTTATTGCTTTGCAATACATTTTGCTTGGAAAGTCACAGTAAAACCAGTCTATTACTCGGAATGATCAGGAGAGCTGCAGTACCAACCAGGAAAACCTGCCAGAGTCTCTAACTAACGACTTACAGATTTCCCTTGGACAGAATGGACCAAAGTGTTGTTTTTCTCCAACTTAAGTTTTTGTCTGTAGAGAAAGGTCTTCTTTATTGATAAGTGATGGGTGGGGTAGGAAGGGTTACACGTGTGAGGGAAACTACCACCAAAAAGCTGAGTGCAAAGCTAGGTATTTTTATGAAATAGAACGTTGCATAAACTTGCACAACTCGCAATCTGTGGGCCAGGATATAGCCTGCAAGGAAATTTCTAGACTCCCTGGATGCTGAGAAGTGCTGCCAAGTGGACTGACTGAGCAATCTGGTCACGCACAGGTACTGGCTGGCCAGGTCTACCGAGGAGGCAGCATCTATCAGCCAGTCAGAACCATAGTGCTTCCTGGAAGGAAGGGACACCAACGGCACTGCCCAGCTAAAAGGCATATTCTGGCCACCTGCCAGAAGACTGCACACTGCTTCTCAGCTACCAGCACAAAGGGGATGTAACTAACATCGGGTAAGGCAGAAAAGAAGAGAGAAGTGGCTGGTAAGAGAGTAAGAAGGGCTACAGGGGTAACAGGGAATAGAAGGATGGGAAAAGCTATTATAGCAGAAGGGAAATGTATGACCAAGTCTGGTGGTGACAACTAGAAGTTTCAACAGCTCATGCAGTCAGGTAAGCTGAGAAACTTCAATTTGAGAGCTTTGTAATTGCACGATATAAAACAGAATTGAGAACATACATTTGATCAAACACTGGGTTTAAGGTCTTCTTTGATACATGTGTTTTTCTTCTTCCTGATCGTCTCTTATCAGGCAATAAATACATTCGCACATATGGATCAGATCCCTCTTCTGAAAAGGCTATTAGATTTCTGTGACCGGTGAAAAACAAGGAAAAACATTTAGAAAATAAATGAGACATTACTGAATATAAGCAACTACACTACTATCACTTAAATTAGTACATTAATCAGTTGTGGGATATCCTGCACAAAGTACGATGTGCAGGGTACAGCACATTGCTAATAGCACTGGTAAAGAAAAACTAAAAATATGCCAAGCAGTGACTTGTACAAGATCAGATAAATGGTGACCAGGCAGCAAAGGAAGGAATACAATGTTTCGTAAATCCTAATACAAAGTTTAGATATGGTTTTCCAAAAATCATGCATTTTTGTCATTCCATGACACATTCAGTCTCTTGGAGATAGCTTCCAGACACTGCTGCTACAAATCTACATGCCATTTTTATTAAAAATGTGACAGATGCATAATAGACAAATACAAAATCACAGCAAAATCTTCAACAATTTTTTTACTGATTCTGAGTATAGCTCTGTGGTTTTTTATATTTACACATAATTACAATTAGTATGTTATTTCAAAAATAGCAAAGATCATCCAGACAACCAATTTAAGAGGACAAGTCAAGATATGACAAAGTTTATCAAGAAGTATGCGCAGAAATGAAATTTTATGCTTACCTGCAGGAATGCACTACCACAATCAGTTTGTTTCTTTGTGAACTATGACGAATTGTAAGCTGGATCTGTCCTAATGGAGACTGCCCCAGAGTTGTTCCACTGCAGGAAAAAGTAGAACACTATGCTTAGTTCTTAAAACACATATTTAAAGTAAGATGTAACTGAAATATATGCTGAGTAGTTTTCCCAGAAATCATATATTATCCATTTAACTTTTCACCAGACCCCAAAACCCCAAAAATCAGAATGCCTAAAAAACATGGGGCCTGCAATAAAGGACGTCCTTAGCCACGGCTTTACCACTCTTATCGAATGAGAAAGTATGAAATTTGTATATTAAATAAGGAGTAGTATTTCAACATTTATCATAATTAACAAAGTCTAACCAAGTTTTGGGCCAGAAGAGACTAACAAATGGAAGACAAGACAGCAGAGGACCACAAAGATAATGGGGGTCTGGAGCACTTAAGCAAATGGTGAAGGAAATGTGTTTGTAGAAATGAAAGAGGCCAACAGCAGATTTGATGGCAGTCTTTCACTGCTTAAAACAGACGTTATAGAGAAGACTAAGTCAGACTCCTCATGGCTCCACACAGTAAAGAACAAGAGGCCGCAGTCAAGTTGCGGCAAGATAAATTCCAATTGGAAATAAGAAAAAAAGGTGTTCACAGTGGAGTGGTTAAGCACCAGAACTGTTGAAAAAGTTAGCAGACTCTCCATCCTTGGAGATGTTCAAGGCTTGTTTAGACAAGGCCCAAGAAATCTGATCAAACTTTGAAGTGGGATTTGCTCAAGGTTAGCCCCTGAGCAGAGGGCTGACTGACCTCCAGAGGTTCCTTCCAACCTGTATTACTCTATTGATTCTATGAACTCTGATAGAAAAAAGATGAATCGGTTCAATCCCTTACAAATAAAAAAATTAAAATCTTTCTACCTAGATTCACAGAGAAGCTACATGAACAGGGAAATAATGGTTTCCATTCTGTTCAGAGCAGAATGGCTGCTCAGCTATCTTTACTGGTAAGTATAGCTGCCTGTTGAGGCAAGTAAAAAAAATTAGAGAATTTAAGAAAACATGGCTGCAGCAATCCTCATTAATTGAACAGTAACTGACTATTCATTTAACATTTTTTATAGTCAACTACCCCTCTGAGTAATTTTAAAACACCAGCTATATTCAACTTAATTGGCTTAATATTAATGATAATGGGATTCAGTAGTGAAACAGGCAACCATTCCATCAAAGCGATTAATGTTGTATTGAAAAATATCTTTCTCTCTTGCTATCCCACTCTTTTTAGTGCTACACAGTGTAGCTGTGAGAACAAGGCAGACTTTGTCTTGCAGATCATCGCAACGGTAAGGTAAAGGAACTTCTAATTGCAGAATCTGTTTAACTGAGGTACTGGGCGGAAGCAGAAAATCACAATGACTGATTTTCAAATGACAGGCTCAAACTGCAGCAGGAAAAATTATTACTGAAATGCAAACTAAGGACTTTCTCTTTGGCTGCACTGATGACATTTTTTATAAATCAGCTTAGATGTATTGCAAACCCAAGTAATTAACAGCATACTTTTCAAGCTGTCGTAGTCTTTGCCGTAGCTCCTGTGTGGCGATGGGCAGAGATATGTCTGAGGCTATGCTAGGAGTGGGTTCTTTGACCGAGAGGTGGCTGGGAGAATAAGAGAAGTTAGAGGCATGAAGACTGGAGGAACTTCGGCTGAGATCTGTTGGCCACTGAGGGCTGGCATTGGGAGGCTGACTTTTTTCAGCCGCATCAGTCTTTCTCTCACTATCAGTCACTGGGGAAGCTGGAACAGGTTTGTTTGAATCGAGCGGTGGTGAGACAGGAACCTGAGGCTTAAAAGATGATTTTCTTGCATCTTTGGAAACAGATGGCCTTTTCACTTGGGCTGAGTGTTGATGATCTGGAGATCTTGCTGTCTTTTCAAGAGAAAGGACCTGGATATAGTGAAAATAATATAATATTACTATTTTCCAGTATAAAAAACAATAACAAGTTTGTTTCTACAAGAGTACTGGTTAGTGACAAGTTGTTCCGTTCAGACACTAATGCAGGACCAAAATATTCACACTTATACTCATTCACTCTACAGTAGGAAATCTTTTGCACAGCAAAACACAGCTCCATCTTCTTTGCGGCAACTGCAATAACTATAAAACAATATGAAAATTTCCATTAATTTAGAATTATTCTCCTCATTGTTCCCTTCCCATACTTTACACACTTCTGGTGCAAGTGCTATTTACTTTGCAGCTCTAGCCACCTGGAAAGCTATTCTGTAATTATTTTCTTCTAATCTTTGGAATTTAATCCTACATCACAAGTTCTTCTTGCTCCATGTCCTGACTTTCTTTTGTAAGTTATTTTCAGTTCTTAATGACAAGTAAGAAAGAAAGTGATTTAGAAAAGAGCAAATAACAGAAGTTTGACAGTGCTTGCGAAGAGCTGCAATACCTTATTAATCAAATAATTTAGCTGGGAAAAAAGACAAACCAACTTTCAGGTATGCAAGTTCTATCTTCAAAACTCCAATGTGATTGAAAGTTGATCTGAATTTTTGAAGTACTATGAAGGTACTTCCCTTTTTTTTTTTTTTTAAACCATCATCGCCCCAGTTCCATTTCTATAAGACAAATGTGATTTCACTGATTTGTAGCCTATTAAGTCATAACAGACTTGGAGGAATTCAGATTCTAAACATGATTTCCAAACCTAAAACCCTAAAACCACTGGGAACCTCAGTCATGATCAATGTAGCTTGTAACTGTTTTGTTCAGAGGATTTTCTGGTTGTGAAATAGAATGTATTTAAATTAGAGGTTATCTTTGTGTACTTGATAGCACAAGTATATATATACCACAACCAAGGACACCTGACAGTCCCACGACACCCAAGGAAATGTACTATCTTCTTCATAAAGCTAGAAGACCAGAAGTCACAATAGTCTTAAATACGCTTTGAGATATTTACAATGGGAAAAGCTTTAGAGTACCCTGAGTGCAATCTTCATGTTTATAGTGCTGTTTGGACCAGAGTTGCTCAGGTGGAACCGCTGGTGCATAGTTAAATCTTCACTCTCCAGCAACTGGCTTAGAGGCAGTTTGAAGTTCCCCAAAGAACACTGGTGCTGTTCATCCCTTACCTGAAGGAACACAGAAGCTAAGTCATTTTGATGATCTGCTTTGTAAAAATTCAGAGAAAGAAAAGGAAATGACAGTTTTATTTAAAAACAAAAAATCCAAATAATATCAAATGTAGTTTGTTCTTAAACCAAATTTTCCTGATCATAAAATTACATTGAAGAAGGAAATTGCAAATATACTCAATGACTAGTTTCCTCATCCTTATACAGCAAAAGCAAGACAGAAAACTAACCACAACGTCTCCATCTTCCTGATCCTTCATCAAATAACTACATGGTTTGCAAACAGTCTGTGTGGAAATTAATTCCCACAACTGTTAGAGGAATAGTAGCTGGGACAGTACTCATTTACACTTCAGTCTCTTTGACTTATGTAAATGACATGTCAGCAGCGTAAAGGGATACAGTATTTGGATAAAGCAAAGACTTCCTTGGGATGAGAGAGCAAACAAATCAGACATTCTGCTAGCAGTTAAGAATGTTAAGGTTTGAAACAGGTATCAAAATTAAAATTACTTTTTTTTTTTTTCCTTTTTTTAAGTAAGACAACCATCAACTATGCTCTTCTGGTGAGAGACGTAAATACTAAAAGTATTTCTTTCTTTTAGCAGTAAATGCAAATAAACAATTTCATAGCTTCATCTTTAAAACCACTTTAAGTATAATCTTAATGGTGTTGACAACATATTCAGCCTCATTTCATAACAGCCTATAACGCCTGAATGTTACTACTGAAAAGTCTTAGAAAAGAAAGGTATCTAAAGAGAGTGAGACAACGCACCTCAACTTCAAGATCTTGTCTTTTGGGATTGTGTACAAAGAAAGTAAAGTTTTCCTCCCATACTGGTTCATTGGTCTTGTATCGAATCTAAAGTCAGAGAACAGGAAGCACACAAATTATAAAACATTTTTGTCTAATAAAGCTGATGTCAAGCGTTGAGCACGTTTTTCATTTTGGCTTTGCAAAATTAATGCCTGAAACCTGACATATTTAAACAAAGGCTAAGTGGGATCTACCCAAGCCATATATAACATCACATATAAAATTATAACCAGAACATGTAATAGACTAGTTTTGTATTAAAGCTGCTGTATGCAAAGTAAAACTCCTGCTAAAGAACCTTTACTTCACCCCAGTCTATGAAAAAAATACAAGGTCTTCAGACTGGCACATTCCCTACTAGTATTTTTTCCTTCTGATCTCTAAGTAGCCACATGGAAGATTTCATTGCCAGGTCTCTCCACTTTCAGCAACCCATTATTTGGGGATGGGGACGGAGGGGGATGTGGAGAGAGAGAAAAGTGCTCATAAAAGAAGCTATCACCAGGAACAAAGGACTTTAATTTCTAGCTCCATTCTCTAATAAGTATCAAAATTAAAACTGTATGCAAGATCTACTTTGGGCTTTGTGACAATTTTTTAGAGGATAGGAAAAAGCCAAATTAGATGTCCTCTCCTTTTTTCTCACTGACACTTTTACCTGAAAACAAAACAAACTCCGAAAAACTCCCATATTGCATATATCTACATATCTAGGTATCTCTTCACTGTTGATATCTTATTTTGAAGAGCTGTTTGAATGGAGAAGGGTTAGTTATGGATGAGATGAGAGGTATGTTGAATGCCTTTGGTCAAAATCAGAAGTGCTACGCAGGCCCTATTTTAAACAGAAGGTTCAGGCCAATGATCTTCAGGTAATCCCTTTCCACTGGGGCATTTCTAAAATTCTCTGATTCTGTAAATTTTCAAAACTTGATTGGTGTATTTTGAAGCCCGCTGTTTGTGCACACTGTCATTTGTATAATCACTACTGTAGGAATCCCAGCTGCAGGTCAGAACCTACTGTGGTAGGACATCTACAAATATTTAAAAATCTGATCTCTACTCACAGACAGATTAAATTGAGTAAGCCCATTCCATCCTTGGCTTCTTGTTGGCAATTTCAGTTCTGGTGGTAACTTTTAGTGCAGTGGATACACTCAACAGCCTGACAGCCAACACCAACCACACACAGCCACCAAATGTTTGTAGACAGAGCCAAGTATAAAGAGTAGGAACTTACCTTACTTTCCTGTGCCTTGTGTCCAACTGACAGCAAAACAAGTGGGTTGGGATTGCTGTTTATTTTCTTTCCTGACTGGTAAAGAAAAAGCAAAAACTTTGCCTTCAGAATAAAGCAAAACCTCTCTCCCCTGAAACTTAAATGTTGCATTTTAAAAATACAAATTATATGCATTCTACTATATGCTTATCATTATTATTCTCAGTATTTTATTCAATGGGCTTGAATGGCAGACTGGCTAGTAACTCGTGAACATATCAACAGGAAGGCATCCAACAACCCTATATACATTGAAGCAAAAACACTACAAATAAGCAGGAGTTTTAGACTCCTTTCTATTTTCTTTGAATGAAATTGCTAAGGTGCAAATTCTAATCCCTTAATGAGCGTTAAAACGCCTGGAGCTAATGTAGCATAGTTAATACTGCAAAATAATTATTGCATGAAGATGGGAGATATGGAGAAAGAACAAACTCAGGAAGCTTACTTTACATTGCAGTAGTATTATTACATTGGATGTAGTACCAGAACATTGACATTCCCCCCTTTTCATTTTGGGGAGAAAGAAGATGCACTGTAATGTACCTGATGTATATTTCTACAGTTTACCAAATACTCTTTATTAGAGAATCAACCATCTGCCATATCTGAGCCTTGCTCACCAGGTGTATTAGCATTACACCAAACTGTGAAAATAAACATCAGTTCAGAAACAAATGATATACACAAAGGAACATTTCCAACTACGTGTTTCTTTCACAGATTTTAAATTAACCTAACAAAAAATTAAATCAGAAAGAAAAGTTAGACATGAAAGTTAATCATCTCAAGCAGGTATTAATGCAGTTTAAGAGGCCTAGAAAATATAGTATATATGGTTAATAATTTACTTTGAATTCTACCAAATAGGAAATTGTACAGATTAGGTATGTAAACAGAAAGTTAGTTAAAATCTACTTAATGCATATAAGGTCACAATTCCAACCAAGTGATTAAAACATTTTTTATTTTTAAATAGAATGTGCATATTTTAGTTATTTTTGGATCTGAATTTACATTTTGTACATGTTGCTTCCACTAATATTACTTGACTTTAATGTGACACACTGCTTATAACCATATTTTCTTTTAGAAAAAAAGCTGTAAAGAAAGCACTCCTTTCTTGGAAAAATGCTGCATTTCTTTTTTCATGATTTCTAATCAAAAATATTTAGCTCTCAAAGACAACAGAATACAAAGGTTTAAGGAAAAGGAAGTCAGATTACATTCCAACTGACAGTGTTTAAAAATGATAGGCGAAATTTGTTTCATTTTTTCTTTGTTCATAAAAAGGTGCCCAAAACTCCCTTTTCCTCATAAAATGATGGAACTACAGAAGTTGACAAAAAGATCCTTGTTGCTTATGCTGATATGTAAATATAAATAATTTTAATTGATGCTAAATAGGCAGCAATATGTACACACACTTATAATATAGCTCTAACACCTGCCACAGAGATTTGCTGTTGACAGTCTATTAGAGACTGTCTCTTGTCCAAGTTTCTCCAGCTGAGAACTTTGCTTATGCCTTCCAAGTTTGCCTCTCAACTCCACATCCTCCATTTCAAAGAACAGGGCTAAATTTATTTAGCGCTTATATGAAAGATGTAAAGCCTTCTAAAAACATCTAACAGAAACAAGATTGTTTCAAAACACGTCAGAGATTGATTTTATTGGTTAGTCATTCAGAGGTGACCAATAAGGTATCACTCAGTATGTAAAAGATGTTTTAGCTTTCATGTCAGCCTTGTTCTTTAGTTACTGCTACAAATGAGTTCTCAGGACTGTTTTTTCCACAATCTTCTAAAGCAGTCTATACTCCACTCAACTGATCTAAAATTCAGATTACCACAGACCATAGTATTTTACCAGTGTCTTGACTGCTTCTTGAATAACGGCACTAAATATATATCTGGCAACAGAAATTCCATCGACTGTTGGAAGAGAAGTATCGCAGGCATTTGTGCATTTCCAGTTACTTTTGTGACCTTAAATGGACAACTATATTAGTTTTACCTTTAGGGCTTTCTGAACAGCAGCCTTCTTCAAGCCATCAGGGTTAAATTCTAATGGATTATGCTTTTAAGTCAGGAAAGAATGAACATAGGAAGGGTTAGTAAGTCATGCAATGAAGCAATTTCACTAGGTTAATCAATTATGACATGAAAACATAGGACAAAGTGGGAAAAATATTAACCTAAAAAAACCCAAAAATCTTTCAAACAGAACAATGAAAAAGCCACAACAACAACAGCAACAACAAAAGAAGCCTGACAAACTTTTTTTTCCCCCTTTTGTCCTCTCTGAATGTTTGTGTTCTGCTTTAAAACTAATATACTCGCTTTTCAGTCCACTTATATTTTTGTTCCTAGGTTTTTACCATAACAAAGAAACTTCACAAAATAGGATTTATTGAATACGTGATGTCCTGTAGACTGCCTTCTGAATAAATGTTCTTAAAATTTGGTTAAGTATATTTTCACAGCATAGAAGCTTCTCTGATGAGAAGTCAAGTAATTATGTGAAGGAGTCAATTTACTGGAGAAATAACTATGCAAAAAGTGTTGATAGGGCTTAGATCATTATAAAAATCTGTTGTTTGAGCCTCTTCAGCAGATGAACGATAAAAATACTGTATGCTCGCTAGAATGAAGGCCTACTACTTTACTCAGTTGAATGAGGACATACAGATAAATTAACAATAGGAATTTGAACTGATTTAGAAAGGGAAAACCTCTGACTACTTTCTATTAACTAAGAAAATTTTTAAATTTTATTTTAAGAATAATATATTGTTCTTGATATGACACATGTAAAGTACAAAAGTATCACAGAAAATTTGCATTCAACTCATAAGAAATAATTTCAGGAAATACCATTTCGAAATAAAACAGATTTCAAGTTACTATACTTTTGGCTGGCTTTTTCTTCAAGCACAAATTTTTGTTTCCAGGGAGAATTCTGCTTTAAAAGCTATAGAGCACAGCAACAAAAACATTCATAATGGCCTTTTTAAACACGCTGGTTTATGAACAGGAACCAATTTCATTAATGCTTTGCCAAAATTTTCCTGAAATTCAAATCCAAAACTGACAAAAAATTGAAGAGAGATTTAACCTTCGTACAGAAATGTATTTTTACATTTTCTTTTGGTATGTTATATCCTGAAGTTGGCCAATATCTACAGGATGAGATTCCTGGCATTCAGCTTTAAAATTCCTATTTCAGAATGTACATACCATATGATGAAACTGGCTAAAACTAGAAATAAGGTTTGGCTGGTTTTGTGGGACATTTTTATTCATTATTTTTCTTAAAATAAAATCAAGGAATCTTTCACAGCTATTTATTTGATATGCTTGGGACTTAAATTATTGTTCTTAAAGACCTTCAAAGATGGAGACTCCCTAGACATATGAATCCTAATGTTTAACTATCCTTTTCATTAGAAAATTTGCAACGCCAACAGGTATGTTCTTGCTGGAGTTTAAGTTCAGTTTCTTGATTTCTGACAGACATTAAAAAGTCACTTTGCTTGCAGCAGCCTTCTATCATTTCCATTCCCACGTATTCTTCCTAAGGCTGAACTCATCCTAGTTACTCTTCTTCTGCTGGTCACATTTACTAGCTTTCTCATTATCATCACGGCTGTCTTTCAGATCTTAATTCCTGCAGCCAAAATCAGGGCCTTAGTAACAGCTAAATAGAACAGAAGGACGATGACATACATCTTACAGGCTACACTCCTCTTTCCACATACAGTATGGTGCTTGTCTTTCTTAACAGGATGATATTACAGCACCACTACAGATCTGTTTCTCTAGAGCTATCCATCAGACAACCATTTCTATCCTCTATGTGTGCAATGTTCGCCCTCTATGGAAAAGTACTTTATTTTTCCAGATCATATCTGGAATTCATCACGATGATTTTGAATTCTAAACTGCCCCACAACTTACTGGTCATCTTTCCTTCACATTTGCACCTGCGTATTCAGTACACATCTTTTTCCCCCCTATATTATTATTTCAAAGAATTTTAAAAGTCAAAAACAAACCTATGTGATCAATTATAAAGGCAGGCAACCAATGATTCCTGGATATTGAACATGTCTCAATTCCTCTGGAATCATAGCAAGGATAGGTAGGCCAAGGGGGACATCAGCTGGGGCAAATATGTTTAAGCCAGACTTCAGGTTTCAAGGGAAGGAGCTGCAGGTCCATGTGGAGGGTGGCTGAAAGGCTGGGCAGGAGGAGACTAGGAGAAGAAAAGGGAGCGTTCAATATAAAAAGCCAAGAAAAGGTCTTGCCTTGGGTGACAAAATTGTCTCACTATGGTTCTGAGTGTTTCTGCAGTTATAGGAAAAGGGGACAGGTATACAAGAACTATACTGGTAACTGACAGAGTGGAACGAATCAGATTTCAGGCTTGCATTCTGTAACAGCCAGTGACATTTGCAGTAAATCCTAACAACAAATCCATGAATTAAACCACAACTAACAAGCTGGGTTTTTATTAATATGGTGTGGAGTATGACTCAGTACTTCTTTTGACTCACTAAGACTTGCTTGGGGTTAAAATGGGGCTTTAGAAGCTTCTAAGTCTGTGAGTGCATCCTCAGTTGATGACCAGAAGACAGTTACTGATCTGTAAGAGCTGATTTAAAATATGGATAATTTACATGTTATATAGACACCAAATTAGAAAACATTAGCTATTTTTTTTGAACTAATGATAATGTATCATAAAACTAGTGGTACTCACTTTTAGAAATTACACTAAGATCACTTTCATATTCCTTAACTTCAGATAGATCTTACTTAAATGGGTAAATGTCTGGATTAGGTGTCATGAATCTAGGTTTCCAGCAGCCAATAAACTGCCTAGAAAGGAACAGAGAGCACTCAGGGCACTGGATTTTCCTCTCCCTATATAAAGTGAGTCTCCTTTTTAACAATTCTCACACCTCCCCAAGGAACTCATGTTATATGTCGATTAGATATCTGAATGTGCAGGTGTGAATGTGTGTATAATGCCTCGTGTTTAAAGATGCCCTGAAAACAAGGTGCAGTTTTATGACTGCTGAAGCTGTTATTACCTCTGGGCTACTACAGTCCTCTCCTCTCCTCTCTCCTGGCCTCCAGCCACAAATATCATCCTCCTGCCTGCTGCAAGACTAGCACCCATGCAACTGCAGAACACGGCAGTTAATGCTGCTGCTGAAGGAAATGCAGACCTGGCTTTCGTGAAGTGGTTGTGATTCCACTCTGACTCACTGATTGCTTCGGGGATTTGGAAAGTTTTGTCCAATGTCTAAACAAATGCTGCCAGAAGTAGACAACGTGTCCTAGTACAAACAGCCTAAGATCAACAAAAAAAAAAAATCCGGGCTACACTCTTTAACATGTATTTTGAATTTTTAAAAAGTTATTATTTTTAGAATCTATCTAGTGTTTCTATAACTAAAAGAAAGAGCAACTACTTATCATTTTTAATACCAAGATAACTGAACCATAGCTTATGAACTGCATTTATTATTCATTATGTTTTAAAAAGATTTGGTAACGTATCTAATTTTTTTGATACTTTAAAATGAACTTCCACACAGAAACTAACTGAAAGGACCACAGAAAAAGGGTTTTGTTGGGATTTGGAGGGGATGGGGGGAAGGTGTTTTTAAATCAAGGTTTATAATATGAACCACAAGTAGCCAGCCAGCACAAATTTATCTGCACAATCTACAATGGCATATCCACATCTCCCTGGCAAAAGAGGTTCTTATTCTGAACAGATTCTCATTCTTTTTTAAGATACCAAGGTTGTGTTTACAGATTTAAGTGTAACATATTCAGAGGCTCATTACCTAGTAATAATCTTGTAACCTTAAATTCAAGCAAAAAGTATTAATTGGTGGTTCTCCCTACCCTGGATTTTCCTGACTACTGACTAATTTGGAAAAAAAAAAAAAAAGAAAGGAGCTTGGGAATTTGCAAAACAAGGAGCATCATGAAGTGAAATAGAATTTACAAGGGAATTTATATTTTGGGGAGCACAAAGAACCACACCCATTTTTGAAGCAATACTTGAACCAGTGTGGAGAGGTTGCAAGTTCTTGCAAACATTGAGTGCATCACCTTTTAAAGAAACTACAAGATGTTGGTTGTAATATTTATTAGTTTAATTTCTTTGCAATAGAAGCACACAGTGTGCAAATACAGTATGCATTTTATTTCTCAATGAATCAGCAATTTAAGTTAAACATATGAGCTTTTACAACAAACTTGTTTTGGGTTTTTAATCACAAAAAGTTACTTACCCAATGATATGCTGATCAATGAAATTTAAGTAGCCTTTAAAATGCAATAAAAATAGCACAAAAACTATGCACACTTGTTGAAATCATGCAGCAAAACAAATTGCATGCTCTCATTCCACTAGAGTGAGTGGCTTTAGTAGCACTAATCCACACTCTGGCAGAAAAAAGGTACAATACAAATAATACCAGAGAACTCACAAATAGTGCTCTATAGAGTGAGGTAGTGTTTTCACAAAAGACTAGTCCCGATGCTCTCCTCTCTTTTAAGTATCCACACCCAAAGTTTCCCTCGTAGATACTCTTAGGAAGATGGAAATGGAAGGAGAAAGCAGAGTGATGGGATTGTGGCAGAATGAATGCATAAGCAGCTTTACTACACAAAAAAGTTAAGGAAAACAGTCAAAGGATTCCAGAGAAAACAGCAGATAACATAGAGTAACTAAATATTTGTCATCACAAATAGTGCCATCTGTTAAATGACTTTCTGTAGCGCAGCAAGGTGAAAAGTTTTTTGCTTTTTATTTCTTATTAATTATTCAATGGTATTAGCCCACTTTCCAAGTTTACTCTTTGTATTTAAGGTTCACATGGCAGATCCAGCCAGGTAAATTTAGAGACCAGCCTTCTACACTGTTTCTATTTCACTTTAAACATATTTTAGATAAATCATGCCAATGTCTCAGAAACCCACAATTATAGTGCAGCTGTGCAAAAGAAAGGCCTGTGCTGGAAATTATCCACTATAACTCAAACAAAACAAGACTGATAACGAGATCTAAAATGTACCAGTGATAAGTATTAACTTAAGAAATCAGTTTTGAAGGTAATAAAAAGTAATTATTCATCCAGAATATATTTCATCTGTAACAAAGCTGCAGACAAAAGTCCTCAAAATTATTAATAAGGGTCAGTGTAATTTTAACACTTCATTATCTTTGAACATTTTGTTGCCCATAAATACAAGCAATCCAAACAAGCAATTAATTTTGCTATTACACTACACAACCCCTATCAGGGAATATGAACACAACATGAGAAGCCAGCAGACTTTCATGTTTAGTCTGGTAAATGTTGTTCCATATTAGAATCGAATGGACATTAAAAAGCTGTATTCACTGCAGTTTGCCTAGCAGCTCCATGACATTATTAAGCATTGTATTGATTGAATCTGTAGGAAACTTTTGAGTTCTCCCCCATAACTGTGAAGCCTTCTTGTATCTGGTTTTGGACAACTTGAATTTAACACAATATCTTATTATTTTATTGTTGTAAACTTGTAAATGGAATTTTCAAGTGTTCAATGCTAATTTCTATTATATTCTTTATAACATATTTCTGGAAAGAAAATTACTTGAAGTTAAATACTGAGTCATTTGTAGAGTTGTAGCAACTGCTTTTCTGGGCTGGTAGAGCAAGAGAAAAAAAGAGGGTTAAACAGGTCCCACATTATGACCATCCTTATTCTCAACCCACCCAGGCAATCTTGTAATGTAGACAGAACATCAGACATAGCAATAAGAAATTTGGGATCCTGTTCTCAAATCTCCTAACTGGTCAGCTTTGTGCCAAGAACTTCCCCTTTCTGTTCCCTACAGCATAGAGATCTATTGATTAGAAGTACTGATTAAGACATTTAAATTAAAATACTGTCCCCCAAAGTAGGTAGAACTCAAGACTTGCAGCCTAACCTTTCTGAAGGAGGGAGAAAATGTTACAGAATTTCTGTTTAAAACAGGAAGGGGAAAAAATTAAACTTAGGACAAAGCGTCTGAGTGTTTGCTGGAAATTCTAATCTATTACAGAGAACTGGAATTGTATGGAAAAAAAATGGAGATTGTGGATGACAGAACTTTCAACTATTAATTTTAATTAAGAGGCTTTACTGTATTTTAACAAATATATTAAACTTACAACAGTTTGAGTAAAGTCCAGTAGCCAAAAATACAGTAATGGGTTCTATTTAATCTAGTGCACAAAAGAGATAGCAGATAGACTTTTTCTGCATATTGCAGTATTCTGAAACTGAAGTTAAGCACACCATAATTCTATTTCTGCTCACTCTGTACTAGAGTAATTCTACTCTTTTTCTGCTAAGTTCCCTCAAATTCAATACAGTGAGGTGAAAAAGATAATGCAGGGCTCTATTCCAAATGAGCTACATCGTTTTAGCTTTTAAAATAACCTATAAATACTACTTCCAAACACTGCTCTACACACCCTGGAACAGACATGAAATCACTAGTCAGTGATGCAAATTGTTTAGGTTACTAAGCTTTCATTTGTTACCACTCTGTTTGATGCAGAATTTTAACTTAAACTTAAGATGAGTAGACAAATTTCAAAATGCATGCAAAAATATCTGAGGCTTGAAAACTTTATTCTCTGATTAGTATTTTAGTCATCACTTCCAGAATTTCTCATCTAATAGCAATGTTGAAAACCAGCAACTCTCACTGTTATGATTCACATATCTATTTATGGTAGGGTTTACTTTATTACTACTATCATTTACTTTACTACTTAAAACTTTATTTTACTAACCTGAAATAAACTACCAAACTGTCTGTGCTTTCATAAACAAGCTATTTCACAGCCCCATCACATAATCCACGTAATGACAGTACCGTTAATTTTTTTGGTTTTATATTTTGCACAAACAAATAAACAATACTCCAAATGACAACCTGACAGGAATCCCATGCAAGTACTCTGCCACTGTAACATCAACTGCACAGTAATAATTTCATGATGAGGACTTCAGTACCTTCAAATCTACCACAGATACCCTAAACCAAAGCAAGCAAGTTTACCTGATCTCAAGAAGTGGGTCTTTCCCCAGTTTCTTAAAATTTCTCATGCTAATCCCATACTATTTACAGAAAACACTGTGTAATAAAAACATGCAGCCTTTCAAAGTCCAGGAAAGGAGCATTCTTTAAAGAAAAATCACACTGATTAAAGATAAATGTTTTATTAAACATACATCTGTAATACTATCTGACTAGAAATGTGGACCTTACATTACACATTTTGAAACGAGAGAAAGTATAGAAAACATGGCATAATGTGTGTTAGTAAAGCAGTGTGCCATACTACCAAGCAAAACATGCTGGAAGTACACGAGAGATACCCATGACAAAAGGGTATCCATCAGAATATAACTTACAGGCAGGTTTCTTGCCGAGTCCAAATAGAGAATAAGCAATGCAGAAGAAAGCCCATCATTGGCTTGGTCTTTATCAGCTCTAATGCTTGTTAGCACCTAAACCAAAAACACACTGTAAGCCTTTCTGAAAATGAAATAACACTATTATTTCTGTCCCGTTCCCGAAAAATATTTTTAAAACATCTCCCAAAACACAAACATTCACAAATGCACAATGTGAAGCATAAGAAGTTTTCAAGAGTCATATAGATACTTCAAACACATTTTTATGGAAATTTCCACACCATTTCCTACTATTTTTTTTTTATAAATTGGACAGATTAAAATATCATATCCAACTTTATCTTCTAGGCTAATGAAATGTTAGCTGATATTCTCAAGCTGTAACATTAAGAGAAAAGCAGAGGATGACAAAAGCATTTTAAATCCCATGCCACAAGAGTACATTGACAGCTATGACTAATTTGAGATTTCTAAAGACAAACAGCTTGGAATAAAGTTACAGGTTTATCCAAATTCACAACAGCTAGAAAATTAAATTCCTAACATACTTCACAAAGAAAACCCAAAACAAGAACAACCCAAAAAAAATCCTACAACACCCACAACGAAAACCACCCCGCAACAATTAAAATTAGGATAAAAGTAATGTGCTAATTTCATACCTTGTCTAGATTTTCAGCAGTTGGCATCAATGTGAGCCATTCCAGTTTTAAATGCAATTTTCCTTTGGACACTTCATCCAAAGTAAACCACTAAAAGTTAAGCAAAGTACTGTGAAATAACCTGACACCAAACAAACACATGATTGCAGTTGGCTCTTTGGGACGTATAGGAAATGCTAAGATCTACTAGAAATTTCGTGGACCTGAAGTCTGCATAACCAGAAAAGATCTGATTCATTGTTTAAAATTTCCTATTTCACACTAAATATTACAACACAGAACAACAACAACAGCCATGCAAACCTCTATGTTACACAGTAAAAGCATTTTTAAAACATCAAGAGAATTCTTTAAGTTCTGTAAAGATGTTCTGGAAATACAAACCCTGCATAACATACTTCTTAACAATACATAAGACCTCATAACAATCCCTCTTACATATAGGATAAAAATTAGTCTGCTAAGTCAAATAATAGTTAAACTTGGCAAGTAACTGTTCTCCTGCAAGGAAAAGCTCTCACCAAATATATGTTATTGTTTTTTGCATACTAGTAATCTTAAAGCTCCAAGACAGAAGAACAATGGCATTATTCTTCAGATTTCACCAATTCAGATATCCCTTAAACCACTGTATTGATCATCAAGGAATCTATTTCTATTGCATTATTCATGCGAATAGAGGAAACAGGAAAAAATAATAATACAAGAACAACTACATATACAACATATGGGGGTTTTAAACCAAAACTTACTGAACACTTACCTCATCTAGAAGACGTTCCTTTTCAACTTCAATTAAATCTATCATCAAACTAGAAAAAAAAAAAAAAACAACAAAAAACCACCAGTACTTTAGCCAAGAAGCAAAAAAATTTAATACTGAACTCAAATCCCACCCTGTGCTTGCTGAGTATCCAGGATTCCACTGAGATCAAAAGAGCAGAGTACTATTCTTTTAGCCCCTAAGAGAGGAAGGAGTAGGGAATGAAATGGCTGAACAAAGATGAAAGCAGGATAACAGAAAATATGCCTATACTAGAACCCATTTTGTGCAAATGGCACAATATTGCTCACATACGTATGACCAAATTCTCAGAGCAGCGACTACATCCAAATTACCCACTCGAAATAGGCCCTGGCCATATGCTATGACCAAATTCATGCTTTGGCATTGTCTGGAAAAGTGCTACTTCACACAAGCTAAAAATGTATCACAGAATCTGCTAAAACTTAAACAGGGCAGACAACTACACGCCAGTGCACAAACATTTGACGTGGCTTTTGATTTTATTAGTACTGATGTACACGTTATGCCACTTTTCCCCCCCACCACTTCAGTGTAAGATTAGGGAAGTGCAAAGAAAAGAAGCCTTTGTACTACCTACTTCTTTATTTTAATGAGAAGAGAAGTAGGTACTGTTGCTCCTGTTAAGAGAGAAGGAGCTGGAAAGATAAGGGAGTTCTACTCTGTAGGGAAAGCAACAATGGGAAGCTCCAAAACTCTGCAAGAAATAAAGGTGACAAATTACTGGAGAAAGAAGCTGACTAAAACCCTGAAGTGTTTCTGGGTAAACACTAAAGGTAAGCTTATGGACTCTAAGGGTGAGTAATGTTTGCAAAAGCACTACAGCAACTTTCTTGAATCAAAAAGTTAAGAAAAGCTCTTACAGAAAAATAAACTGTGAGATAGCCAATTAAAAACTATGGAGATGAAGAAGATACACAACTATAAAAAAGCTATAAGGTTGCCTGAAGAAATAATTAAGACTTAGTGATGCTTACGAAAGCAGGTAGGGTACAACTACTGAAAAAAACCCCACCTTTTTTTTTTTTCTGGGTATCCACAATACTTACCTTATTTTTTGAAAAATATATGAAGATACAGATGTGTATATACACAAGTACATTTTTATATACACATATTTACATGTATGAAGTAATTAGGGAACTATTACTACTACTTACTACCACCATTTTACAAAGATAATGAATTTATAAATACAGTAATGGAGCAGAACTACAATTACAATAAAATGCAAAAAAAAAAAAAAACCCAAAAGATGACATCAAAATATTTCATATCTCTTTTCAATACCTCCAAGCATATTCTCCACAACATTTACCTTCCCAGGAAGTCATCTTTATCTGGATCTTCATCAAAGAGCTCAATCTCTAGCTCCTGTCCTGGATGTTCATATACTAAGGCCTGGAAGTACAGTAAGATGGCACTGTCAACGGTAAAACTACACGGAAAACTACTATGGTAAATTAACATGGAAATGCTTTAAAAAAAGATGCAATTTAATGAGTAGGGCAAGTATAAGAGCTTTTCAGATGCGATTTGCCAATGCTGGCTTTAAGAGACTAGGCTGCTTTTCAGAACTACTGATGCTTAGTCTAGACAAAAGAAGTATATAGATCAGTGGAGAACTTCTGTTTTGTTACAAAACTTTGGGCTTTTAGAGGGAGACATAAATAAGCTCCTCAAGGATGGCCCCAGAGTATCTTCAACAAAAGAAACTTCAGAAGACAACTTTACAGAACACACAGCAAGGTATTTTTAGTGATTATACCTCATAAACTTCATTCCATTTTGGATTGAGATTTTCTTTGATGACCTTGCTTTGGAAAATCTGGTTGCCCACACGGATGATTCCGTAAGGATCTGACTTCCCTTTGACAATCCCTTTTAGGTAAGTATCTTTGCCCTCCAGGTCCTGAGCTTCAATAAAGTGTATTCTTAGAACACCCTGAAAAAAGAAAAAATGAGCTTATGGAGTAATCTGAAAGCCTCTGTGCCATCGCAATTTATGCAATATATGTTTCATAAGTTCCATTGTGATTTTCTTAACATGAAACTTAGTTTGGACATACTAAATGGAGGGGTTTCATTGATGATCCACATACACAGCAGACCTAGCACAAAAGAGATTCCTGAAAAGAAAAACTGTCATCAAAAAATCAGAAGCTTGCTAGTTATATCAAGAAAAGCCATGCTACTGGAAGGGAGTAGCAATAAGTAGTAACAACTTTCAAGTGAAGAGCACTAACAATAGCTTGCAGTGATAATATAAAACATGTGCTACTTAATTTTTAGTCTCTACAGCTAAACTATGTTTTAACAAGTAATACATTTAAGATTCTAGCAAAACAAAAAGTCCTTCTTAGCATTATTATAAAACATTAACTCCACAGAAATCATTTATAAATTAAATCAATTATTTTAAGTGACTGGTTTCACAATAATTTGTACTACTGCAATAACTATATTTAGAAATTCACACAGATGTGCATATTTTTTAACAGTAACTGCTACAGACAAACCTAAATGCCAAACCATTAGTATTAACAGAAACATGCTTACCTTTGGTATAGGAAACCGCAACTGAGCAATCTGCACTTCACTGACAAGGGGGACTGTAATTCTATTTGGAAGGACCAGGTAGTTGGATATTATATCCAATATTATTGTATCTGATAAGCCGCTGTTGGAGAAAATAATCCTCAGTTACTTCATGAGAATTAAACACATTATGTCACACTAATATATTCCTTTTTCTGCTTAACAACCTAAATGGGGAAAACATTTGCCTTTCTGGGGAGGTAGAAGACACATCTGCTTTTTAAACTCTTTTTTTTTTTTTGTTTAAAAGAAAGGATTCTTGTAAAAATGGCCACCAGGTGGAAGCAGCTGACACCAAATAGCAGAAACCACAGAGATGAAGTTCTCATTTCCCTGCCACCACCAAGTTCCCCTCTCACTCCCCTTTTTAAAGCCACCCAGGGTAAAAGGCTGTTGCACAAGTTTTCTTGCCTGCATTGCATATAACCAAGCAGATGTTAACTGTTAATCTACTTTTGTATTTCAATGATTTAACTGTCCCTGAAAGTTTGGCTAACCATGCCCGCATTGTTATGAAACAAGTTCTCCTCTTGAGCTGGGAGGACCATCATTTAAAACAGAAACAAAGAAAACATGCTTGTGGCCCAGTAAAATATAGCCTGGGGAAGCAAAACAGGTTTTGTTCTGGCAAAAGGGAGTGGCAGTACAATCACATTGGTAATGAATCATTTAAACACCCAACCCCATACTTGCCCACAAACACAGAAAAAAAAAATTTCGAAGCTACAAGTTCACCCAGCTTGGGTGTGAACTGGCAACAAATCGGTAGGCTGTCAGGCCAATGCTGTTGGTTACACACATTGCCTACACTGGCAGACAGGTAGAACTGGAGTGGTACAACTCACCATGGAAAACAAGTACTCAGGAAGATTTTAGGGGTATGTACAAAGGCTCAGAGAGAAAATTATAAAAGTACTTGAGATATTCTCAACTGCACATGCACTCTCACTAAAGCTGGCATCCCCTTTAGGGATGAATGATTTCTCCCAAAATACACTTTATGATTTTCCTTTTACAGTCTTTATGGAATTAAGATGCCAATAATGCTTATTTAGAACATTTTTCAGAATAAGCACGTGTGAAGTTTTTCTAAGACTCAATCTCTGGTTGGGAGTACCCCTGACTCAGCAGCTAACATACAAGCACAAAAACTGCAGTGAAATCTACATTACATTTTAATTTGGAAAGAAAATTTCATGGTGATTAATAAACATATTATGGTAGAGATGGGTAACTGAATTAACCCATTAAATACAACCTGGCCTATTTCAAATTCATACTGATCTTTCATGCCAGAGATTGGCAACCTGTACACAGCCTCCATCCTCTTGGCTGCCTACTTCCATTGTAAATCCAGATGAACTATGACACATGATAGAACACAGCTGACTTTTAATGGCATCCAGTACAAGGGGAACAGAAGAAGCTCAAAACTACATCAAGATCAATAGACAGGTCTATGCAGACCTTGGTTTATTCTCTAAAAGAAGCACCAGTGGACCATGTTAAGATATGCTCAGAGGAAAAGCTTCCTCTCAACTTCTGGGAGTTAATTCACATCTGACCTAAAGAGGAGCCTTCATTTCTCTTTCTTTCTTGCAGAGGTTATCCAGATACACTTACAAAGATTTTTATTCTACATGAACACCGAACCTTATAAATTATAGTCTCTTAAGGCAATACTACAAGAAGATAATTACGTTATTTGAAAATACATAGCTTCCTTTAGTCATGCTTTTCAAATTTCTCAGTTCAGTTGTGCTAAGCATCAAATTTTCAACTTATATAGGTTAGACTTTCTCTAAAATGAGCCAAGAAAATAGAACCCATTACTTTTTTAGACTTGACTTAAAAATTTAAGATAAACATCTCAAACAGTCTTAACATTAAAAGGAAAACCATCACCTTAGCTTTTTTTGTAACTACACAAGCAATAATCACACTTTTCAAAATCCAAGTCTCCTCTCTCCAGGAGAGAGATCAGATAAGTTTTTTTGTTCATGCTTTTGTTAGTGTCCCTACCCAGAAGAAGAGAAAGCTCTGCCTTTACACTCAGTAAAGCACACGCCTTAAGAACAGATGATTAATGTAGAAAACTAACTGACCTAGGTCAGAGAAAGCAAATGAGCAGTACAAGAGAGACAATGGTACCTGCCATGCCTTAAAAGAAAGGTTATCGTGCTCTTCTCTCTTCACAAATATTATGAAATAAGCTATGGTCATAAATAAACCTATCCTGGACTAGGAAAAGGTTCAGAGATTGATTAATGTTCAAATGGAGCTAAGGAGATGTCCTTAAATAAGAGAGCTGAAAAAGAATACCAAAGATCATAACTAAGTAATGAATTAAAGGAATTATAAACCAACACGAGACTTTCAAGCTGTTTAAAACTTCCCTAACCAAATATTAGCCAACTGGGATGCTCCCATCTCCAAAGTATTCTTCATGAATACAAGGCAAAAATGACAATCATATTTATTATTTCATTATTTAAACTAAGAGCTCTGACCCATGGAAAAGATTCAAATCACTGATCAAGCAACAGAGAAAGATGTACCAATTTAAACTCTTATGTTGATGCATCAAAAGACCTTCTTAAGATCATAAACTCCAAGTCATTGATTCTAAATACAATTATTTTTTCAGTTCATAAAAATGAGAGAAGTGTGAAAGGCTTCAGAGAGTTTATTAAATGCCTTCAAAAGCTCATTTCATTGCAGTGAAATAATTGGCAGTTACCCACTCTGTATTGCTCTCTAGCTCTACTTAATTTTTAGTGAACGAATAAGCAGCTATGTATTTTTCCCATGCCTTTATTCATACTGCAGAGACAGCACATCTCTGACTACACAGAGTATTGTTACTATAGCTCAAGCAACCATAACAGAATTCACCTTCCCATCATCCACTTTCCCTCCTGACAGCACGTGAGTATTCTCCCAGCCTGGCTCCTCCTCACAGAGATTTTAATTCCACTCCTCTGTAAGCTACGCTAATGATGGAATATGAATTACTATTGTGTCCTTCCCCTTGTGGAGTGATATACAAAGAACAACCGAAGTTGTTAACAGCTAACAGGGAAGCTTCCAGCAGCAAATGCAGAAATTCATTTAGCAGAAAACATTTGCATACAAAGTACAAGTAGTTTAGTGTACAGCCAACAGCCGCAGGACAAAAAAGCTACCTGTGGTGGCAGCAATCTCTTGTTCATCATTGTTTATAGCAACTACATACGTCAAGCTGTCGTACCAAAATATACAATCTGTCTATACAGATAAGAAAAACCAATACACCACTGAAGAAATCTCTTGGTAAGGCAGAGCATGAGTCACCTCAGTTACAGTTACTATAGAAACTATACTACATGTAGATGGCCCCATTATTTGCATATGTGGCCAAGCTCAGTTGCTCTGGAAACCATAAACTTGAGATTTTTAGCAAGACTTTGTATACATCTGAGGTTTTGTGTTTGTAGTCAGGCAAATATATAGCATGATATGAACCTCAGGAGCACGCTAAGTTTAAGTACTAAATGTAAATTTATTAGTGTTACGTCAAAATAGCAAATTGTTACTCAGAAGATGTATTTTGAAAGCCATTCTCTCACTCATTAAGAAAACCCCTTTCCTCAGAGGTGATTTTTAGTGGGCTTGAATCATAAGCAATTCTTGCATCCATTAACCTACTTAATGCAAGTTCTAATTTCAAACTGTTCAATTGGGATTCCATGCAATGGCTTCACATGTCTAAGTAAAGCAAAAATTGTTTCAGGCATGCAACCAAGCACTAAAGGATTAATTTAATACCTAAATTCAAACTCTTGCTTTCAAACAATAGAAAAAATAATTCTGGAGTCAGTCAACTCTTGAGAGTATGGGATTCAATAGAAGAATTAGACACAAAATTCAAGTGTTTATCAGATCTGCCATTATCCACTTAGCCATTGTCTCAATATTAAAAAGCCTCTGGGTAACCGTTACAACTTGATAATTATGAATATATTCATGGGGATTTAACCTTATTAGGATTGCAGTGATTCAAAGAAGCTTGATTTTCACCTCTGTTTCTGCTTTTTTCTTTGGTGTTTTATATAGTACTATTTTGAAAAGCTCTGAACACACCAAGCATCTTTTCTAGCTATATTTTTGCTACTCCATTTGATCTTCACCTAATAAACTGAAAGCTTCAAAAGTAACTACTCAAAAAGATCAGAAAGTTTATTTAATTTGATTACTGTCTTAAGGTAATCCTAACTACCTTTACACAAGCAACTAGAGATGTATCAGCATACAAAGCCATAAACCAAGATGTTGTCAGCTAACTGGTGTGAAAAGTGAGGCTCTTTGTCTTTCTGCTGTAGGCAGGAAACACACAAGATTCTGAGAATCTGGAAAGGCTGAGAACACTAAAAAAGCAGATTAAAAATTAACTTTTCAGAATGTTTTTAATGACCTATCAGATATGCTTTTACTGTACTTTCACTTGTAGTGAAATCACTACCATCTGCCAATTGCGCAATTTCATATAATCTAAATTAATACATAACTGCTCAGAGTAATTTAACCTAAAATTATTTAGCCAGTGGTCTTCAGATTTTCTGGGGTTTATTGGAGCAGATGAATATCAAACACTGGTTTACATATACTCACTTCAGTCCTGGAACATCAAGAAGATTGGTCAGGCCAGTCCAGTTAATTTCCAAAAGCTGTGAATTACAGAGAAAAGGACATGAGAGTTAAAAGCAAACAAACAAACAAACCAACCTTAGAATTGACAACACTGAATATATAGAGGTGTCCATAGTATCTACTACATGCAACCAATAGCAAATAACGAGATGTGGTCCTATTTCCTGGAGTAATCTTTTTGTATTCACCATAGACCTGTTACAGATGAAACCACCAATGTGAATTTGCAAGTATAATAAGCCGATAAAGAAAGCCATTTGAGACCAGGAAAATAAGAGATCTAGAAGACATGATTAATGGAAAAAATGAAGGATTGGGATTAAGAAGGTGGAAAGAGGACGTGTTAACAGTTTGCAAACACAGAGGAAGTTGTTTTCAACAACAAAGAGACAAATTCATTCTACCACTGATGCAGTAAAGAAGACAGGTATAAACAGGATTAAGTATCAAAGTGAGAAAAATCCTCAGAAATAATAGGGGTAACTTGTTGCTAGATCATACATACTTCCTTCACTGAAAATCTTTACAGAATATTAGACATACAAATGCTATAAAAGTACTTATTCTGTTTCAGGACTGCTGGAATTAACAATTAATTTCTAATTTCCTTTTCAGTCCTATAATCTTTGAGTTCTAGATAAAAAACTAATGGAACCGAGTTTCCTTACGTCACTTCTCACTGAAAACTTTCTATTAACTGCACAGGAGTTAATTGAATATAAACAACAAAAAAATCCAAGCCCACCCAACTACCACCATGCTTCCAATCTAAGAACAACTGCATGAAAAAAGTTAAAAGGATTTTGAGATTTCTCAGTTAAGAAACTGTGGTGTTATGCTAAATGCTGAAATAATGAGTTTCTACAAGAACGTACGTTTCATCTTTCCACAAACAGGCAAGAATAATCATCCTACACTAATTTTCCATTTAGAAAAAAAAGCACGTACTATTCTTTTATAAATGATCTGTTAATAGTTTAGTTAGTGATGTCCCTTGTGAATACTTCCACTGAAGATAACACATTATGTATTTGCTTACATAAGGAGCACTGTTACTTAGTATTTCAACATTATCTACGAAGCAGCCAGCCTACCTGTCATTAAGCAGAAAAAAAATAATTAAGCAGAAAAAAATAATTATTCTTTCAATGGAAAAGGTAGTAAGATTTAATAACTGAATATTCCAAAACAAAAAGGCAAGACATATCATGGGATGTACTGCAAGAATCTACACGAGCCAGCAACATGCCCTTGCCGCAAAGGTGGCTAATGTCATCCTGGGCTGCGTTAGGAAAGCCATCACCAGCAGGGTGGAGGTGGTCATCCTTCCTCTCTGCTCAGCACTGGTGAGGACACATCTGGAATGCTCTGCCCATTTCTGGGCTCCTCAACACATGGACATACTGAAGAGAGTCTAACAAAGGACCATGAGGGTGATTAAGGGACTGGAGCGTCTCTCCTATGAGGAAAGGCTGAGAGAGCTAGGACTGTTTAGCCCAGAGAAGAGAAGGCTGAGGGACATCTAATTACTGTCTATAAATACCCAAAGGGAGGGTGCAAAGAAGACAGAGCCAGGCTATTGTCAGTGGTGCCCAGTGACAGGACCAGAGGCAATGGGCACAAAGTGAAACACAGAAGGTTCTCTCTGAACATCAGGAAACACTTTTTACTGTGAGGGTGACGAAGCGCTAGCACAGGTTGTCCAGAGAGATTGTAGAGTCTCCACCTTTGGAGATACTCAAAAGCCATCTGGACACAGCCCTGGCCAACCAGCTCTAGGTGGCCCTGCTTCCTTAACTGGGTTGGACTAGATGACTTTCAGAGGTCTCTGCCAACCTCAACTATTCTATGAGCCTGTGAACATATTACAACAGAACACAAACATTTGGTCCCACTCAGGGAATAAAACAAGTATCTTCCTAACTATGCCATTCAGAAGGGTGAATAAACCTAGACTTCAACAGAGTGCTTAACATCTAGCACTTTCCCTGCTGATATCCATTCAGAAAATTGCTGCAAGGTTTTTCTTGGCCTCCTTCTTTTACCATATTACATTCCTGTGTCTCCCTATAGACAGGAGAGAAACAGAGACTCCTCTACTATAGGCATCTAACTTAAACTCCAGTAGGTGATTGAAAGAAGCTTTTTCTCTACCTCCATCAATCAAAAGGAGAACAATGGAGATCTGCTATATTTCAACATTTAGAAATCAAGGCACCGAGAACAAAAGAAATATGAATTTATACAGCTCATTACAATTTATCTGTTTGCTTCTTTTAAATGCAATTTTCTAAAGCCTTCAGGATATTCATGTTTCCCAGACACTGAAAGAATGAATGAAAGTCAGAACAATTTTTCACTCTGTCATTACAGCATCAGACAGAAGAGAAGAGCTCTCAGAACGACAGCTTAGCTTTGTGGTTTAGTTCTATTCAATTCATTTTCTTACTTCTCATTATTTTATATTGTGAGGGTAAAATGCAGTAAACAATACATTTCTGCCAGTTGCATGGATTTTATTATATTTAATTATGTCGTTGCATCTGCCATTTTCCCCCATGCCAATTACTGAGTATTTCCTTTATCCATACATTTCATATACTGATTTTCTCCCAGGAATCATATTCAATATCTCAACAGATACAATAATGATGAAGTTATGATAGCAGGAAAAAAAAAAAAAAAAATCAACATTTTTATTGTTCCACTCTGACCCTTAAAAACACCTTCCCAAAGTATCCACAAGAAAGTAGCAGTTGTACAGAGAACTGAAATGTAAAGCTTTAGACAATTCACCCAACTATGAGTAACATGGTTACTGTAAGCTTAATTCTGTGGCTTAAGGAATAACAGGACCTTTCTAATAAAATACTGCAGAATTGATGCTACTGTGAAAACTTTGGTTGATTTTTAAGAGAATTCCAAAACTGTATTTTGGAAGTTTCATCAGAAAGTTAATGTTTCCTTTTGATTTACTTCTCAGCACAATACCCCGAACAGGCACAGAAAATAATAAGTCGGAGGAGGTAAAAAAGTAACAGAATTTTTAACTTTTTACTAAATAGCAGTAATTTCTTTTTGCAGTTTAGGGCATAGAGAAAAAAAGATAAAATCCTTCTTGCATTAGTTGCTGGTTAAACTTCTGTTTTAACCTTTACATCATTGGTGAAATGCACCACTGGGCAAATTGAAAATGAAAAATGTTATTTGTCTGCTGGTAATTGCATTTCACAATTAAGATATTTTGTCTTTATAACTAGCACATTCCAAAGACATCCTCTCACTTAGTCCTTTATTTGCTTGCTTCTGTGTATTAAAATGCTTTTGCAGGACAAATGAATTATCTTGCAGGGCAAAATGAAATATAGCACCAGATACTACTTAATATAAATCTGAATTTTCAAGTTCATGTTTCCAGATGCACAAAACATTGGAGGTAAACAAGATAACATTATTAAGACAGACATTCTCCAACTGTAGTAGAAGCTCTAGCAACCAAATCGCATGAACAGGTGGAAATAAATAGCTTTCAAAACATAAGTTCTGTAATAAAATAATTGATTTTTGGACTCCAGAAATTTTAATGAGCAGTATCCTTACACAAAGGCTGGAATATCTCTAAAATCCTAACTTCTATTAATACAAGGTGAACAGTTATGGTCTCTTTGCTTTTTTACATGAAGAAAACAATGTCTGATGGCTACTCTGCAATTATTGGTATCTGAGGTTGATACTTGTTCTCATTATAAAATAAAGGGCTTTTAAACACTCAAAAGCGTTAAGTGAACAATGTGGTAAAAATTAATAATTAAAGCACATCACATAATAATGAAGCAGATCATATTCTTGTGACTTGTAACAGTCATTCTAAAATATGCAATAAATATTGACAGTCTTGGATTTAGTTTTCCACTTATGAAGTGATACAAACCCTGGATGAATATGCAACAAATTAACCAAAGAATTTGTACACAATACAAACTAAATGATGAATGCGATGGTGAAATGTGACACAATGCTATAAATATGAGCATCTTCAGAAGACTTTTCAAATTTAATTTACTTTTCCTTTAATGTCACGTCCAGCACACTTGATTTCTGCATAAGCGGAGAGTTCCCTCGACTGGGAAACCAAAAACTTTAGAGCCAGGCTTTGGTTTCCATCGCACAAATTTCCATTTACTTCCCCCATCAGGTATTTATATATATATTGACAACATCCCCCCCAAACCTTCTCTTCTCCAGGCTAAACAAGCCCAGCTCTCACAGTCTCTCCTCATATGAGAGGTGCTCCAGCATCCTAATCATAGCCCTTTGTTAGGCTCACTCCAGTAGGTCCATCTCACTCTTATACTGGGGAGCTCAGCACTGGGCCCAGTATTCCAGACGTGCGTCACCAGCGCTGTGCTACTTCCTCAGTCCTGCAATCTAACAAATGTTTAAGTAATATAACATACAAGTAGCTTGGTAGTAGTTGATAAGACTAAACACAACTTGTGTTTTCATGTTCTAATCACAAGTTTTGACACCACATTATGTAACACTTTAAAAATCTATGTCTGGAAGGATCTAGAAAAAGTAATTTTATACTGTTCTAAGATAAAGAACCCAGTTTATTGCATGATTTCTTCCCTTTTTCATAGGCAAATTAGAAGGCAAATACATACCATAAATACCCCCAAAAAGGGGGTATCCTAAGACATTCATACCTACCTCCCATATTTAACAGTTTTGCATATGGTTTTCAGAATAATAGAAAATGCAAAAATATTTGCATTTCATTTCGATTTTTTTCATGCTTTGTTTAGTATATTGCATAGAGCAGTTCACAATGTAAACTCCTGTGCTGTCTCCTAAGCAAACTCAACCAAATTAAATGAATTGAGCAACATAATGCATGTTGAAATTCAGCATTGAGAAACTTCTCCTACACTAGACTGAAATATATATCATAGTGGATTTTATATTAACGGCCACAGCCCCAAAAAAGAAGAACCTATAGGATACCACTGAGAACTGAAAAATTTTCAAATTATATGACCTAAAAGCATTTCAAAACGTTGCAGCACAGCATATGAAACACATAGAGTGCCTATGGTACAATTTCACTATCAATACTTTGATTATTACACACTACTTCTCAAAAACAAGGCTACTGATTCATTCTGTCATCAGTCCTGAGACCATGAAAAATGTAAAAAAATAATTACACAAAGAAATTGAAAACATAGTGCTACCAAGCATGGCCATTGAGACAAGAAATGCAATTAGTACATCTATTATCAGAAACTTCTATTCATCCACTTATTGTACAGGAATAAATAGAAAGACAGAGGTCAGTTTCAGAAATGTTAAAGACAAATCCCTTTCCATTCAAAGTTGGGGCTAAGAAATTAAAACACACTCCTAAGGCTAAGCACTTTACAGGATTATTAGAAGAGCTTTGCAAATAAGTCTTAAGCCAAGAAATGTTCTGGAAGGAATACAAGCCTTCAGACTCCTGGCATAAATCATGCTTTAACTACTGGGGCTTTGAAGGTAAGTTCTCCTTGCAGACAGGATTTGCCACATTTACTTCCTTTCCAGTTCCACCAGAAGAGCCCTGCAGCAATGAAGCACACTGATAGCACCGCAGTAACACACACTCTCTAATCTTAGTCTACAGATATTAGTGACAGA
>JAHREE010000143.1:6724608-6743800 GCA_033628505.1 Tringa tobata | reverse complement strand
TGTGAAATTATCTCCATCTTTCCCAGAGAGAAAATACTAAGCAACAAAACTACACAATAACTTTTTCTTTCTTATAAACTATTTCATCAGAAAATAAAGATTCAGTGATGACTCAACATCAAAAAGCAAAGAAAAAAAATTTAATTTCACCTGTATACTTTTCACACCAGCTCTGCAGAAATATCGCTTGATCTCCAAATCAATTTCACAGTTTCCAACAAAACTAAAACAAAAAAGAAAGTATACATTTCATTTTTAAGGACTAAATTGCAATAAACCGTTAGTTCTGTATCACACTGTCATAACAATGTATTTTGTATCTCAGTATATACACAAAAAATGCATGTTAAAATATTACAACATATAAGAAAGTCAAGATTGTTAAAAAAAATTATATCCCCTTCAAAGCATCAGTACTGTCATCAAAATCACTCAAATTAATACAGAGGTATGTTATCATCTCCAGAAGCAGAAGAGAAAATACACAAGGAGCCCTACTTTTGGGAAATAACAGACACAGGTTTCATACTCCATGTTAAGAAAGCTCCACGTAGGTCTTACTGATAGTACATCTACCCAAACTCACTCTCATCTAATATAATAATGAGAAGCACTAGACATGGTTATTTTGCTAAAAATCAAGATTGTCTGAAATATCAAGAGACTTGCAAAACCAGTTGTATTTAGAAATTCAATAAGCTGGACATTCTGAGCTGGATGATCCACTAAACAAAGTTTAATCCAAAACCAATTGAGCCTTTTCTGAAGGGAGAAAGGAGACAGGAAGCAAATTAGAAAATAATATATTAAAAACAATGCAAATTCTTCCCTGAGCCATTTTTGGGGATGCAAGGTCAAGACCTTAAAATTCTGTAGAAGTTGCCCTATATCTCAGAGATAGATTTGTAAAAGATGGTAAAAAAAAAAACAAAACTCATCTATTTTGCCCATGCTACAAGGCTAAAAGATTATTTGCACACAACTCAGACTCAGATTTTAGCAGCTGCTTTTCCTGCAGCTCCATGTAGGTCAATGCATGGGCCAGCAGAGTTGAGCAGATCTTTTTCAAAAACTGCTTGCCACTGTGAGCCACATTGGGTCTGAAGACAAACTAATTCTGAGACTCAGTAAAGAACCTAGGAAGAAAGCTTGAGACTATGATTTTGCAAGGGAATTGGTCAATGATTCTACAGAATGAGAGCTAAAACCAAACCCAACAGATTGAATAGCAAGCTACAACTCGTGAGAGACTGGCTAGACAAGGAGCCTTGCTAAGAAGATATGAGTTATAACAAAAGAAACAAATTAAATCTGAAGTGCTTTTTCAACACACTGCCCAGTTAAAGAAAATGGAAGAAGGAACTAGGTGGGGAAGGGATAAAGCAGCTTAAAGCCAGACACTGTTGGTAGAGGGGGGAGAATTTCTGGAACAGGGCATCCTGTTCCAGATTCTGCAGCAAAGCCCAGGCTTCCTCACATCAGGATCCTCAGATCTAGCCTGTACAGTGGAAAACTGTTCAGCCATGTCTAGGAGTCTGATAGAATCTTATTACAGAAATGATGAAGAAAATGGAGTTGTGCTCCTCATGGGGCCATTTTAGGATCAAGTCCAGATAAAATAACAGAACAGTAGGATCCTTGCACACTCTCCCCTGAAAACTGATGGCCCCAAGGTGCTATCAAAAGGAAGGTGAGAGCTGTTGCATTGAGGATATCCATTATTCAAATTATCTGTAGCCTCCTGTACGCTGTGTGTGAGGGTGTCATCTATGGGATTTCAAGCAAATGCAAATCTTATCAATCCTTAAACAGAAATAAACAATTGTTCCAAGATATTCTTATAAACATCCAACACTAGAATTTATTTTGGACTATTCAAAAGATAACACTATGCAGAATCATTTTGGTACATTTGGGGAGCTGAAAGACAACAACATGACAGGGGTCTATGTGAAAGGAAGGTGACCATTGCTTTCCCTGGAAAGAATGTAATGTGACTGTATAGTTTAAAAATAGGTATATATTTTTTAATAGACAATTTAAAACGATGTAATTTCTATTTTTACCTCTCTAACTATATATAGAGATAGTAGAGATATATATAAATACACACACACATATATAATTGCATAACAACATGACACAGAGAAGCAAGGTCAATTAAAACCTGCAACTGAAGCCTCAATCTTGGCACTTTGTAGCATGAGAACTATTTGTGTTATGAAGACAGGGAAGCAATATGCTCGTTTGAAAATCCATAATAACATGATGACAAATTGAAGTAAAAATAGTAACAAACCGCATTGGAGGGTAATAAGTCAACAACTTTTAACATTATTCTAAAGTTGAACACAGTTCTATCCCCTATGGCTGGGTCTGTTAACAGACAATGATGTACATAATTCCACAGTAATTTAACATACAACTTAAAGGCTCGTTTAGTAAGCAAATTCTATACATTCAGATCATAATATCCCAGAAGTATGTATGACCCCTGTAACATACAGATCACTGAGATAGATTACAGTTTAATGAGGACAGTCTTGTAAGAATATAACAGCAGCTGTACTAAATCAGATGAGAAGCAAAATATACTCTATGTGGCCATTGTAGCCAGTTTACGATACCCAGAAAAAAAATAAACAAACAAAAACATGAATAGGAAAACATATTTCCCAGATTACAGTGATTGGTGATTCTGCATTTTGGACTATGTATATTATTTTTTTAGGTCTCTATAAGGTCTTTTGACCCCATTTTTACATCTGTCTTCTCCCAGTACAAGTATGCAAGTGTGAAAAAACCCAGCTGTGTGCTGTTAACAAGTATTTCCTCAATCTCTCAAATTTTTTTGCTCTTTACTACCGATCACATTTAATTTGATGGTTTATCTTGTTTTCTATTAATCCATAACCTTTAATTTTCCCTAGGTGTTTACTATATTCATGCACTTTAGCAAATGTAAGATTTCTATTTATTACCAATTTATTTAGACTTTATCTTCATTTGCTCAAGTAGTTGAAGTTTTTCCCTTGCACATCTTTATCACCAGAAACTAGACTTACAAATTGTAACATGAATTTTGACATTTTTTTAAAATATAGCTCACAGTAAGAGAAAGGTAAAGTGTTCCCTTTCCAAATATGGAATCTTTAAATACATTTTCCCATGACTGCTTGGTGGATTAGCTAGTCAAGCTGCTTACAAGAGTAAAGTTCTTAATTGGATCCTGAGTGATGCATAGGACCTGTTTCAAAAGGTTCTGAAAAAACACTCTGAGGCAAGGGTCATTATGCACTCAATATCCTTGCAGAAACAATAAAAACTACACCAAACCACACTCCTATTGCAATTAAACTTAAAAGCAAAAACAACAAAAAAACCCTCAAAGAAGCCAAAACTAAAGAAGTGTTTTGGAGACACATTGAAACTACTTAAATCTACTGTATGGAAGGTCCAAACCCCATCACAAACAACTGACAGTAGTAAGGGCTATAGGAAGCCACAATGGTGAAATGGCAGGATAAAAGATTATTAAAATAATTAATGTACCTAAAAAAAAAAAAAATAAAAAAAAAGAAAATCTTTCTTTCCCTCCCCCCTGCCACAGCCCTCCACAGAGCTTGGATTCACACAGCTATTCTTACCAATGCTTAGAGAGACTGTTTTCCTTCTCAACTGCATTTACGGAATGAAGGGTTTATAGAAAGCTCCCAATTTTAAACTTAAAACATAAATTAAAATTAGAACAAACTAATTTAACTAGAGATTAAAATTTACAGGGATAAATACTCTGAAGGACAGACTTTTCTCCAGCAGTAAGACTGTTCTTTATAATATTGCAGAACTGAACTAAAGTTGATTCCCTAAGAAATAGTTTAGGGTTGGTATCTGTTACTACTGAAACAATCCCAGCAATGGGCACTTAGAGAACATACCAAATAAAAATCAAACAGCAACAACTGATACTGGGGTGCCATCTGCCTTAAACTTGCTTTGAAAAAGAGCCCTTTCCCAATTAGAAGGTGTCAAGGACAAGTCTTAAATATGGAACAGGCCTTCCTTTTGTCTAAACCTTAATTGCTAGAAGCTATGATAGCCATCCCCTAGCTCTCCTGTTTCCCTTTTCTTCCTGGAAGCCTATGCCACTGGCAGCTTGGGTAAATGGGCACCTAGCTGACTCAGTGCTGCTATTGTTATTTAAACCACTTGAAGGAATTTATTTTAGCCTTTTAGACTGGATTCCAGTCCAGCTGTTACCACTTCTCTAAGTAGGTTGCAATGTAGTGCACTGAGACATATGGGTAAAGATTTCCTTGAGGTCTAGGTAATAGGACATTATTCTTGAATTTTTTGTACAAACCTATTGTCCTTTTTACCTTTATCTGTCCCAACCTACTTCATGAAGATGAGCAGGAGAAAAGAAAAATAGGAAAAAATAAATACTAGATTTACCCTTTCCTCCTGTGGGAATAATTCTGCTTTAAAGGGAAAAAGCAATCTTGGGAGACTTGACTCCTCATGCGTCTCAAAAACAGCTTCTCAAAAACAATTTCTTTGCACTGTGTCCACAGTGGTCAGACAAGTTTGTTTTCCTGAGGGCTTAAGTCTGAAGAGGTGAGGCTGTTCTCACAGCTGCTATGAAAAGTGGCAACAAAGAAAAAACTAAAGGAATATTTTCCATTAGGCCTAACAGCATCCATCCAGTGAAACAAGCTCTCAAGAGACAATCCTGCTGTATTTTGTCCAGCAACACCAACCCCTGCTATGGATAGCTGTCTTATTCCTACAGAAATAAAGCCATTCAATTCAAGAGCGTGGGCCCTGATCACAGATGCAGCCCCTCACCCCTTCTGAAACCCAGGAAAGAATGCAGCAACATCTTCTCTTATCACTCTGGTGCCCAGCTTTGACAAAGCAGCAGAGTATTCAACACAGCTGAGATCTAGATAAATAATTCAAAATTAAGAATAACCAAGTTATAATTCCAGAAACAACTCCGAAAAAGAAAAGCTGAGAGGCCCCATTACCCTTCTGGTTAATGCCAGGGAAGCAGCAAGAAAGCCAGAAGGCTAGTTTTTACTGGATTGTCAGTGACTGACAAATCTGGCCTTTCCTCAAGCTACAAGCAAGCAAAAGTAGTCACTGTAACATATATCTATGATGGTCAAATATAAAAACATTGCTGGGTTCACTGACTGAACTTTCAAAAAACTCTGTAATTGCAGATTGTGTTAAGAAAGATCTAGGCAACGTTTGCCAAAGTCTATTTATACACCTATATAAAAGGGTCATGATGAAAGGGCAAAGAAACCTGAAGCAGCAGAGCCCAGTCACTCTGGCATTATATAATACATAGATTTACTTTGGTTCATGGTATCAACACAAGTACTTCAGCAGCTATCATTCTCAGCTCTCATTCTCTTTTTCTAATACTGTGTTTATAAAAAAATAATAATAACCTAATTAACTGAGAGAAGCTGAAAAAATCCAAATATATCCTAAATTTTAGACTAGACTAAACTTCAGGGCAAAGTTTTAAAACATTAGAAAAAAAGTATCAAAGATATTGCTTTAGCTCTGGAAAGTATTTTTTTATTTACTAACATTACGTTAATGATGCAGTTGATATACTATTTCCCTCAGATAAATGCTATTTACAGCATGCAGTTCCTTCCTCCATTTATACACAATTAGAACTAACTACATTTGCGTAATGAAGCAATTCTTCTCCTTTTAGGCCAACATAACTGCCAAATCAAAGCAAGTACATATTATAAAGCATGGACATCATTGTAATACAATAATAAAGCTTACCTGATTTGAAGATCCAAAATGATCTGCCTTTTGTCCACATTTTCAGTGTACACTTTTACACCATTTATCCGCAGAGGCTGAAACAATGAAGTGAAAGTTGGATTCTTCTACTAAACTATATTCTATTAAACTCTTAACTTTGAAATAAAGGTGAATACGCCTGAAGGTAAGAATTTACTATAAACATTATTAAAAGGTGTGAAGCAAAGCTATACATTTAGCTCAAGATGTTATTTCATTTTGGTAAAAATTACCTTGCTAAGAACCACCCAAGCACAACTCTTCTGGCAATTGCCCCAGGTTTAAACCACTATTTTCAAGATTTACCAAAGATTTAATATCAAGCTTTCCCTTTCCACGCTCAACACCTCATTTCTCTGTACTAGTACACGTCTAACATTCCCGTGCAAAGCATTCCTTTCTGTGCAGCTAAAACAACATGCTAAATTTAAATCACAAAAATGTAGTTGCTGTAAATGGAATTTAGTTGGAATGGATGGAAGATAATCCATAATCCCTACAAAAAGTTGTGTCAGCCACTCTGTGTTCTCTCTCTAAACCGCTGTTCTTGTGCTCCCCTCCCTCTCTCATACAGAAAAAACACTTATCAATCAAACATTCTCAAGACTCAAACGTTCATCAAATACTAGATGGGAAAGGATGACCAATGACCTTAGGACCACCTCCTGTCCCATTTTGAGTTTTTGCTTTCTGTTTAGAACCTTTTTAATAATTTAAGTAAAATGGAAATTTCGCTGCTGTCAGATTCCCACTGTCTTTGGGGCTGTGCAGCTCACAGGATTCAACTCAATCAAGGCTGCAATGCTAAGTAAGAACAGCTGCTTCTTATGTTCGAGATAACTCAGTCCAGCTGCAGAAGCATACAGAGGTGTGGAAGCTAATTTAAACCCTACTCAAAATGAGTATTAAAAGGAATGCTATTCTATAGTCTGTAATACAGGTGTACCCAGAGCAGGACGGAGCCCTGTGTAAAAGGATTTACAACTTCAAAAAAAAACCCAAACAAACAAAAAAGGCACACAAAAGGCACAGTAAAGTATAACAACTGTGACAAGCAAGAAGAACACAAAAGACAACTTCATGAAAAAGCTGTTAAGCTACATCTTAAGAGAAGTAAAGCTCACGTTGATGCAGGATAGAGTAACTAGTGCTGAACTTACTGCAAGCAGAGGTGACATTCTTAGCTTGGACTGGTTAAACAGGCTCTTCTGCAGGCATCTAAGAGCTATATGTTATGACCCCTTCTTTTATGAGACCGAACAGAAGGTAAACACCTCTCTGCTCCTTGATACTGTGGTATGTACAGTTCTTTGCAAAGCTAAGCCAGCAGCCTTGTCACTGGACTGGGTACATAACATCATTAAAAGTTCATCTGTTACAAGAAAGGTAATTGCACCTAGGTCATCTGACAAGAAAAGGATAATGCCTTCTGCTCACTTAATATAAAGCTTTACATAAATAGTATTAAAACTGCGTTGCTATAAGCTCTTCACATGACTAGGTGTTACAATACTTTGAGTCTCCTCACAATTCTCAGGCAAATTTCTGAAGCAGAGACCCCAGGAAAAAAATAAAAATGAAGCCTCTATAAAAAAGCCACATGCTTTTTTATTTTAATGTTACAGGAGAAATAGGAATCAGGCTCACCACCAAGTGTCACCAAGAAATGTTTTTGTGTATATTTAAATGGGTTACAAGAAAACAGTATGTGAGACAGAACCTCTTAGAAAAACTTCACCAGACACTGACCTGATTACCAATATCAATCTTTGTAAAACTGAAGGTACTGAGGTGGTTGTTTGCTCCTCTTACTGCTGGTTCTATGGTCTCCCGGAAGAGTTTCTCAATAAATTGGCAAATAAAAGGCCACATCTGTTTTACAGTCTAAGGAAAAAAAGAAATACACATGGAACACAACTTCACACAACTAAAAATATTCTTTAAGGCATTTATAAGAAATTTTGTACAAAGGTTTAAACATCCAAGTTTTCTGCAGTTCATTACAGACATAAGAACTGTTTCCTTTTTACACACAGGAAAGCTTTCTGGAATTCTCAATTTGTGTGTTTTATAGATTTGCACGAATCTGAAGCACTAGAGGAAAAGAAAAGTGACATTAAGCATTTTCTTCTTTTATGCCATGAATGTATACGCAGTCAGCACTGATGCTGAATGTTGGGGAGAAGGGTGAAGAGGGTTACGCTTATTTGGATGTAAAGAGAGGAATAAGAAAAAATAGGTCAAGTGTATGTCTTAAATAAGATACACAATGTTTATAGATGTAGAATTACAGTATTTTACTGTCATATCTGAAAATTCTTTATTGTTTATTTTTTGTCACTATTTTCTAATTAACTCATGTTCTTCTATGCTCTTTGAATGAAAGATATTTTTAGAAAACCCAAGATACATAGATCTATATCTTAGATTATCACAGTTATAAATCAAAACTGCAAAATTGATTTATTTTTAGATTGTAGGTCAGGAACCTACAGTAACTGGAAAGAATCCCAGACAAGTAGAACATAAAAGTCTGTGTTTACAGCTGCTATGACTTCCACACAATTATAGCAGTCATTATTTTAATGCCACCTAAAGTCATTCTCCAAAACTCACAATTTCAAGATCACGAAAATAGACTTCATCTTTCTTGTGACTAACTGGATCAACAACCAGAAGCTTCAAGTGTAAAAAGAGTGCAGAAAGTTAAAATTACTCGGTTCTCAGATTCTTGCCTCATCGTTTTTTCAAAATCTCAGATTTCTCTCCTCCCCCTTCCCATTTGGAAGAGATGCTAATGACTAGCCTTACCTTGTTGAGCCATTCTGCCCTCTCTGTGTCTGGAAAATGGACCTAAAACAAAACCCGAACAAAAAAATTGATACAAATACAAAACACTTCTTAAGTAATCATGTCCAGTCATTTATAATACAGTAAAGCTTAGGGACCTCCCTACGAGCAATGTATACAGTGAACAACATTAAACAGTTAACATACTTGACAAGAACATTAGAATTCAATCAGATAAAATATCAACTCATTTATGAACTACGCAGATGCAAGTGCAAGCATATATATAATAGTGGAGTCTGGAATAAAGTATTGCTTTAACACCATAAAAAAAACACTAAAAAAAATAAAAATAGGCATAGCTGACACAGCCTGTGTCAAGCAAATCTACCTCTTGTGTTTCAGGGGGGTTTAACCTGACACACATGACTGCCAGAGCCCTGAATGCACTTCTATTTCTTTTCAGTCCTGCCAGATCTTTTGCCAAATCAATAAATCATGGCTAGAAATATTTAAACAGTGAAGCTGAAGTTCAGGAATATGGATTTAAGCTTCGCCAAAAGCCCTTCAACAGACATTTTTAGTGACTTCTTTTCTTAAACAACTGCAGAAATCAGTAAGCAACAGAAGTATGACAGTATATACACCGGATGGAAAGTACCCATCACAACAGGAAAACGCCAATTAAACACTGGAAGAACAGAGGCAGTTTTCCAGACACAGAAGGAGAGCACAGTTAGTGGCTTCACATCTTACACACACACACACACACAGATGAAAAACTGAAGCATTTCAGTAGAAGCAGAGTTAACAGCCATTTCTTTAGAAACGAACAGCTTCTACAATGAGATGCAGATCACACTTCTGAAACACAAAGAGCCTTTGAACACACTAAAAAACTGTGACCTACATATACTGACTTTCGTGAAGCAATGTAGCAATGTGTCTACTTAACTGAATTGCGAAGTCTTAATCTCTTCATAGCGTAACAGATTGTACCACTGGCTTTAACAGCAGTGCCTCCTGGTTATTTTTATTATGCATGTATCCCAAACCTGAACAGGCAGTCAAACACACACTTTTTAAACTGTATCTTCAATAAACTGGATTTAAAGGCAAGCCCTGTTAATAATTTCTTTCTTTTTTTATTAAATTCTAGCATTAACAATCGGCACTATCATATTCTTGAATACAATCAAGTTATCTTCAGAGAAGTCCTTCTTTTCACCTAAGCATCAATGTTTTAGCTTTGCTGAAGGATTGGCCCCTAAAGCGTAATCAATATTGTCACTTATTTGGCCCCTAAAGCGTAATCAATATTGTCACTTATTTCTTCAGCCTGTGTCTCTCTCAATATTTTCAGGTCCATGACTAAGGTAAGCCATACTTTTTTTACAGATTCTTAGATAACTTCAGATACTGCTTTCCTCCACTGTCCAAAGAGAGGCTCTTGCATCTCTTTCAAATGACTTTTTTCAAGTATATCATATATCTGTCAAAACCATTACAAGCAGCACAAGAATGACCAATGCTTGACTGTATCAAAAACATTCAATAGGATTTATTTTACCGAGGGAGTTCAAAGAATTAAATTATTAATAATGGATGGAGTAGTTTGGGAGCCACATTATTGTATTTTATTTATTTAGAATTAATTTCCTAGAAAATTGTGGTGAGTAGATTGTCCGAAGTCTGTATTTAGAGGATTGGGCAGGGTTTTGTATGTTTTCTTAAAAGCAAAAAATGCTTGACATTTTTGCATTTTCAACAAAAGAAGAAGTTTCTGTATGTACATGAATTTATAGCTGAACAGAGCCCACACTCATTTTTTGTCTTGCAGGATTCTCTAGTTGTTTCCAGTGATCAAATTTTAAAGGAACAAAAAGAACAATCACTATGTTAACCCTAATGCTAATAAGTACCATTTTCACCTTTCTCCTAAAATATTTGCCTTCTGAATCTGCAGATGGAAAACAGCTGATTCTCAATAATTACTTATCTCTTAAGCGTGATGCAGGATCATTCGTTCTGACCCATTCAATTCAATGATGGATCATTCATTCAATATGTCATTCTGATTTGCTTAGGAGAGTGATCAGTGATGTTCAAAGGGTGGGAACTTGAGCTGTCCCATACAGGGGAGAACATGAACAACAGCAAAATAAATTAAAAAGAAACAACAAATTAAACACACAGATGAGGAAAGGAAAAGAAAATTCATGGAAATACCAAAAGCAAACCTGTTTGCTGTGAGCAATGCAAGACAGAATAGAGTTACCACTTTCACAATTCATTTTTTGTCCTTTGCACAAGTACCCAGCTGACGTCCAGAGAAGAGCCACACCAGGCTGAGAAAGACTTCCCTTCCTAAATATAATCTCAGCCCAGGTGAAATTCATCTTCCTCCATAGAGTGATCCAACTTCACAGATTTCGGGTATAAACTCCTCAAGGAGGAGGCCACGTTCCCTGCACTATGCATACAGTTGACTGGAACAAAACAGGGAGCATCTCCTTCTGGCAACCATCAAAAACCCTTCACATTGAGTCCCAAATTACGCAGAATCACTTGAGACAGGCTGAGAAACAAACAAGAGGCCACATACACTAGTCATCTACACTAATTTATTATTTTTGAATTTTATCTACTGTACAGTCTTTATTAAGACCTTGCTTAACAAGACATGGTGCTTAATTTTTCCAGAGATTTAATCATTACTTGTTCTTTAGTATGCCACACCTATCACACTTCTACTATTATTTGAGGTAGTAGGTCAATGCCTTAATTATATAAGCCTAGTTTACTTCTACAGTTGCACGTGTTAATAGGCAACAAATAATACAATTAATTACATTTCTGTTCCTGTTTCTCAACCCTTCTCCATCCTTGCTTTTCTACTTGCTCCACTTTTAACATAATTCAGTTGTATTTAGTGTCTTTTCTGACATTAAAACCAGAGAGAAGAGAACACAATCTTCCATCATCAAGACTCTGAAATTTTTATTCCAGCCAACCTTGAATGAAAAGTTAAGCGTTATTTAATCTCTAGAAGTTCCACAATCAGTGAGGCTGAAAACAAGGCATAAACATTTACCAATCTACTAGTTCCCTACAGTTTTAGCCTGCTATATGAGACTGCAATATGAATGGCAACGTTATATTTTACCTAAAGAGCTTTTGATATCAAACAATCTAACACAAAGACAATTGGGGAAAGCCTGACGGCTGGAAGTTGGTACTCCCCATCAGTCAGGATTGACACAAGAGCATCATCAAGGCAACTGCACAAACATTTGATGGCCAGAAACAGTAGCAGGAATCAGACTAACTGATGCACAAAATCTGTTAACTCCTGTGCAAAATCTACTAGACAAGCATGATGGAAGGAGACAGAAGCTGAGGTTTCAGTAGACAGTCAATGACTAAAAGCATTTTCCACTTGGTTTCTGTTATTAAATTGCTCCTACAGGTTTGGTAAGTACTGCCTCATTTCAACCAGTTGGCATAGTTATTTATTATTCAAAGGAAAGCATAACTAGAGACAACTGTTCCAAGAAATACCCTAACGACCACGTTCAACACCAAAAGCATAATATTACATGTTCCAGGAATGTTCTAATACTAAAAGTTATATTGCAATATACTTGGAACCACTCAAAAGATGCATTTCTACACACTAAAAATACATGACTTGGTGTTCTCATGCAACTGCTTGTGCTCAGCTCTAAGCAACTCTCTTATTTACTTTCTCTTCTGACATACTCGTATCCTGCACTACCAAAAACTCAACCCAAAACATATTTTTTTTTAAATGATCAATAAAATACCAGAAAGAGCCCAAGTAATGCATTTCCTTGTTCTAGCCTGGAAGCTAATAAAACAAAACAATACAAAAAGAAAGCCACTAACAAGCTCTTATTTCCGTAGTAACAGCAGAAACATTTCCTACCCACAATTATTTTATTATTCAAATTGTATATACACAATTCATATTGGCTAAATTATCTCCGTTTTCTGCCCAGATGATCATCTGCGTCTTTCTAAGGAAACAAGCCTAGACAAAGAATAATAACCATTAAACTCAAAACTCATGGACTAAGGACTGGTGAGAAATTTTGGGAAATCAAACAATAATTAGCAAATGGTATCAAATGAGTTTCAAAGGGCAAATAACAATAATATTGCTGTCTTAAATAGTATTCTTAGTTCACTTAAGGGAGGTTTCACATATCTACATAAATGTCACTAAAAGCATGACAAGAAAATCAGAAAGAAGTTACAACACCCTTATGGAAATAATGGTGAACTGATCTCAGCACAAGTTACAGATATTAATAATCTACTTTAAAACATAAATTGCGCAGTAGTTGTTATTATTCACTGATCCTACAACCCAATCACTTTCTCGTGAATTGCAGCAAAGCAAGCAATAAAAGCAGTTTAGATTTAAAAAACATAACAAAAAAAAACAAACAACAAAACCAAACCACCACCAACAAAAAACCTAAATAAAGCCCCCACGCCACTGTATATTGGCTTCCCACCCACCCCCTCCCTGGATGTAAAGTAAAAATTGAGTTTTACACTATGTTAAAAATGTGTTATAATAGCTATGTTTAATAGATCCTTATTTGAGTCAGCATTACTTAGTTTATGTCCAGTTCCTTCTATTTGCACTGTTTAATTACTTGTTGCTCCAGATTAAAATCTTAAAGAAACTGTAACAGCAACTTTTTGATTAATTGCAAGGTCACACAGTACAACCAAGTTTCTTGATGTAGTTACAATGTAACTAAGTAGTCTTGAGCAGTTTTCCAGTTATTTCATAAATATATTACATAACAATCCCTTCTGCTTATTTTGGAAAGCTAAAATTACATACAAAAATCCTCCTCTATCAAAAGCATGTTTGTCTAGCTTAAATATAAAAATATGAAAGGGCATCACAATTAGTTTTCAGTCTCTTTGTGCATCATCAGTGGAGGGAAAGCATTCCCAAAAGGAAATTCAGAACAGAAGCCCAACTTGGGTGCTCTAAATCACCTTCTGAACACACAGCATAAGCAGTTATTTAACTACTAAGTCTAAAATTAGGTGGTGTGGCAAAAAAGAAACACACTAAAATTAAATTGTCCTTCAAATTATAACTGCCAGATTAATTTGTCCAAATTTACTGCTCTTTTAACTCAAAAAGGCTAGAGAAATTTAATAAAAGAATTAAGAAGAATCCCAGAATGAACAGAATAGCATGTCATACAGTGATATCCAGGCTCAATTTAACAGCTATTTGCTCCAGTGTTTTCCAGTGGGTAAAGCAAGCTGGCCGAAGGACATTTTAGGTAAAACAGAGCTGAGCAGGGCTAATGGCTTAATCCCATGTATTCCAGCCAGAATCCCTTCTCTCTCTGGAAAAATGAAAAGCAGCAGTAGGTCAAATATTTGCTCTTTTCCAAAAGGAATGGATGCAGAGTCTTCTGCTACTCAACACAACCTGAGGAGGTTTACCCTGATTCACAAATAGGGGGGCGGCCGCTCCCCCCTAAAGAAGGGGGGGGCTGAAAGAGAAAGCAGAGACCCCTGGCTGTCTCCTGTTACTCCAATAATCCACCTCCAGGGTTATCCTACCGATTTTCCTAACTTCAACCCCAGAAATACTGTAGCTCCCATATCTTCTGAACTACAAGGAAAAACACACCAAATATTTACTGTTGCAGAACTGCAGATTCAGTATTCCTGAAAGAGGTTAGATGTTAATAATCAGTGCTCCTCAAAAATGCTGCAGTTAACCACAGGCATTTGCTACTAAATTAACAAACAACTGCTATTTCCAATATTTTTGGTAAGCTGATTCTTTTTAGCATGCTTCGGCACAGATTTCAGGTTTGCAGTCTTAAATATATTCAAATGATAAGCCTTTGCACATCAAGATTCATATTCAGTATTCCAGATGTTGTATGTTTTCAGTATGGGGATTAAGAAAGGACTCTTGAAACAGTTTCACTGAGAACATTTGGGATGTGTTGCATATGAAGTGTCTTTCAACAGAAACATCTGGAAGACCCAGAAATAGGCTGAATACAGAAAATCAGTTTGTCAAATACACTATCAAAGCCCAAAGGGTATTTGACATAAACAGTAGTTAGAAGGGCCTGTGTAAATCAGTGTGACTAACCTAACATTAAACCTCTACAGAATAAGCAGTACAGGTTTTGATAGTAATTGTTTTAATAGTAATAAAAAAAAAAAAATAAAAAAAAAAAACCCAGAAAAATTAAGAGGAGGGAAACAAAACAAATCCCCACAGACAGAGTCAGTAAAACACAGAGATAGAGGAGGTGGGGATGGGCCCTAGAGTTGTTGCCATGGCTCTCTGATCACTACAAAACCTGAAAGTAAAATGGAAACGAAAGAAGAAGTGGAAATGTATCTCTATGGAAGAAACAGTCGTAATGCCAAGCAAGGTATTTATTTATAAACTGGAACGTAAGCCATTGAGGCTTGGACAACACATCGGAAAAGAAAATAAACCTTTTTAAAAAAATAAAAAAGGAATTACATGCCCTTTGAGTCAGATTTGCACCTATGAGACGAGAGTGACATTAGAAACACATACTTGGTGTCCCACCAAATGTTCCTAAAACATTCTACCAGCACAAACAGTGTCATCCCACGTGAACTGCCACTATCAGTTCAGCAAGTCCTAAGAACTGCCACGGCAAATTATAGACAGCTATTCAGCACAAGTTTTCCAGGATGATCTCTACCATATTCTCCCCTGCCTCACAAGCCACTGGCTTCAGAGTCAGCATGAGCATCAAGGTGAAAAATAATTCTTTTAACAACACTGCAATTAATCACAAAACAAGTTGGAGCCTGTAGAAAGTCAAACAAACGGCTTTTCAACACCTCCGGGTTTCAATACTAACACAGCTACTATAATAAAATTAACATACCTCAAGTAATAAAAATGAGATTCTTTATATGGTATAGAAAGTTTTATTTCATTGCAGCCTTCTGTTACTTCTGTTCCTCTCCCCTTCTTATGGTCTAAAGAAAGGCCTAATTTACTGATCAGTTCAAACCTGGAATAAACCACAGCTCACAGACACAGGATCCTGCTATGCCCTGAAGGACATATTTCCTAACACACATTTGTAGCTATTGTATCTGGGAGACAAGGAAAATGACAGCACACAAGCTGTCTTTTGTAAAGTCAGGCTAAATGAGCATAAAGCAGGTCTTAAATTAAAAGCAGCACTGTAGGAAGAGTCGTGGCTGCCCATACACACACTGTTGAACGTAACTGAAGCCCAAACTACACAGAGGGATCTCACATCCAACCTTTCTGCTGTGCTAGAATTATAACATAAAATTAAATTCAAAATATTTAATGCTTGTTTAAATTTTACTAATGACCAGAAATGTACCTATGTTTCTCATTTAAATAATATGAAGATGCTTCTTTGCTTAGATTTTTTTAAAAGTGTATGTATATAAAATACACATATAAGACTGTAATTGACAAAGTTGTTCCTCTGTTTTCCTTCTCATTACAGAATTCACTAGAACAGCATTTAGAAAATTAACAATCCTCCAACTTTTGCTAGCTGCCTAGCAAAAATCTGATCAGCTTAAAGTTGTGGAAGCTGTGGATTCAGAATCCATCCCTCCACAGCCCTGCCTCCAGAATATTCTCACCTGGACATTGCCCTGAACTTCTATGGTAAACAATGTCTTTAGCAATGCTGTATTTGCAAAAGAAAAGTCCTGCCTAAAAGAGGTTCCAGAGCTCAGACAAACTGAACCAGCAGCCCAGAAGCCAGTCATGCAATTCAGAACTGAAGGATGCTGAGACATTACAAAGCACAACAGTTTCATTTTCTCCACGCGTATCTCTCACTTCAACTTCTATTAAATATGCTTCACTCATACTGGCAGCGAGGCTTGTCAAGAACTGCATTACTGTTCAGCAATTTGACTCACCAGTACAAAAACTAGATAAAATTTGCCTAAGTGCTGCTATTTTTGCAGAGATGGAGCAAGCACACTGCAATACAAAATTACCCAGAAACCTCCTACGTAGCAGCAACTTGCCATAACAAAATCCTCCGGAATAGGCATTACAAGTAGCTGCTTTGGAAAAATGACAGAAGAGTAGTCTGCTAGCGAGTAAAGGACCTCGGAAATCCTACTTCTAGCCTGATGCTCAGCTTTTGCAACCCCAACTCAAGGAAGATTGTTCAGCCTAGAAATTAAGAACTGAGCACTGCTTAACTTCCAGAAGCATCATGGCTTAATCACCTGAAGAGCAAACACGCAACAAAAATTCCTTGCTTTACCACTAATGGTTACACAGTTTCCTTCCAAATATCTGGAAATACATTGGCATGGGATTCTGTCATATCTGGATGCAGAATCTACTCTAAACACAGCACACCAGGTCTGCTAGAGTGAATCACGTGGCTTTCCTTTGCTCGTCTGTTACCTCTCTCCAAATAAAAACCTTTAAGCCTTCAGTCTCTACCACAGATTCATCTTCTGTGCAGCCCCATTTCAGAATTACCTTCAAGCACTAATATACCAGCAGTATATATCACAGCTCAGGCTTTGATAGAGAGATTAAGTCAACGCTGTAACCAAACTGCTTTATTCTCAATGCAGTTCAAGATGATCTTGTCATTTTTCCTGAATTGTTGTGTTCACACTTCTTTTCTACCTTCCAGCTGGAAAAGGATTGTAAGTTTTCAGTTTGAACTGGGACAAGACAGTAAAAAAAAATTTAAAAAAAGTAGAAGTTGCAGGAACCTTAATGGTTTTCAGTTTCTGAAGGATCCACATGTTGAACCTCTGACATAAGATTGATATCCTGACACAGAAAGAAACATATTTTTCCTATCTAGTTAGTATTTTTCTCTCTTTTCTGGACCAAGTCTAAAACAAGATCTCTGCTTCCCCAGGTGGGAGACTTCCAACAAGTAGCTTCAGCAGTGTGTCACAATATGTCAAATTTGACAGGAAGTGTTCCTAAAACTCAAAACAAGTTATTGCAAACAAGAAATAGAGCCTGTAGAACTTAATTTTGCTAAATAGAAGGATTAGTCTTCCCTTAATCTTTCTCTACAAGAAAAAAAATTCATCATGATAAATACACAGACTGAGGAAACGAGGTTATGCTTCTCACAATTTGATGGCTAGGCTTTTTATTTTAATTTTAAAATTCTCTTTAATATAATAATAAAAAAATCCCTTATATTTCATATCAAGGGATTTATATTTAAAAGCACTCATTAAATCACTGAATATACTAGCAATGCAAGGACTAAAACCATCATCAGGTTCAGCATGCGGGTCCACCAAGACCTAACAAGTCATCTATATATACATTTTCCTAACACCTGACTGGTGCCTGCTGCCTGGCAGACCCACAAAAAGTCTGCACTTCAATTCCACCCTTGAAGTTCATAGCCAGCATTCAGAACCCATCAAGAATAAAGACCCACTGAAAGATAGCAATCTTCAAGGTTACAGGGAGTGGAGGATTCCTAACAAAACTACTTCAAGGCATTCTTCATCTAATCATTTACCAGTCATTTACATTGTCAGCAGGAACAGAAGTGATGCTCAGCACCTCTTTAAGTGAGGCAACATAAGAATTTAGGTTTAACATTTTGTCACTACTAACCACATTTACAATAGCGCTGTTATCTACACTACTTCCTTATTCAGAAGATCAGAATTCATTATCAACTCTAATGACAGCAGGATGCCCTTTTCACAGAATCACAGAATTGTAGGGGTTGGAAGGGACTTTCAGAGATCACCTAGTCCAATCCCCCTGCCAGAGCAAGTTCACCTAGAGCAGGTTGGACAGGAATGCTTCCAGGTGGGTTTCAAATACCTCCAGAGAAGGATTTTCCAATCTCACCCTCAGTGGGCATTCACAGCAATAACAATTATATTTTAAATGCTGATGTCCAATGAAAGGCCAGGACAAGTAGAGTTAAAAAAAATAATAATCAAAAACTGAATAGCATAACACTACACAAGCAAAATATCAAGAACTGGATTTATACTAATTAAAGTTTTGCTGTTGCACCAAGTTATAGACACCTAGTGCAACCAATGTTTACAAAATAACATTTTTTGATAGCCCAATGTTAGTACATCTCCAGATTCCTATAAGCATTGCAATCATTACTGGAAACAGGGACAGATTTTAAATGTTTCAACTGCTGAAAGGCATGGTGTGAACCATAGCCGTAAGGATGCACTGAATTCTACCACCTGAAAAATCTTGCACACTACGACTTTTTGACATGTTATCAACTTTACCCTTTTATTCTCAAAAGTAATTTCATTCGTTCTCCTCCTTTCTCACACCAAGTCCTAATACCTTGAAAGTCAAGCTTTCAGGTTTTAAAAATTTTATAGAAGCATTAGCACCTTATTTCCAATTTGTCACATTTCAAAACATGACATCCTTCATGTTTTTAAGCCTGCATAACAAAGTCTTTTTCAGTTCCCTTGAGAATCCAGGCATGTTCCCACTCTACTGCATACCAGA
>JAHREE010000143.1:6703778-6719649 GCA_033628505.1 Tringa tobata | reverse complement strand
GATTAATCCCATTTTACTAATAGCCTTGTATCAGATAGCTCACTTGAGGCAAAACTGATCTTCTAGATTTTTAGGACAGCCTTTATCTTCACATAGGATCATGCTGAAAATACGAGACCAATGAAATACATAACTGGAAAACACTGACCACTGAATTGAAATCCTCTGCAATTGCAGGCATCCTTATCCTATTTCTGTTTATGAACTCCACCTTAAAACCACAGAGTTTGCTGCCATTGCTCAGTACAGACCAGGAAGGGCAGCTCTGGTGTGGTTTTGGTAGGCTGCGTTGCTAAGGAAAGACACTGAAGCACTCCCTCCTAAACCAAGTTTCTAAACTTAGGTATGCTACATCATATGTTTGACTTACAAGGTGGAACCAAAACCCAGACTGCCTCCAAACTAAATTAACTATTATCCTCATCCTTAAATATCAGTCTTACTACTTTGACTCTATGTGTTAGCCACAAAAGATACTTTAGAGGAAAAAAAAAACTTCATCAAATGACAGAAGATAACATTCAACACAAGTAAAAATCCCTATCAAATTCCCACCCAGTAATATCACTTGTTTTTTAAGTAGAAATAGTATTTTCATTATCTATTAAAAATATTTAACAAGCAAGTTTTCAATCCATGCCTACAGCTTGTAATTCCAAATCATGGATCTCTTTCAACACCCTATCTTTCAGCTACAGTATCTGTCCCATGACTGAGCTTAGCACCTCTTATCCAAGAAGCTATTTTAGAAAAAGCAGAGTAAGTGTACTTAAATTGTACCTGCAGAAGGAAAGGATACTACTAGAACTGCATCCTCTGAGGAAAACGTGCAGGCTTGTGCTACTGGATTGACACATATGGCACCTGTACAGTATAGCATCCAGCAAGTTGCAAATCTCCTGCAAGCCTTTCTGTCAGTCACACAGTCACCAACAGGAAAATACTGTAGGAAGGTCAGAAGCTGTAGGTTTTCACATACAAATGCAAAGTTTGTTGGTGGTGGTTTTTTTAATTCTCAAATTAGAGAAGTGGGTAAAATCCTGGTCCAAGTGAAGTCAGCTGCCAAACTCCTATGAATTCAGTAGGCTCAGAGGAAGAATCCTTCAGCAGGTGGACGCAACATATAAAATTTTGCCCTGGTATGTGGATATGGTGCCCAAGACAAATACAACATTAAAAATAGATTGACAGCCCAATACTGAGACTTAAAATTGACACTGATGAACTCAACTTTCATTAAAAATAGTAAAAAATTGAAATAAACAGAATTTCACACATTTACAGAAATTGCTGTTCTAGACTACACACAGAACAAGTCGGAGGACAAAGTGTGCTTGCAGTGTCTCTCTACAACTGGACAATAATTTTCGCCAGAGAGTGAGTTCAATGCAAAAATTCACCATTCACAGCACTGCAAAATTTATCATCATCCACAAACAGATGAACACTGTCTGGCAGGCACCTCAGAGTTTGCAACGTAATTAAATCCACACTTAGCAAAAAGGAAGATGAAGCCACTCAAGTGGAATTGAAGCAAATGGTTACCAGTGGGTATGTACCTTTTCACCAACACATGAATACATGTTGCAATATTTTCGTTAAAACATGCCTAGATATTTGACAGTCCTGTTTACCCTTTGACTTGTGTACACAGCAACATTTGTTCTGTCACTTGTCTATCCCTGCAAGCCTTTACAAATTAACAAAGCCAAAGGAAAAATAAAAATACTGCTCCAAGTAAGAAATCTGGAGTTTAAAACCAACATTTAACTTTTTTTGTTTGTTTGTCAAATTAGTAACCAGGTTCCAAGAAGATGACGTCTTTTAAAAGATCGGTAGTAAATACAAAAATACAAATGACTAAACAGAAATAAAAAGCCTGGTTGTCAGCTTGCAATGCTCCACTTCATCCTACCAAAATTCCTGCAGGCCCTGGTTCCAGGAAACATCCCCTGAGATTCCAGCTTCCTGCAGACACAGACACTTTCTCTCACGTTATGACTGCAAACCATCATTGATACAGTCTTTCAAAACAGTTGTCTTACAGTTCTCTGCATCAAAACATTCTCCAGCCTCTGTTAAAGAGTTTTTCCATTCTAAAAAACAGGGAAAGAGAGTTTAAACTCTAAAAAACATAAATCCTCCTTCTAGGCTAGGCTATTTTTTAAAACAATACTGGAAACTAAAGAATCTGCCTTCCCCTGATGTTTGGTGAGTTTAATGTTGGCCGATGTATGTTTTAAATGATACTCCATTAATTTCTCTGCTTTTAATGCAAACTCTCCAAACATAAGCAAATAAAATAAGTGAAGAGTTCCTATATTTTTTGAAAGAATACACTGTAGTTTTTACGTAAGCAGTTACAAAACCAGCCCTTCAGCAGAAAGTAAACTGTAGAAAACCCACCATCTTGAGTACATAGCAAAGATTTCCAATAATACCATCAATTTATTTCCAGGTAGCATGCCCAATCAAGTGTGTGTAGTTGCTGACCTGAACCACAAAAACTTGCTTCTACACAACCATTGCTTACGCTCAGCAAGTGCGTGCATGAAGATGTTTACCCTCAACTGAAATTATATTATTGTATAAAGGCAGTTACTGCCCTTCAAACAAATAATGGGCAGCAAGTAGCTGAGTGATTAAGATTCGATGTTTTCTTAGATGCAAAGGAGGAATGTTCCAGCGTTAGATTGCTGGAATTGTTGGGTGTCTGAAAGACAGAATGACGAGGCAGCAAGAGTAAAGAAGAGCCAGATACATTTTTGCTTATATAAACAGTCTATATTCTTCCCAATTTAGCAGTAAAAATAGCCATCATAAATCAATACTACGTTAATTAATGACGGCAGTAGTAAGTCACTTTATAAACATACTGCCTACAATTGAATCATAACATTAAGCCCACAATAAACTCTTTAAAGAATGAGTTGCTTATAACTGACACTGAAGCTCATGACTTCTGCATTTTAATCCACACCTACTGTCCCACTCTGGACACTTGCATAGTGTATAGCTAGAACAGAGATAATCAGATCCCGGTTGCAGTTTACAACAACAGGAAGACTGTTGTTCAGCACATTCAGGCTCTAAATGGAAGCCAAACACCTTGTGCCTAGAAATAAACTGAATATTAATTCTGTGAGTGGAAATAAACTTCTGTCAATTAAAGATAACTGCCTGAACTGCAAATAATGAAACACCCAGTTTGCTAACATGTAGCTTCAAGAAATCTTGCCCATGGTAATGCCACAGTAACTATACCACTTTATTTGATTGCTCCTAAGCAGAACCTTCCTTAGCCTGCACTTCTTTTGAATATTTGTTCACATGCATGGAGTAATATATGCAGCCAAGTATCACTGTTACCTCCTAAACTCTCAGCAGATTTTACAGCAGATGCTGCTGCACAGTGCTAATAATTTCTTTTACAAGTTCTACAACAGAATATTTACTACACGTATTAATTAAAATCTAACAGCTGTGGCCCACATTATTCCTTGCTAAATTTGGCACGTAAAAAGTAGCAGTGAAGTTGTGACCTCATTACTTCAGATTCTTATTATACAGAGAAAAGGGACTTCCTGCAAAAAGTTCACCTCATACCTTCCCACTAACTAAAGACAGATGGCAGAAAGAGACATCTCTGAAATGAGGTGCCCAAGTTCAATAGGATGAATCTGCATTTCAGTTTGCTACAGCGAACTTCATTGAGTGTGTAATTGGCAATAGATTTTTTTTTTATGGCTTTTCCTGTTGATTGTGTTGTTTTAGGCCTGAATCCCAGCCTAGTAAAGCTAAGAGATATTTTCAGCAGTCTACAATCTGTACGCAGCTCTTAATCACATGTAATAGCTTTCTTGCAAAAGACATAACTTGAGTTTAGAAGAATGCAGTGATGACAGTTAAAATTAAATCACACACACGCACCCCCCGAGTAAAATGCCACAGTTATTTTCAGAGATCTGCATAAATAGCAGTTAATTTGCAACTATGTCATTCCAGTTGAAAAAAGTATTTTCAAGAACTTGATAAAGGCTTTTCCATGTACAACTAGCCTCCGACGAAAAAAAAGCAAGGATTTTATTTCTTTTCAGTATCAAAGGGATGTTGAAATCAAGTCCACCATTCTTCTTGCCATGTATGATTTGCTGCATGTGATACAGTTCTGAATCTGCACAATGTATTTGAAAAACCATTAGGACATTAAGTAGTCAACAAGCGTAACTTCCACCTATGACACTTTTTTTAAAAAATAAAATAAATTGAATACTTCTGTTTAAACTAAATAGTTGAAGATCTATTCACCTATGGAAATGTCTGCAATTGGAAGTAACTTGTAAACTATGTTGGAAAAAATTAAAACAGCCTTTGGGATATGCATTTCAGGGTCTTATTCTCAGTGTTCTCTCTTATCCTCAGGAGCTCATATAGTTACTTTTTGTTAAAGTAGTGACATCTCAAATCCCAGGTCACTGACTAACCTAAGCTGCTCCAAATCAGAGTTTTTTTCCATTTCACTTACTCAGTGGGAGATCACAATGTAACAGCTTTACTTATACATTTCGTTGTTCGCTACAGTATCACAGACAGGAATGTTCTTTCCATGTGCCTGGCAATGCAAACAATCACAGCAGCAGAAACCAGAGCTGGAGTTCATCACTTTGATTGCTAGAAGAAGAAACTAGGACAAATGAAAACCCGCAAAACGACCAGGGTTGACAAAAAGAAAAAACATTTCCCCAAGCACTGCAAGCCTCAAGCAAGAAAGCAAATGACCTTTTAAGTTCTTATAGGTTACACCTAAACTAGAAGCTTAGGTGTTGCATGGGAATCAAGAATCATAACTTTACAGTAGAGGAAATTCCAAAGTGATACGTCAGAGCTTAAAACCCATTAATTTCAGGAACACTGATGAACTAATCTCTCTCTGGCAAATGGATACATTTCTATTACTGCTCAATAAATTGAAGCTTAAACGATATTCTACAGTGTTTTCAGCTCATGCTCTGAGGACAGAGATGTAAATCAATGTTATTACAGTCAAGGATAAATGCTTTAAGCAACTATAAGTAAAAACTACAATCACTTCCATCCCTTTACCAGTTTCACTTCAAGCACAAGTGCCTCCACTCCTTACTCTAAAAAAAGTTTTACAAAATATCTGCCAAATATTCTGCAACCCAAATACCAAGCTCACTTGAAGTGAGGATGAAAGTTTGGATGTCTTCAGCCAGAACCAACACAGACTGTCCTGGTATCTCCAGGGACATCTCCCATGTAAACGTTTGAACATCTTAAAATTGTCAGTTAAGCCTTAATGGTCCTGCCTACACTTATCCCCAAACAAGAACCGCCAACTACAAATGCCTACCACTCAGGTGTAATATCCAGAATAACGTTGTGCAAACTCTCCCCAAACCCAACAGAGGTTTAAGCACTAGCAAAAAAATAAGGCAAAAAATGAGGAAAAATACTTAGTTTCAGGTATATACACTTGTACTTCCACTGACAGCTTTGTCAGAAGTATGGTGCTACTAGTACAACAGACCAAAAAATTCAGTATAAAGGAAGCAGGTACAGCAATAACAACACAGCTGTGTTGGAACAAATCACTTTACCCTGGGTTACTGTTTTAAAGGAACACTTCTGTAGTTCCTCATTTCTCATATAGTAAAATTAGAGTTTGTATTCTTATATGATAATTTTTTTTTCCAAGTGATTTCCAAATCAAACCTATTTTCAGGCTGTCACTATGGCTCTGTGTGTAACCGATTACTCTGAAGAACTAAAAAAAAAAAAAAGCCCCAAACTTCATTGCTCTGTAAATCAAAGTAACAAAGTGAACAGATTGGTTCTGTGTTATGAATAACACATAACATATAAAGTCTTACTCACTTTAGAGAATGAAAGGTAAGACACATATAGGCTGAAGTTTCTTTCCTGTAATTGCAAAACTTTCAAAACACAAAGGAACTGAAAAAAAATAAATGTTGGCAAATATGTTTTCTGCTATCATACATCTATGCTAAGACCTGTAAACAACATAAGCACATATTATACGCAACCTTTTAAAAAGCTTTATACATAGCCAAATTTAGTAGAAAATTCTCATTACAAAGACTTACATGAACAAGACAGAAATAAGAAAACAGATTTTATCAAAGGAACATGGACAGTTTAGGCATATTCACATCAACACAGTGCTCATACCTAACACACTCTAAAAAGAAAACAACAACAACCACCACCATTTTCAAAAGCCCAAATACTTTCCCTAAAATATAAACCAAAATGAAGACTACCATGAATAAATAGATAACAAGAAATTACTGCACTTTAATATATCAATCGCTACTGAATATTCTTATAGCACATACAAGTCAAATGACTGAACACTGGGTTTTTTTGTTCCCCCCATGAAACACTCTCTTATCATTTCCTGGCTGCTATTTGACATTTAACTGGCAGAGGGTGGGTGGATGGAAAAGCATTCTTTTTCTAGTTCAAGTATTTTAGGAGAAAGTCATTGGGTGAGGAACACAGCATTTCAAAACATAAATTTAGTCTGCATCATAAAATTGATTACTAGACTAAGACAACTTCCTAGCCACACATATAAGAGAATTTAGCATTGTAGTTCAACAATTAACAAGATGAATCAACAGACTGGCAGACAAGGGAAGAGACTTGCCTCAACACAAATTACAATTTTCCAAAATTCTGGACCAGCAAACTTACTGTACTAGGAAATACTAACAAATTAAGACAAGCTATTTCCTTATTTGAAGTATCATACATTCATTACATTAATAGTCTGCTTGAAACATGCACACCGATCCAACTTTCTTAATAATGCTTAAATATAAAGCGAACTATGGTTCCTGAGCTGGTAAGTTCCATTTGAATTCCCACACACAGTGTTTTCCTGCCCACAACCCACTTTTTTTTTTTTTTTTTTTTAAGTATTCTATTTTAAAAATGAACACTCACAAACTTTAAGAGGACAAGTCCGGACCATAATACTGCACAACTAATTCAAACTGGAACAATTACGGTTTTATAGCTACCTTCATGCTTCAATATATCTTGTGGTCAATTTGAAAAATGAAACAGGAAGACACAGCATTTTTAGAAATTTGTCCTCTTTCTTCCCACCTTCCTTTTAAGGTAGACAGAGATGGAATACAAAACAATGGATTGTCAATAAGTTTAATTTTGCATTCAATGTTACATCTTTCAAAATCTTCCCAAGGGAAACTATTTCAGCCAGTCTGGATCATTCACATGAGCCAGAATCTGACCGAAGGAATGCAAACAAAGGTTATGAAAAAAACAGTGCTAAAGTCTGTACTAGACTCTCTCAATTAAAGTCTTCGTTAAAACAGATACAAAAAGGTATGGAATTTACATCACAAATATAAATCTCTTAGGTGTAAGTGCTTGCAATTTGAACTAATGTAAACTTGACCCATGCTGCTATATGATAAGGACAGTCAAATGACAATGTAATGCTTGTCTGTCATATGACAGTTATTTTCAGCCAAGTCAAACTAGTTTCGTATTTCTAGTAACAACTTCATGGTACCTAATTCTAGACTGCTTCAGCTGAAAACCGTTAGCCTATTTCAAATTTTCAACTCCTAAGGAGAATTTTGTAGTCACATCAGGGTGCAGCAGACAAAACTTTGTGCAATGACTCATTATATGGCAACGTTCATCTTCCAAAAGTTATATAAATAACAGGAGTTCCATTTGAAAAAGTGTATGTTTTAGCAATTTGCTGCACAGAATTTTAATAGTAGCTATTTAGCTGACAGGCTTCTGAGTGACTTAAAGTCTCACTACTTCTCACAAAATACCTCTCTAAAGATAGCCACCAATTTTAATTTTTTTTTCTAGTACACTTAATAGTTAAGCAAATACTGGTACTTTATGCAGAAAAAGCTTCTTACTGTTTGTAAGCCACAACTGCAGACTGAAAGCTAAATGACAGCTTAAAACAAAAACAGAAATGATACAATAATTCAGATTGGAAGGGACCTCTGGAGCACACACTAAAAACAGAGCCAACTTTTAAGTTGGATCAAAGCACTGAGAGCTTATATGTGATGATTAAGTACATTAACAGGTCCATTGAAATGTTATAAAAAAAACTTGGATGTGCAACAAGTCCAAACTTTGCTTCCCCACAGAGACACCTCCACTGTGTTATTTGTCACTTCTTTCTAAGAAGGTCCTCTTCATGCTGGCTATTCTTCCATTTCACTGTAAACCGGAGCAGAGGCTTCCGTAACCTCCTTTTTGTAGGCACTAGAACTTGTGTGGTTACACAGTAAACTGACTCAAGAACTGATCCAGCTGAACACTAAACCTGGCAAAAACCTTAGAATTAGGCAGCCAAGTAAATTCTAATGCTGGCACAAAAGGCAATGGGAAAATGCAACTGGATGCAGAAAACCCTTTTAGTCAGGAGTGCACATTTACTTTGTTTTGAAACTGCAGAATCGCTCTCTTTAACTATTAAACTCCCTGCAATAATCGTATTTGAATGCAGAGAAAAGCCTACAGAGCCTACAAATAAAATTTAGGGATGCCATTTATGCATATTCTCATAAATAAGGAACTGTAGGAAGAAGCTTTAAAATTCTTGCTGCTCCTCTAACTTTTAACAATATCACAGGAAGCACATAGAGGGAAAACAAAAGGCTGTACCATTTAAACAGCAAATAAAATAAGAACTCCACCAGTCTAACAGAGACTGGTACACAAAGCTTGGTAGAAGTTATTGGGGATGAAATGATTCTGCAAGAAGGCTGAGAAGCACCTCTCTTTCTCCCCCTCTCAAGCACCATATCAATGGGATTCAAGAGAACACGCCACATCACTCCACACCTGAACCCTGAGATAGAGACCCAAGAGAAATACAGGACTATGTTGAAAAACAAGGGATCAAAGCAAAGTATCTTGAGTAGCTGAGGGAAATGGAATGGACTCAGCAAGGCCAACCTACTTGTTGAACACATGCCCCCAGAATCAGGATTCTTGAACCTTACTTTTGTAATGCAACTTCCTTATGAAAGAAGTTTAATCTGGACAAATTTCTAGTCAATAGAGAAGAAACCTGCTCTTGCTGTCAGTTACTCCATTAGCTGATGTGGCAAGTTTGTACAATCTCACTTTCCAGGCTATTTTGTGACTTACTCTTTGACTACTAGCTAAGAAAAGCTATTTATTTAATTTACATTAAAAACATAATAAAAGAAACAACATCTGTGAAATAAAACACAGGGAAGGTGGTAAGTGCCAGAAAGAAAACAGGCACTATCCAGATCCTCTCTTTCTTTTATTGTGGAATGAGAAAAGCATTTAGTGAATTAGAGATGGGACTGAAGAAGAGTCCTGGGTCAGTTCAGGCCATCTTGGACAACTACAAACTCTGTAACCACATGAAGCTTGTAACTGCCTTCCATCATTTCACACGTTTAGCAAATTCTTGATTTGATTCTTCTGTCTTATTCCCCATCCAAAATTTTCTTTCTAAACTTTACAGAACTCTCTTGTCAACTGAAACAAATCTTACCCATAAATATCAAAGTGCTATATGATCCATAAGTTATACAAGTGATAAAATGCCAGACCTCCCTAAATAGTTTTCATAATTTACTTAATTCAAACAGTCATTTAAAATGAAAACACTCTCCCATCTTCTTATCAAAGTACTATTTTCCCATTGTTCATATTCAACTCTATGTTGAATAATCCATCTCTGTGTATTTCCCTTTATTTTCATTAAGTGTTTACAAAGGCCACCCAAAGATAAGGATTTAATTTTCGCCTTTGCCCCTGAACATGCAAATATACTACATTTGAAGTTCTGCTCGCCTGTCAAACTTGGTACATAAAACTTGGAAGTTGGCCTCTGCTAGGCTACAGAAAGCTTCAAAGCTGCTGGTGTGGTGTCTGTTCTAAACTTCCTTACGAAAAGATAGTATCAGATTTAGTTTATATTATCCAACATCAAGGTAAAACAAAGAGCGAGATGACACTTCACAGGTCAAAAAAACCCCACTGTATCTAAACTGCCAGTGTCTCATGCAAAATCTCTTATTTCTGTAATCCTTACAGAAGAATCATACTCTTTTATTGATCCTCTTGTATCTACATGTTGAAACATACCAAATCAATGGCATAGGTTAATTTATAATCATGAACTGCTGTTTGCAGATCTGATATATTACTAAAAGGCTCTGACAAACTGTTTTCAGACACTACAGAGGATACTTAAAAATTAACATTCTTTTAAGACTTCATATTTAAAATAAGTTTTAAAAACAGCTTCCACAAACTCACAGCTCAGATTCAGTGCAAGCATATGGTCAGCACAAAATTGTTGCAAAACTCAAAAGAAGTGATGCTAAGGGCAATTTCAGAAACTGAAGAACCTTTTCAGTGCTATAATTGGTGATGATTTGATAAATGGGAGATAAATAATTTGATTTATACTGCAGTCTGAGTTGAAGATTTTTATCTTACCAGAAGCTGTCTGTGCTCTTGAAGCACAGGACACCAAAGAATTTTTTTGAATACTTAATATTTCCAGAACAGGCTTTCACTACTAAAAACTACACTGTAAGTGTTTTGACAATAACCCTGATTCATATTCCTATTTTCCAGCAGGCTCTCACATGCCAAGAAAAAAAAAAAAAAAAGTCTTAGAGTTCATATCCAACAACACTCTGTGATGTGCCTCTTATAGAAGAGGAAGAAAAGGTCAACTGCTACTCCAGACTTTTTTTTCCTTCCACAAAACCTCAGTCTTTACTGATAGGATCTTTAGGACTCCCACATTTTCACGTATGGCTAAAGCTGAGCTAGCCCTTATATGCAAAACTATTTAGGCAGGGAAACATCACTAGCATACTAAAATGCAAATTTAAAATAAAAAAACCAAACCGGTACACATCTTAACATATCTAAATGTATTCTTTCTCTGAATAATTAAAAGAACACATTAGCAGTAGTCCCAAAAGTCAGTAATAACTGTTATATAATATCAATTTGTTATATGAAAAAAGAATGTATAAGACATACACATTTAGAAGGCCTGTGGCACATAAAAACAGCTCAAGGAGCATACCAACACTGCCAGGTTAATATTTTTCTTCAGTAGTTTGATATCATGTTCATAAACATCAGTTCATCCTGTGGCTTTCTACCATAAATATTCTGGAAAAGGATCTTTACGAATGAATCACATAGTGACGCTTACCACATTACAACGTGTGAGAACGTGTTATGTGACAGACATCATCTCAGCATAGCTTTAACACATTAAACTTGAAGACTTTATTTGAGAAACAGGAAGATATGATCAATTGTCCAACATAAATGTCTTTTTTTCCTCTGCTTCTACATTCCTAAAACCATCATTCATGTGTCCTTTAACTATGGGATATTCTTAGAAAGTTACCCAGGTTACCTTCTTCACTACAAGAAGTAATACTAAACCAAATTAAACTTCTTCTTTAAAAAATAAGAATAAAAACCCCTAACCACAAAAAAAAAAAAAAGAAAAAAAAAAATCACACAACCCACAATATGGGTATGTATGTATACATACACTATAAGGCACCTAGATCAGAAAACAGTTTTGCAAGAAAATAATCAGGCTGAAGAAGGACGTGGACTTCAGTTGTTAAGTACTCACAAGTTATTATTCTATTCTTACTCACACCCCTTCACACTTTCCAGATGCAGGCTGGCAGCCTGGAGTACGTGGCCATCTGCAGAACTAACCATATAAACTGATTAGATCTAGCTTAGCATTAAGTAGCCGTACATGAGAGTAATTTTTCTTATAAATCACATGTCCATAAATTCAATCTAACACTCTCAACTAACATTCGGAGAAAGGATCAGAAGAATGTGTCACAATGCCTCACAGTCTTCCTTTCCATAGTACATTGTATAAAAACCCACCTACAATTCCTACAGCTACAGTAACAACAGGACGAGCCAAAGGTATAATTAGAAGAGGAAGATCTTTTTCTTCTACGGCAATCAAAACCTGACATCGTATTGCAGAAGTCCACTTGTTTATCAGTTTTAATGAGTACATCCTTAACCATTAGCAAGAATTATTTGGAGATTCCTGTCCAGAACTATCAATCTAAGATCCAGTTGGCAAGCTTGATTCTACATCAAGAAACCTTCACATCAAATACACATAAGTATTAACTCTGCAGTTAGGGCTACCTAACCATTTATCTCCCACAAACACTGGATCTGCCTTCTCAACATCAGAAAAACCCAAGTCTTTGTTGCTTTAACTATAGAATTGGAGTATTTGACAAGAAACTCATCGGAAGGACTTGGGGAGGGGGGAAGTATGTATGCATACTCCATTCTAACACACGATACTAAATACAAATAATTTCATAGTTATAAAACACAATTTCATTTTTCAGACACATGTTCTAAAGCCTGCTTTTACTCAGAATGGTTCCTCATCCCTTAAACACTAGGAGTTTGTCAACATTCAACACAACACTCAACTCTAAAATATGCAACTGGCATTGAAGTAAGGCTTTCCTGAACATCATCACTGCAAAAACGCTCAACAAAACATGGGTTGATAATAATTTTATTGATTATTGAAAAGGGTAGATGCTGACATTATCTCTTCCCTAGAGCTGTAGCAGTAGTATAGCAGTTTAATGGTAATTCATAATACTCACAGTCTGCCAGAATTTCATACAGCTTCCCAAGAGAAAGAAGATCTACTGGACTTCTTTACAATAGGACAGTAAATCAGTTTAATTAAAAAGGTGACAACACCCATTTACGTTCCTTTAACCTAAACGAGAAAATAGAACCCTAAAAGTGACTCCAAACTAGAGGAGAAACTCAAGTGAGTCCGTAGGACCCAAAATGCTACATCAGACTTGTAATTAATGTCTTAATATGGCATTACTTTTACTACAATAATGTACAGAATTTCAGTTTCTGTATAAAACATGGTTAGGGATATAAAGAAAACTGTCTAAATCTGTTTTCGCTATCAATTATTTAAAAACGCTAAGATTTGTTCCTATTTTGGTCCCCTGCTGATTGCTGACAGACTGCACACAGATACAGCTCCTGGTACCATGCCAAATTTACAATTAATCTGGAGGAAAAATTTCAGCATGGCTTTTTATCTGTATGTTGACAAAAACAGAAGTCAAAGTTTCACTTTTCAAGAAAGATATCAAACATAATATGTTGGCATATTATATGAGTCACATCAAGCAACTAAAACCCCCTGCAGTGGCAAAATTAATTAGCTTTTCTGGTTGTTCTGAGAAAAAATTTGCTATACCACCTAGATTATGAAATTCTATTACTCTCTTGAAACTAATAGGCAACATGACACCTGGCCTTTAAAAATCAAGAATCCTGGTTTCTTATCTTCTATCCTCTAAGTAGTGATACGTAAATTGTTACTTGCCTTATATATATATTTGCATTCTAATTACATTCACGCCAGTATAATATACATCTAGCATATAAAATGTTGCTAAGAAAGGGGAAGTGTCAACTTTAAAGTATTTAAACACTATTTTGAAACCTAACCCTTTTGCATTGTAAATTCTGCTGCCTAGCTTTAAGCAACTTGGAAAAGCACCCACCTCTGCTCCCTCCCACCCCATATGATCAGTGACATCTTCCAAACACACCGCAGAGCTGTAACTACATGTCAGCAAGTCTATGAATACAGATCTTATTCTTTGAAGACAGTAATCGAAGTATTTTTTAGCACATACATATTTCTTTTAAATAATTCAGTGTTGACATTTTAAATAACTTGTATTCACGTTGAAATAATTCATTTTACATTCACAGTACAGAATATTCCTATTGTATAACCACCTGCTCATGGAAGAAGTAAAATCTAATTTAAGAAACTAATAATTAACATTACGAACTCCAGTGCGATAGCACAACAACATCACTTCCAAGTCGTAACCGAGCATATTGCCAGCAGAAAAATCTTCTCCTGCAATAGCCGCTTTCTTAAAAATAAATAACTCAAGGCAGTATTACTGAATACTTAACATGAATCACTAAAGCAGCAATCAATCTCAAGGTGGGGGGCATTGAGGGAGGGGGATCAAACCTCACATACACAGCTAAAGTTCTTTTCCTATCAAGAGCCCAGAAAGATCCCACACATCAAATAAATGTTAGGAATGTTACATAATTTTAGTTGAAAAACGGTTTATTATATCTCATTTTCAGTCCCAGAAGAGTAAAAAATTTTCCTATATTTAAAACACAACCCTGTCCTACTCCAGTAATTTAAAGCTTATTTCCTTGACCAGAAACCAAGGGATCATACACCAGTTTGGAGTTCATATTGAGACGGATAAACTTTATACCTATTAAAGAGATATCAGGCTCCAGATACCATCCAGTAGCTCTTACTTGAAATATGACTGAAATCCACGAATCTCCAAGACAACACACATAAAGCAGAAGGAAGGAGAACAGCAGTTTTCCAAGACACACTACCAACACAGCAAAAAGACTCATATAAAGCCTAATGACTATGACAGCAGACACTGAAGACCACTTTTGATGTAAGTGGGCCTTCAGCTCTCAGAAGACTTCTGTTTTCCAGATTGCATTTCATCTGGAAGCTACATTTGGAAACATGGTATTTCCAGAATATAGCATATATGTCAGCAGAAAAGAAAGAACCAAGACCTTTAAAATTTAAGAACATGATTAAAGAGAAAAAAAATTAAAAATAGTAATAAAAAAAAGAAAACCACAAAAACCCAAGAGTGATTTACAATACATCTGCCAAATGCTGTATCAGAAGGTCACACTTCTGGGGAAACCCTAGATATTGATCAGTTGCTTTCTCATAATACCATTGGATATGCAGGTATCTGTAGCCAGCACTCATTCCTCTCTATCATTTTTTGCCTCTGACTTCAGCCAAGAGGCCCCTTTCTAAACCTTTAGTTATTTGGACAACTCCACACAGGAATTAATTGCCATTTTATCACAGGAAACAAATTGTTACTTAAAATAAAATTTACACACAGTACTAAGCTTGAATATCTGCTCCTTAGTTACCAGCAGACAGTTACTATATACAACCCTCCACAACAAATCTAGTTTCAGTTAACTCATTTTAAATGCATCAAATCAGAACACTTCCATTAAATAGCTGCACGATTACAAGGGGAGGGCGAAGGAGGGAAAACCACCAACACAGAGCTAACATAAAAGCTATTCACCACATTCAAGACTCACATCTCAGCTTCAAGTGGTAAAACCACCTTATCTCTTTTAAACACCGTCCCTGTTTTTAACCTTGATCTTCCACTAGAACTTGGGTAAAATATATGAGAAAAAAAAAAAAAGAGTAAAAAAGCCTCCCATTTCATGCCTACACACTATGTCTGGAACTCCTCTAACTTCCTTAGTAGAGCTGGGACAGGTGACATCAGGTATAGTGATTTGATCACATGAAAACAGCTACTTGGATACTTATCATCACAACACTGCTCGATGCACGGTCACTAGTACCCAGCAGAGATGTGGATGGCTATTACTGAGGAGCAGAGGGTCATCAGCAAAGAAATTGCATGGAAAGTCTTAGCAGAAACCCTCAAGACTTCAGGTACGGAAACCAAAAGAGCCACAAGCTCTGCACAGCAGATCACCGGGGCAGAGCAGGATGCAGGGTGGCCTGGACGAGCACTGATGCCATCGGCTGGCTGGCAGCCAGATTTTAAAAAAATTGTTAAACCTCCAAAGTAAAAATTACAAAGAAAAAGTATTCAACTTTGAAGCTGAGTTTCAGCTAAAAAAA